>WAAB01014263.1:101500-142229 GCA_013389865.1 Piaya cayana | reverse complement strand
ACTCAAAGAAGTTCTTTTTGTTTTCCAAATGTTATTGATGCCAATTAATTTTATCTTATCCTTTGGAAATAATAATTAATGTAAAAAAACCAAGAATGCGAAGGTCCTGACAGTATTTGTTCTCAGTTAAGTAAATGATGAAATATTCACTGACAAAACTTCAGATTAATTCTTTTTGCTGCCTTTCAATTTCAACCAAAATTCCATTGTACCAGCACATTTTATTGAAGATACAGTGGTTAATATACAGCCCGGAAAACAGAAGTATAGAAAAACTTTTTTCTGACCTGTTTATTTTAAAGACTGAAAATTCATGGTGATATTGTGTGAAGAATTGTAATTAGACCCTTCAACTCCCGTCTAGGGTTGCTAGCTGAAAAATAAAAGGAATAGAGGAAATATCTTGATGCTTTTCACCTTCAAATTTTAACATGGACAATATTTTCTGGATTTTTTTCCTTCTTTGAAGTCTCTGAAAGAAATGTAGTACGAGAGGCAAAGTGCGAGTCATGTAGTAATTACGGTGAAATTAAAAACGGGAAGATGACTTGTAAGATTTTTGTGGCCATTCTGTTGGGCACAGTTATGAAATGGCAGCGTAAATGAAGGTCCCGGCAGAGCGGATTAAAAACTGTGCAAGTAATTCTCCTGATGCGAACAACTGCTTTGACTTTATTCAGCCAAATAATGAGCCTATTTTAAAATCCACAAAGGAAACGGGAATCTTAGGGCTTCCAGCATTAGGCTAAAAGTAATTGTTGGTGTGAAAGTCAAGAAATATTGCTTTTCTGTATTACAAACATAAGACATTTTTGGAAGGAAGAGTTTGAAGTGACTTTTTTGTACTTCACGGTGTGCAGTGTCCTGAAAGTTTTAGTTCTCTTGAGATTATATGTCAACCGGAATGGGATCTCATCATTATTACTTATTTTATCCTGTAGGTCATCTATAGATAATCCAAAGAGTAGAAGCTCACTTGTAGGTGTTTAGATGTATGTGACGCAGTCTCTGTTTTGAAAAGATCATGAACAGGATAAGACAGACAAAAGAGGCTGTTATCTCCATTTGATATGTGAATAACAGGGGCATAGAAAAGGCAACCTAAAGCCAAAATTTCAACTGTGATGCCAAATTGATATATTTTCTCATTGTCTAGTATCAGGTGTTGTGTTAATAATACAGTGAATAACCCTATTAAACGTGTTTTTTACTTGTAATTACATGTCTTCACTAAGGGAATTTACCTGTTTCCAAAGTTAATTTTACGATGTGAGTTCAGAGAAATCTCCGTGAATTCTTTATAAAGCAGAGGTCAGATCCCTTGGTTAGATGAACCATCAATATTGAGGATATTTTGCATATAGATGTAACATTAATTTTTTAATTGTCATCCAGATCTGTCTTAAATGAAAAAAAAGAACATCTTTATTGTCTTTTGTTTTTCCCAGGGATTAATATCCTCTTCTGAATGTTTAACTTTTCAAAGCTGCTAATTTGAGGGGGTCCATTATTCCCAAGTCCAAAGATATTGGTGGTATTGACTATACGTTGAGTAACATTAAATATTTTTTCATGTCCCACCTCGCACGGGTGGGCACAGTACCAGAGTTCGAGTGTATCAGAATTTCCATGATAAAAACACCTATGAGGAAAGAGGTTCTATCTCTCCACAAAACGGTTGGGTTTTAGGAATAATGCTCTCCATCTAGTCTATTTTGTTCAAAACGACTGGGATAAAAACCTGCCTCCCTTTATGCTAAGACACTTGAACTGAATTTCCCAAAATGACTCAAGTTTTCTCAGGACTAAGAAAAGAAATGTGTTGCTCAGTGAAGCTTGAAAACACTGCTGTGGTGAGAAAAAATAATAATAATAAAAAAGTCTATTTTTTGTTTTTATATAGCCTAGTTGGTAAGTTTTCCCCTTTCTTCTGGACAAGCAACTCCTGTTGCCTGTGCAATTTATTCATTTCATGCAGCATAAAGGGGCAGAATCCCCTCCCTTGACCTGCTGGTCACTTTTCTTTTGATGCAGCCCATGATACAGTTGGTTTCTAGTCTTNTGGTGAGAAAAAAAGAAAATAATAAAAAAGTCTATTTTTTTGTTTTTATATAGCCTAGTTGGTAAGTTTTCCCCTTTCTTCTGGACAAGCAACTCCTGTTGCCTGTACAATTTACTCATTTCATGCAGCATTAAGGGGTAGAATCTCCTCCCTTGACCTGCTGGTCACTTTTCCTTTGATGCAGCCCATGATACAGTTGGCTTTCTGGTCTTTTTTTTCTGATGTTCAGCGGTCTTCCAATAAAGTGAAAACCTTGAGTCATGCAGTGCCACATAGACTGTAAGAACTGAAATAATATTTCCCCAGAATAAATGTAAATGTTGTTGTTGTAACTGTTGCTTTCTGATTTTATTGTATGACATCAGAATGACAGCACGATATTTACCTAACACGTCAATGAGTCACTATTTGGCAAAGGGATTAGTATGGAACAGCTTGCGGATCACAAACCGTTTTATAGAAAAAATTCTTGCCCTTTTGCATTGTTTGTTTTGCACAGACTTCTTTGCTTTGACCTGGGGGTAGTGTAAATCCTCTGCTTTTTTTTCATTCTGAATAAGAGATGCTCATGCAAGACGTAATTAGTTATTTAGGCTTGCGTGGAATTTAAGCAGGAAAGGGTGCTCGGAAAAGAACTTTCTCTTCCCCTGTGGCATTCCAGGGTGACATCAGGTAAAGCAGCGATGTAGCTGTGCCACATTCCCTTAGTACGATTTAAGGCTTGTGCCCTTCACTTTCTTGTCTAATGCCCCTTTGAGCTCCAAACAAGCAAACAAAACCCTGTAGACAGTTAACAGGAATCGCCTCCCAGTCAGCGTGTCTGCTAAACTGCTACTTTACTGCAGCTTTGAAACAGAAAAAGACAAGAAGGTGCTCCATGAAAGGCTATATTCTTTCAGCCGCTCCAGCCAGAGAATAAAAGAAACCTGCTTTTAGTCTAACACAGACTGAAGGAAAGAAAGAGACAATGTCACTGTTAGACTTCTCTCATTAATTGCCCAGAAAGTAAGAAAAAAACCCAGGAGAGTCACAGTTAAGGGAAAAAAAAAATCTCAGGAAACTAATGAGGAGTTAGAGAAATATTTTATAATCATGCTCACTGAAGAAATCGGGCCCTTTGACATCTCCTGGCATCTCACGCATTATGAGGGAGAGTCGAGGGACAGCTTCATAGAAGGGGAACTGTTCTGTAATTGTATTTATTGAAAAAATAAATATATTCCTGCACAGCAGAGGATGTTAGACAGAGCGACATTTATCATGCCATGATGCTTTGTCTTTCGTACTGTAATTTTAGTTCCCTCCTTATATATGGAGGGGAAAATTCCACCAATATTGCAATATATTACAACTTCCACCATTCCTGCAATGGCACTTGCCGAATGCAATGGAAAATAATTTCTGAATAAATGAGAACTCCTAAACGAGTTATATCAACATTTTGCTTTGGGGAAACGAATATAAGAGCAATAAAATAACCCTCAGATACACTTTGTGAGGCTTATATCAGCTGTATTCAGTTTTTTATAGAGCAGCAGTGAAAACAATCTTCTGTCCAACAACTTCCCCTGTTGTCAGTCGGCAGTGATGACACCTACTGCCAGCTGAAATCCTTTCTCTTCATCTTCGTGTCCCAATCTGGCTCTAGTTCCGCTCCAGTCAGTTAACATAGGATTTGGGATTCACGTGAAGAAGAAGAAATTAAAATAGATGAGAATTTAACCAATCTCAATCTCGAGATTCCCTGTGCAAGGTCATGGGGGTCATCCAGGACATCAGGTGAGGACTGGAAGGGGCAGGTTTGACATTGCTGGCGTGGGCAAAAAGCTCTCCAGGCTTGCATCACAAAGGACTACGTAGTTACCTGATCAAGGAGTCGATATTTGTTTATTTAAAGTATCAAAGACTTCTAAGATTTGATCAAAACTCTTGCTTATTTTACAGCCCTTTGATCTTCCTTCTCTAGGGAAATACTGTCTTCCACATCCAAGATTTTAACTAATTACCCAGTCTTTACTGTAGCACCACTAAACATATATTCAAAATTACAAACCGAGAAAACTTTGTTATGGAAGTAGATATAAAAATCTATGAGTGAGCCCAGTAACTTCAATCAGTTGTTTGTGGCATCCCTAAAATACAGAGATTGGAATAATGGTGAGAAACTGATCAATAGGCTCAAAAAGATCATTTATCATTTCTTGCCTTTCTTTAAATCCAGCATAGTATGAATGGGTCTATCTTATTTTATTATAAAATTCCTGCTTCTGCCACAGTGGTTATTTAAACTTAATATCTGAACCTTACTCTTTGATGAAGCCAATCTGAATAATTGTGTATTGCTGTGTATTCTGAATGCCTTGAAACCTTTTAAAACAATTTTTAGTCAACATGAACTCTGTTATCACATGAAGTTATTAAATGAAGTCAGTTATTACTGACTTCAGCCACCTCAGCATTGGACCAGAGTGCATGTGGCTATGGGCTTTACATACACACAAGTACATATGTGGTGGGGGGTAAATGTGATGAAACAGAGAGCGATGTGATAAATTGTGCAATCATGTGATATGCTAATTTATTACCCACCTTTGCCCGCTTCACCTGGCCTCTGCCAATTAATCCGTCTCTCCTAGGGTTTTCTCTGACATTTCAAACCTTGGAGCAGATTCACTCAGCTCCCTTTACAAAGAAAAAAATTAACTTCTTTTCGAGCGCTCCCTTCCTCTTTCGCTGGAGGTAGGATTTCATCTCAAGTTACACCCACCCAGTGAAGGGAAGGCAGGAATCAGTCCAGTGACAGCTTGCTCGGGTGTAAAAATGTCACATCGCTAAATGTGGGGAACACATGGGTCCACGAGGTTACAAACTGAAGTTTCAACCACCAGGAGGGGACGACTCCCAGCTTCTTAATATATCCAGGAACATTCCTCTAACAGGTGGCGTTACTGAGACATATGCTTTGCAATTGTAATGTACTTATGGATGAAAAATACTTTTAAAAGGGTTGCCTGAATGGTCAGCGTTCTACAGACAGGAAAACTGAAGCTATAATCAATCTTTTTCGAAAATGTTTCCAGTTAATGTTGTGACGATTTAAAGAATGACCTTGGTAATGGATCTTTAGCTTTGTGGTGGGGAAACTATATTGAACTTGGATATGTCTTTGTATCACAGAAATCTGAATGTGTGTCTCCAAGAGGAATATCTAGTTTATATTAATAAGTAGTATAAATTACCAGAACCAATATTACAGTAATTAAGAAATCATAAAAATTCATGTGCTTGTAGAGGAGTAAATAGACATTTGCCACTGATTTTGATTGAAATATAGGAGCAGATTAAGACAGGCAACAAACCTGTCTCTCTAATTGCAATCTCTTTTTGAAGTAACTCACTGCAAATGAGCATGAGCCAGCAGTGGCCCAGGTGGCCAAGAAGGCCAATGGCGTCTTGGCTTGGATCAGAAACGGCGTGGCCAGCAGGTCCAGGGAGGTTCTTCTCCCTCTGTACTCGGCACTGGTGAGACCGCTTCTTGAATCCTGTGTTCGGTTCTGGGCCCCTCAGCACAAGAAGGATGNAGGGATGGGTGGATGAGGTGCTGAGGGACATGGTTTAGTGTTTGATAGGAATGGTGGAACTCAATGATTTGGTGTGTATTTTCCAGCCTGGTGATTCTGTGATTCTGTGATTTACTAGTTTCTCATTTCTCCTTACTACGATATTCAAAGGTAAAGAGATCAGACTAGCTGGGTATCACATCTTCAAAATTTTTTTAACCAAACAACTTCTCCCTTTTTTTCAACACACCCTGTTTTAAGAAAGGAAATGGCCCCAAGTTGCAGTAGGTATTGGGGATTGGAAAGATTTCTTTACCAGAGGAGTGGTGAAGCATTGGCAGAGGCTGCTCAGGGAAGTGGTGGAGTCTCCACATAACCATGGCACTTGGAGGCTTGTGGTTCAGTAGGCGCAGTGGTGTTTGGCTGACAGTTGGACTGTGTGATCTTAGATGTCTTTTCCAACATTAATGATTCTATGTTTCCATGAAGTTTGCTCCATTTTAAAGTGTAATACTCTAAAAGCCTGACTTCATGGCTGGAGAGAATAAAAAACAACCCAGAAATTAAAAAAAAATGATAAGGAACATACACTTTACATGGTATTACATTGATTTTTATAGATAAAACTCTATAAAAGTGTTTTACAATGCACTTAGCACCATCCTGATAAAAAATAACTCTTCCTTACATTCTGGGTGGACAATGATCTTTCTAGAAAATGTGATGACCTGGAAGAACAGTAAGTCTGTATTTTCCATTCTCCTGTCTGTGCCTTCAGCTGTATCCCCAGAAACAGACACTGTCTGAAAATAGGACAAGTTAAAAAGACTGATAGATATTTTTTTCTATTTTTTTTTTACTTTGCCTAACTTTTTGTGGTTTTAATTATTACATATGAAACCACATTAACATAATGTTTTGTATGCAGCACATGCATACATATGCACTACAGCAGTTGTCTACAGAGCAGGGGTTGTTTCTGTCTCTCTCTGTAGAAATTCCATATGTTTTAAAAAAAAGAGAATCAGATTTTGTGGCTTTCCTTCCAGTACCAAGGACTCTTTGTTGCGCTCCATGACCAATTCCTCATAAATAAGAAGAAACCAGCAACTGGAGCTGGACTGAGCTTCCAGATGAATAGCTTAGCCAGCTGCAAATTCATGACTTCATCTGGTTGCCAGGGTCTTGTGTATGACTCTGTTATTTGCCTGTAAAATGTTTTTTTAATCCTTTAAATCATTAAAAAAAAAGAAAAAGGCATATATGTCAATGCTGGATAGAAACCTTGTGCATTATGTAAAATATCTGTTTTGCAGTATGTCTTCAATAAAAAGAAAATTCTCTTTGACACGAATAGGATGCTTGCAGACCTGATGTAAAAAGAATCTGCAGAAATAACAGTATTAAGCATGCCATGGGCGGACAGGCTTGCAGTGGAAGAATTCTAATTTATCCTGAAGTTTGGCTGGTAAATAATTAAAAAGGAAACTTACAGTAACAATAAGCCGAGAAATCATGGAGTTACGATCTCTACCTCCACGAACTTCACTGTACAGTGACCTTCATGATTCTAACTGAAATCAAAATGTCATCTTGGTTTATTTTATCCACATGCAATGACTTTTGTAGTAATAGTGTAGATAAAATTGTGTACTTTCCATATAAATAAATGTGGGAAGAGTGCAATTAGTTGACTCTGACCAAGAAACTCAGAGCTGAGGCCACCAGTAAATGTTTAAGTCATGACTCTGTTACACTCTTGTTTAAATAGAACGGAGCAGGGAAGCTTATGGGCTGCAGGGTAGGATCTGTAGGCTAAGGTTTCAGGTCTTTTTGAGTCCACGAGTCAGGAAAGTATGTACATTGTAAGTGAACTAGAAAGATGTTTTTCAGGATTTAATTTTATGGTTTAAAATTCATGGGGTTTGCGTTGTTTCAAATGGATTGGTTATTACAATTCAGTCTGAGATAAACTGATCCAATCCACAATATATTGATAAAAATTGAGCTCCTCAGCTTGCCATGTTGCAGAGCTGATGATCAGCAGAAACTGTGCAGTGCTGTAGTCAAGAGCATTCACTTTCAAGGTGTGGGTTTGAGTTTCTCTATAATATTTTGTGATGTTCGGATATGCTCACCCAACTCTAGTCTATTCCATTAAAGTCAGAGGGAGATGGTGTACCATATGGTAACTCAAAGGAGATGTAACTACAGAATCTAAATAATTATTTAAAAGCTTTTAATTCATATAAACTACTCAACTAATTTTGCTATGAACACACGGATTTCTGAATAACTATTTTGTGGCACTGCAAACTTTGGCAATAACTTTAATACAATTTGGGGTGCAATCCAAATAATGTTAGGACTGCTGAAAAATAAGAATGTTAGAAATGGAAAATCAAATGGAGATCAGTTATAATTTCAATTTCTTGAGCTTTAGGTTAGGCTTACAGCTCCCATTATTAGCAGCAGATCTGTGAAGATGAATCCAGTCTCATCTCATTTACTGTCTGGAGTACTAGAAAAATGCCCTGCTACTCTTATTTTTATTTTAATCCTATAAAAGTAAAATAGAAATCAAGATAAGACAGTAAGCTTTCTTAACGATGTTGATGTTGCAGATTCATTTGCCGTCCAAAGCAATTCAGGAATAGCGCTGTATAAATGCAAGTTACGTTTAATAAAGATTAATGCAAAGTTAAATGCTGTGCTAAAATATTAAATACGGCAAAACTGAAGGGCACAACATCTAGTGAATGGACTCTGAATTGCATGTTGAGTTAATGATAGTTCTTGTCTCAAATGTACTTTGCAGTACAAAGCAGCAATGATGGTACATTAACTTTGAAGGGAGTGAGATGAAGGTTCTCAAACAGTGTGAAATGTTTAATTGCACATGCACCGAAAGCAAATTTAACCATGAAGTCGTGGGCCCCGAAGAAATGATTGACAGTCTGAACTGTCACTCCGCAAAATCCTTGTCAAAGGATTATACCCATACATGCTTATAGGCAAGAAACAGAGGTTAAGCTCTGCTTAAAGTGAAGAATCACCTGTGGTAAAAAGCACAGGTTTTATTATTGAAAACAGAAGTCCTTTGAGGGGTTTTTTTGCCTTTCTTCTTAGATTTATCTCTCTGAAAGGAAAAAAAATATCTTTTGTGTAAGGGTGCAGATAAAATTTGAGTTGAATTAACTTGAAAACTGACCTAGGCATATCTATCAAAGGAATTTATACCGTATGATGCAATCAGAATAAACAAACAATCAATTTGTAAAGATAACAGCCTATTCTTTACAGCAGAGCCAACTTTTCAGAGGCCTTGCTTCAGCCTCAAAAAATGTTGATACTTTTTTTACGTGTAAGTTGACTTTGTGTACAATTTATGGGTACAAATTGTTGTGTTTGAAAACTTACATATGTTTGTATGTATTAGAATCATAGAATCATAGAATCACCAGGTTGGAAGAGACCCACCAAATCATTGAGTCCAACCATTCCTATCAAATGTACATATGTTCCTATTGTACATAGGTATAGACATTACAAAACTGTTTTGAAAGATCCCTTATACTATACTCCAGGTTTTTGGGAGGCTTAGTGTCACAGATAAACATTCCCAGCATGAGAAATTAAGATCTCGGGTAAGATAAAATTACAACTGAGCTGCTATCAATGCTGCAACTGCTTTGTTGTAAGCTGTTCAGACCAACTCAAGATTCAAATTGCCTTATTGACAGAAATAATCAGCTTTTAAAGTTTAATTGTGGCGCTCAGTGGTGAGGCAAGTGGGTGATGGAGAAGCAATAGTTTTCAGTCTGAAATTCAAAAAATCAGTAATGCCTTCCAATGACACACAGAAAACCACCGCTCTCAAGAACCTATATAAAAAAAGTTTTAAAACAGGTTTTTCATAGAGGAAGAATTCAACGCTCAGTTTAGAAACTTTAATGTAATTGATGCATATTTAATTAGGGATTAGGATGCTGTAACAGTGAGAAGCAGGAAACGGTCCAAAGTCTTTCTCCAGCAAGCAGGACTTGTGAAAACTGCAGAATTAAGTGACCTATTTACTTTTATCTTGCATAATNAGCAATAGTTTTCAGTCTGAAATTAAAAAAATCAGTAATGCCTTCCACTGACACACAGAAAACCATCACTCTCGAGAGCCTGTATTTAAAAAGTTTTAAACCAGGCTTTTCATAGTGGAAGAATTCAACACTCAGGTTAGAAACTTTAATATAATTGATGCATATTTAATTAGGGATTAGGATGCTGTAACAGTGAGAAGCAGGAAACGGTCCAAAGTCTTTCTCCAGCAAGCAGGACTTGTGAAAACTGCAGAATTAAGTGACCTATTTACTTTTATCTTGCATAATACACAAACCATTTCTGGAGTTGAAAGCTTATCCTTATGGCAAACATATAGAGGAATCTCCATCTTGAAACTACAAGTTATTGAGAAAGGAATTAAGTTCTGTAAGAATGCAGAATGGAGTCTTGTTACTTCTGTTATTGTAGACTATACTATGTGCCAGTATATACATCTTCCTAAATTATCTTAGTGATGTATTTAACATGTTTATGACAAATGTAAAGAATGACTTGTTGATTGATATCTCAGCAAAAACCTGAATTTAGGAGACGTTGAGGAAAGAAGCTGTGGAATTGAGGTGACCATCACTTGGCTTTCCCATACAAAAAGGCCACTTAGCAACCAGGTTCTGAAAACTGTATCAAAGCCTCTCACCCGCCATATAGACTGTTGGCATTTAAGCACCCTCTGCAATGAATATTCCATCCTATAAGAAATGCATTTTTCTGCAGTACTGCCATTTCTTCTCAAGTTTTTTTTAAATCCTCATCTGATGCACATTGAGGATCCTGTAGTTGTGGTGGCTTTGTGTGGTGTTGAATGCATAGTAGAATCATAGAATCACCAAGTTGGAAGAGATCATCGAGTCCAACCATTCCTATCAAACACTAACCCATGTCCCTCAGCACCTCATCCACCCTCTTGTCCTACCTCCTTTCAGGTACTCCCCATAAACTGCATCTTATTGTAAGGTCTCTGTGTTGTATATAACAGCAAAAAAAGTAAAAACATCATTTCCTTGCACATCTGCTCAGAAACCAGAACAGACACATGGAGAAGGAGCAGCTTTCACTAGCAGGCCAACTATAGCATAGATACAGTGAGACTCAAGGCAATGTCTGGCTACCTAATTATAACCTCCTTTCACCATCCAAATCTGAAACAAAAATAACAGATTATTTAGATAAGGTGTGCCAAATTAGTTTCTCTTAGTATAGGTAAAGTATGCCTGGCTAATTGTGACAAATGCACTTTAATTGCTGTCAGTCTAGTAAGACAGCTTTGTGAGAAATGAATGTTTTTATTAGACTTCCAGGCTTTAATTCTCTAGCATCGCCCTTGCTGTAATCAGATATTGCTCTTTCTGGCTTAATTTAACATTCAAATAAAGAAGTGCAATGGCAGTAAGCAATTCTACTGGTAACAATTGTAAGCAAATTGTTATCATCAGAGTAAATCATATTTCTGGTCAGTAGATGCTGTAGAGCCTTACAACCCCTTCCTGGTTTTGCTTGCAGGCCCCTGTTTGATATAGAAGGGGTAGCTGCTGATCTAAGATACAAACAATACTAGATGCTTCAAACTGGGTAGACGTGGGAGTGTTGGTTTTTCACTCAAAAGGCAGAGAAACAGCTGTAAGTGGCGGCAGAGCTCATGTGAGAAATGGGCTGTGGGGATGCAAGAGCTGCTCGACGTTGCAGGTAGCACCCTAATAGCTTCACCCCAAAGCTGTCATGATGTAACATATATTTAAGGGAAGGATAGAGAGAGAAGAAATTAAATGGGCACACATGGTAGTAATTTGATCTGATTAGGGAGACCTGAAGGAATTGGTATGGACTGAGACACCCTTGCAGCCAGTAAGTCTTAAGTGTTACAGCTGTTAGCTTGCACCCTAAGTTCAGAATTTGTTATGATTTTCCTACAAGGAGGAGCCTCATCCTGTCCTCACAATTACAAACAAGGAGAGAAATTAGGTAATTAGCTTTTAAATGCAGTTCCCATTTTGAAAGGAACCGAAAGTGTCACTTTCTCAGTTAAAGGTGCTCTTGGGCTCTTCAGCTTTGGGCAGAAGCACATAACGTAGTGGCACTGTGTCTATATAAATTCACATATATGGCTGGATGGCTTAATTGCCAGGGATCAGGCAATGATGTTAACGTGTTCTTGTTTTGTCCTTGGTGTCTTTGTGGAGTCTGGCAACAGGATCTCTAGCTGAAGCCAGTTTTAGCAAGTATGTCTTTTAATCTTTTTATAATAGGAAAGGGATAAAGACAGACAAAAGAATTCAACAGTATGTGTGAAATGAATTGTTAATTCTGTGATTTGGGTAGAGTCAGCAAATTGGTCAATGCCTCTGATAGTATTTACCTTCCTGGTGCATATCTGTGTTCCCAGAGAGTGACTCTTTTTCCAAGCTTTCTTTTTAATCTGCTAGGAGTTTGATTTCCATAGGAAGCTACAGCTATTTTAGTGTTCAATTTAGGTGCAGCCTTTTATTATCAAAAACGAGCTCTTATTCCTTTTTCTATGCGGCCTTCTTTATCCTCTCAGTCTTAAATACAGAAATCTGAAAATATGTGGTTTTTATGTAGAGGGCAAGGATAATACTTTACAAGTTTACTAGTTATGTCAACATTTTATTGCTAGCAAAATGGCCTTCGTATTTCTGCAGAGGGTAAGATCCTAAATGTGGACACAGAGTGATTGTTTTTCCTTCTCATGCGTGTATTTTACTGAGAAAACTCCTTAGGAACTGATGGATCATAGAATCATAGAACAACCAGGTTGGAAGAGACCCACCTTCCTAATGTCCAACCTGAACCTGCCCTGGTGGAGCTTGAGGCCATTCCCTCTCGTCCTGTCCCCTGTCACTTGGCAGAAGAGCCCAGCTCCCTCCTCTCCACAACCTCCTTTCAGGTAGTTGGAGAGAGCAGTGAGGTCTCCCCTCAGCCTCCTCTTCTCCAGCCTAAACACCCCCAGCTCTCTCAGCCGTTCCTCATCAGGCCTGTTCTCCAGCCCCTTCCCCAGCTTCGTTGTTCTTCTCTGGACTCACTCCAGAGCCTCAACATCCTTCTTGTGCTGAGGGGCCCACAACTGAACACAGTATTATCATGTATTACTGCAGGTTTAATTATCAAGAAATTCCCTACTACTCAAAAAGACAGAATTGAAAATCTGCTTCAGCAGCCAATGTGAGATTTAAATGCCAGTTTTGATGGCAGAAGTTGCTGTTTACTAATCCCTTCCCTCTGACTGACAAGCTACGAGAGAGGAAAAAAATAATGTGCATTTTTGAACTTTAACAGCTGACTGAGAAAGGCTTTGCCCGAAGAAGCAGGGACACACAGGTGGTATCTCCTGCTGCAAAACTTTAATAAGTTTTAGACTAGATCCTCTAACATTTCAGACTGTTGTGGAAGAAGGAAGGGAAAGCATTCCAGCAGAGCTCCAGTAATAAAAAACTGTTATCTTAGGCTGGCAAAAAGAACTGACATTATGCTCTTTATCTGGAGGTTTCTGAGTGATGAATGGCAGCTAAGTGACACAAACCAGACTCCTGAGAGCAGCGTGATGCTCCTACCTCAAGTCTGCCTGCTTTAGAAGAACCTGGAGAGCATAAGACCCCTTATAACACCTCTGGTCAGCTTTGTCTTTTTTGAGTTTGCTTTTTTTCCATTACGGTTGACATTTTCAAGTATGCGATCTGTTCCAGAGTATTAGCCTAACGCTGTGAGCTGCTGAAGTAAGACTCCACTCAGAGACAGAATACATATTTTTAATTCTAAATGAAAATAAAAAGGACAGGCTCATTTTCAGCTGTCTGCTTGGAAGAAGCTTGTAAGCAATAAAGCCAGCAGACAAGTTTAATGGAATATTCAAGGCAGGAATGTCTTTCTAAATTTGCTTTATTTTAACAAATCTAGGGATAAATTAATTTACTGTGCGATTAAATTAGAGCCTGACAGTGACAATAAACCCAGACCTGCAGAGTATTACACTCACTCAGGAGCAAGAGAACTGTAAGCAAATAAAAAAAAAGTAATTTGTATCTAACATATCTTTAAGAAAAAATAATTGATGTGATGCTGTAGGTAGTAAGGAGCAAAATACCAGTTGGAAGAAAAACTTCTAACCTTCATCATTCTTCCCTAATCATATGAAACGCGTTCTGCTTTAGAATTGGGATGTCTTATTTTGTTTAAGATTTCAATAACCTTCAAAGCCTTATCTGCCTTGTAAGAATTTTAAACTTCACTTTGAAATATTTGCCAAGAAGGGTATCACTTGGACGATGTTAGAATAGAAGGAATATGTCTGAGTAATGCTGTATTTCAGGTGTCTTCATTTCATAACTTTACTTCCTTATCAGATTTTGAGATGCCAAAAGCTTAACATCATTCCAAACATTTATATGTCATTGCTCTCTGTAACTACCTGAAAGGAGGTTGTGAAGACGAGGGAGCTGGGCTCTTCTCCCAGGTGACAGGGGACAGGATGAGAAGGAATGGCCTCAAGATCCACCAGGGGAGATTTAGGTTGGACATTAGGAAAATAAATTTCACAGAAAGGGTCATTGGGCAGTGTCAGAGGCTGCCCAGGGAGGGGGTTGAGTCACCTTCCTTGGAGGTGTTTAAGGGACGGGTGGACGAGGTGCTGAGGGACATGGGTTAGTGTTTGATAGGAATGGTTGGACTCGATGGTCCGCTGGGTCTCTTCCAACCTGGTTTTTCTATGATTCTATGAAAATGCTTCAAACAGCTGTGTTAAAATCTTATCTAACTTTGCTTTAAATGGCTTCATTATCTGCTGTAGGAAGAAATTCAGAGTTGGCATCATGGTAAATAACTGTGATTCTTTGATCCAGCTGGACTTTAGTCTGTGTGTTTGAGAAAAGGTAGTTTCCCAAAGAGTTTGAGCAGGGAAAAACCTTGGAGGAGCTGTTCTTGTGCACGTGCACACGTTTATGTAACAGCCTACTCTGTCATACCCTGTTTGCCTTTGAAACAAAACCACTCTGCTTTTGCAAAAGGAACTGTAAGAGGTGAGAATCTCATGAAGGTCATATTCATTTATATAATTGAAATATGTACTTAATACAGGTTCCCGGGTCTAAGATCTTGACCACAACGTGACACTTCAGCCTTATCTCTCTTAAGGACAGATGGTCAGTCAACTGACCTGAGCTGAAGCTACAATTTTGGGGTCAGACAGGAAGGTAGTTAGTCACTGACTATTTGTTCTTGCAACTATAAAAATCTTCTCCTACCTTCAAAAATAAACCCCAAAGATACCCTGAAACAACAAAAAACCTGAACCTCCACTAACAAAAAAAAAGTTTCTGCTTCAAATATTGTATTTTTTTTTCTTACTTTTCTTTACGGGAAAGCAATTGCACTGAATCGAAGACATGCTAGGAGCTGCCGTTCTATAATTACTGTCAAAGTAGCAGGGAACTGGCTAAATATATTAAGAACCAAAGGGCCTATGTGAAATAGTTATAATTCTGTTTAAATACAGCATCTTCCATGATTAGTCATTCTTGCATACAGGTATAGTTTGGATACACATGTGGTGATGTAGATAGAGCAGTAGATTCTGTCATCAATCCCTATTTATCTGTTTTCTTTTTCCCTAATGGAGTAAATAGTTCCTACACTGTACCTGGCAGGTAATATTCAGCAGGCTAACCACTTAAGTTAGGAAAACAAGGTGTTTTTAGCGATTTTACAGTATGTGCACATAACCTGCTTTTCTGTTAATTAGGGACGGGAAAGGTAATCAGAATTCAAATTTACTGAAACTCACTGTAGGGACTTGCTCTTAAAAGCCCTAAAACTTGCATACACATATACTGTTCTGCCTTTAAAATGGTTCGCAAGTTTAATCACCAACCAGAATTGATTTTGCAGCTCAAATGGGACCAACACATGGCTGCAACTCCTTGTCAGATCTCCCTGTGAACAAAGCCACTCTAGCTGTAAGTTTTAAGAGTGGAAAATATCCGAACGTGTCTAAATTGAAAGTCTCCAAGTTGTTTCTGTGCTAAGGGCACTGACTTTTCCATATGCGCACATAATTCAAATAGTTTAATTATAAATAAGCTGACGTGGTTAGTTTGATTCCTTAGTCCTTGCGATACATGGCAATAACAAAATTGTCATTTGTGTTGATGTGATTATAGCAACAAAGTAGGTTTCCTGTAACATCTTGTCTTGTTCTCGTTTATTTTACTTACCTTTTTTTAAGAGCACGGTCCTAATTGGAAATGGTACAGCCTTTCAGGAAAGTACATCTTACTGGAGATAAGATAAATTCTGTTGGCTAAAGTGCATGTGCTTTAGTCCATTTGTGGTTATTATTAATTGTTCCTTGGAGAGTTTACAGTTGTAGGGATAGACAGTATCTTTTTTCAGCAATATGTTAGCAGTTGGATTGCCTAACGTTCTTTTTTTCATCCTTTTCCCCTGAAAGAACAAAAGAGAAAACTATTTGGTCAAGCCCTGATAAATCAATAACTTAATGCAGTTAGTTACACTTACTTAGTGCAGTTAATATTAAGAGCTTGTAGGAGTTTCTTTGTATTTACTTCTTTATTCCCCCATCAGCCATTAAAGAACATTCTCATTTTCCACATGAAAGCCTCAGGAGCAATTCCACAGTGCAGACCCAACAAACTGAACGCCACAAGATTAACTGACTATACTACCTCGCATTCCTAGTTTGGCTCTGCCTGTAGGACTTGAATTTGCGCTACCCTTCTGAACGACCAAAACCAATTTAACTACATCCCAAATGCTTCAGAGAGAAAGCCTGTTCAATTTCTTCCTTTCCTCCATTGCACGTTCAAAGTAATTTTCCCCAAATTAAATGTCATTTGGTTGTATTAGAATAATCAGAGCAAATTCAGATTTTAATAAGAAAAGTTATTTTAGACTAAAACTATTGAGACTGTCGGGTTTTTTTTAAAAAAAATATCAACTGCAAAGTCTCAAGGCACAAGGAATGGAGTTAGTAGCATTATAAGCACATAATTGTATCCAAACATCTTAAATTTTTCAGCCTTGCTAAAATATAAGCTGGGTTGGAAATTTTGAAAGTGTTAATTTAAATGGGAAATAAAATCTTGAATTATGTTTCATATGAAACTGGGAATTTTTTTTGGGGGGGGGTTTCACAAGAAGATATTTAATTTTGACANGTCTTGTTGTCATCTCCCCGTTTTCTTGGTCCCAGTCTTTACGTGGAACAAATAGTTTTAAATACAACAATATTGTACTCGTTATTTAAAATCACATTTTGTTATCTGAGTAGGACTGAAGGGTTACGTTCTCTAATGGTCGCTTTGTGTCCAGGCTTTCCAAGAATTTATCAATCTTCTTCTTGAACTATGTATTCTTTCTAACCTGCGTACCAAGGCTTGTTTTCGAAGTTAACAGTTGTGACTTCTACTATCACCTCGGTGCTTTTGTTTCTGCTGTGCTACTTTGATATTGAAAGGAATCAGTTCAGGAGTGTGCTATGAAGTCTTCATTAGGTGACTGTGATACTCTGGGAATTTAGCCAAGGGGAATCAACTGGTGAAATATTCAAAGACGAGAAGTTTACTGCCTCATTTATATTTGCATATGCTGGAGTAGATTATGGAGATGTACAACTTGAGAGAGACTGGGCTTGGACTTTGTGGTTGCGTTCAGTAAATTCTCTGCCTTGTTTATAGAATCAGAGAATCACCAGGTTGGAAGAGACCCACTGGATCATCGAGTCCAACCATTTATCCTCAAGACTTGAATGTTGTTTGGATTGGATTGAGCTCCAAGGGTGATAAACCATGATGAATTTTGACTTCAAGGCAAGGCTTTCAGCGTTTTGTGGTTTATTTGAGTATCTGGTATAAAAGAAGTAGGACACGGGGGAGACCAGGGAAGAGCACGTGTGCATACGACACAAAACGCTTCGTGTCGCTTGGCTGGTAGAAGCACTAAATGATGAAAGACTCAAATACATAACTTGGAAATAATTCCTGAGCCCAAAGAATAATAAAATTGAAAGTATTGAAAGGCCAATTCTTTACAAAACTTCTTTCCAGGAACGCAGTGGTTATCCTGTATAAATCAGGATCCACGTTTCAATGAATTGTGCCGAAATGACACTTTAGAAAGGATATAGTAGTAATGAAAGGATCAAGAAGCAATAATCTTATGGCAATATTTTAACTGACTAAACGGCTCGCTGTAGCTAAACTTATTAGTAGCCCGATAAGCATGCAGGTAAGTAATTGTAGGTACTTAATTATGGAATGTAAACATTGAAAGATAACTACAAGACAAATTCTAAACTGAGGGGATTTCTCTCATCAACCTGAGACTAAGAGAAAGGGGGAAAAAAAACCCCTTGTATAATCTACTGTCTCTATTTGTGTATAAGTCTATCTGATTTAATAATTTACTAAACACTGTTACTGAATATGTGGAAATCTACTTAGAAAGGCTTTCTTTAAAATTGCAGCAGATACTCTTTGAAGTTACCCTCTTTCTCTGGGCATTCTTGTTTGGTTTTGCAGCTCACTCATGTGTGGGACGCTCTTGGTTGTGCCCTCTGCTTAAAACAGGAAAAGCAATAGCTGGCTGCAGGCCAGGAACAAGGAGCTTGGGTTGTTTTGTTTTATTTCAGCTGTGATTTCTTCCGTTATCTAACCACAGCCTCTGGGTACGAGCAGAAACCATAATAATGAAATCCTGTATATTTTTGTTCTATTAAATGCGACTGCCTCGACAGCATTGCTTTCCTCAACAATTTTCCCAGGGTCTCTGTGTCTCCAAATGTGTCTCAGTCCCTGTCCATGGGCATTCCAGGTCTTTCAGGTTTTGGTTTGGCTTTAGAAACCAAGCACAAAACTTCTTAAACGGAAGCCCCCAAAGAACCAAGTTGTTTGACTCATACTTTTTCCTTACATGCTTTGCTTTCTGCTCTCATTGGCTCAGTTACATCTCTGAGCTTTACCTTGCTATCTGGATTGCTGTTCTGGCATCTGGAGACAGACATGACATAATGACATTGGAGTCACGGCCTGTCTGTCCATCTTTCCCAGTGAAAAGATTGGCTAAAATTGGCCCTCTGGTTATTCAGCCTTTTCATATGCTTGGCAAAATAGCTTCTACTTGCAGCCTAAGTAGATTTACAAGCAACAGTAAAAGAAAAGCAATGAAGAATGGAAGCAGTGTTCTTTAGCAGACAGATTTGGGCTTAAAGATCCTTGGCTACGCTCACTAATGATGTTATAACAGTGCATCAGCCTCACAGTCTGCTGTCCAGGACACTTCACTTCCCTACATTATTTCTCTCCACCATCATTTCAGGCTGAAAGGGGAGATTTAGATGAGATCTTAGGAACAATTATTTTTTCCTGTGTGGGTGGCGAGGCACTGACACAGGTTGCCCAGAGAGGTTGTGGCTGCCCCATCCCTGGAGGTGCCCAAGGGGAGGTTGAATGAGGCTTTGAGTCTTTTTGAGGCTTTTGATCCAGTGGGAGGTGTCCCTGCCCATGGCAGGGGGGTTGGAACTGAGTAACTTTTAAGGTCCCTTCTAACCCAACCCATTCTGCGATCATGCATGTGTATGCATGACAGTGCAGGATAGGGGATATGCACTGGAGTTTCTGTTTATCATCGCGGTATGGAGTATGGGGTTAGGAAATGGTCAGTATGTGGCAGTACAGTTTGCACACGTGGCCTTGTGAGCAAAAATGTGAACATCATCCAGATGTTACTTCAAAGATAGCACTCGGGACAGGAAGATTTAGGCAAGGCAGGGTCAGGAGAAAAGCAGATGCAGGAGAACATCTGTGATAATGCAGTTGATTAAGGTTCCGATGGCAAAACATATCTAGGGAACATAGATAGCTGAACAGAAAGGTGTTACTTTTTCTTTGCAAACCAATGAAATCAAGTTATCAACTCTATCTGACTTTGGTGACTTTAAATCTTGTACTGTGGTCAGTAACTTGCTTGTAGGAAGCAGTAAGTAATATCCATTGTTTAAATGTGGATAATGCTATTCTGTTTAATTGTTTGGGTTTCAAGACATTGGTGGTACTTACCAATCTTCTTATAGTCTGGTGTTTGCATTTAAGAACACTGTGATATTTGAGGTGCTGATTTATGTACACAACTGTTAGTTTTCATGGTTTGGTAATTGTATAATGCTCATTCTTTAAAATCTTAAAATGAAAGTTTACAGTAACTGATTCTATGGGGTTTAGATCTAGTTTATACATTTTCCATTGTTAGTGCTATGTGGCATTATGCATAATTCTGTGTCTCGGTGAAAATGTGGAATATCAAGGGTTGGAATGTAACAAACAGCTGAATTAAGTATCTAATGTTTGTTTTACAAGTCATAGAATCATAGAATAACCAGGTTGGAAGAGACCCACCAGATCATTGAGTCCAACCATTCCATAGCCTCTGTTCATGAAGAAACACCTATAAGTTACTATTGGCTTAAATATTGCAAGTAAGTTGTATCTTTACTGGGAATATGAGATATTTATTTGTTTTACAATGTTGAAATTGTGGGGCACGTACAGGAGGCGTATGGAAGGAGTATATGTTGTATTCTGGACAGGCTCTTTATGCCCACACTTCAAGAAAAGAGATGAGGAATTCATCTGCTGCAGCTATATATACACCATATAAATAGATGAACAATGTTTGAGTTCCAGTGATGTATCAGTTAGCAGGGAAGCAAATTTACTTTCCAGGGAGACACAGCAACATGCGAATGTTCGATTCTGCTGTAGTTTGCCAAGAATGTAAATATTTTTGTGCAGTGATATGCAATATTAGATCATTCCCTGGAATCTTCCCCCATGTGTTTTGCGCAAAGAATGCACAGTTTTCAAGCACTCATACCACATACTGAGACGAACTCTAGTTTCCATGTTTCAAGTACCAGCACTGAAGTGAGATAAAACCAAGTATTTTACTCTGAGAAGTGTCATATATTGGTGTTGAAGATTAGACAATCGACATGCAAGTGAGTTATACCCAGTTCCTCTATTATCCTAAAATGTCATATCCACATACTCCTCATTCCTGAAGTGTTCAAATTTTGATTCATTGTCATGTTCCCCTCCAAGTGTTTTATGGCTTTCAAGGATGAATTGTGAAATATTGAAACATGCATGTACCGCCTGCTTCTCTGGGGAATGGGAAAGTGATGGCATTGCTCCACTTACACCATTGTAAATGCAGTGTAAGGGGCACATTCTGAATGAAGAGTGTGAAGGCAACTTAACTCAAAGGCAAAATAAAATAAACATATAATCAGGTTAAGAAAAAAAAGTCATTTAGTTGCCNTCCAACCTAAACCTCCCCTGGCGGAGCTTGAGGCCATATGGACTCGATGATCCAGTGGGTCTCTTCCAACCTGGTTGTTTTAAAATTCTATGATTCTGTGATTCTGCAGATGTATTACCCATTGATGTATTGAATTGTGAGAATCAAAGCAACTGTATAAAAGCTAAATAGTAAAATGGTCCTTGGTGTGAATGGACAGCAAGATCCAGCAAGTGCTCATTTGATGTAAAAGATGCAGGAA
Organism: Piaya cayana; assembly: GCA_013389865.1. Classification (NCBI taxonomy): domain Eukaryota; kingdom Metazoa; phylum Chordata; class Aves; order Cuculiformes; family Coccyzidae; genus Piaya; species Piaya cayana. The sequence goes on along the minus strand of WAAB01014263.1, from coordinate 120,907 downwards.
GTGCTGGAATATGCAGTGAATTAGGGTGGGATGGCAAAAATGTATTTGCTGGAGCAGGACCCTCCAGGATTGCATAGCCAGTCCCCAGACTTATGAGTCTGTGCATGGAAGTCCTCCTCACCATTGACATCTCCACAGCAGAATGATTATGTTATAATAAGCTCCCATTTAACGAGGCACATTTGTCATTCCCTTGTCTCCCTGAAAGGACTGGAATGAGAATGGGAGTCCATATTGTCCATTTAGTGCAGATTTATACCCTTTGTCCTTCCCAAAGGAGCATATGGTCTCCAGAAACTCTTCTTATGGGTCACACTTACCATGGATGATGAGTTTAGTCACACGATGTGATCTAACCTCATAGTTTATATTTCTTCAGTTGCCTCAGAAGAAGCTAAAAAGCGATAAGTACAGCTTAAAGTAGAATAAAATCTGTGTAAGCAATTGCTGTGCTTGTCCCAGGGATGCTGAAGGACTGGATGGGTAAGAAGTTCATGTCTCTATATGGATGGGAGGAGGGATATGCATCTCTTTATTAAGATATCATACAGAATATGGGAAAAAAAGTTTGGAGACTACTGCACTCTAATGAACTTGCTTTCACAAATTTACTGAATGGAGCTATTTGCTGAGGATATCAGTTGCAGCCCTCTGGAACTGAGGGTCAGACAGAGCTGATTATTGCCAGCTCAGAATTAGGTTTCTCAATAACTTTGCAGCATTGCTGAGCACCTACTGTTTAACCCTAAATGACATTTATTAAGTTTGCGCAGCCAGTGGACTGACAGAGTCACTTCCTCATTATTAAATGTGCGTTTTTCTAATCCCGCATCATCTCAGTGCTTTATTTAAAACTAAAATCAATATTCATGGTGCAGAGGGCTTTTTTCCCCCCCAATTCTTTCATAAATCTCTTGAGTACTTCTTAGTTTTCAAGCACCTTCAGTGCAGACAGTGAGTATAATAGATGTATAACGAGACAGCCTCAGAGAAATTGCTTTAAGTTCTCCGAAATCTAAGGAAAACCCAAGGTTGTCGTGCTGGTTTTGCATCTTCCCAAAAGGGGGTTTCTGTTTTGTATGTGAAAATAAACAATTCCTGAAAAATGTTGCTATGCTGCAACGCATGATGCAATATTAAAAGAATAAGCGATGCTTTGTCCTGTTCAATAATGTAACTGCTTACCAGTCATGACACAATATTGCTAACACGTAATTAAGGAGTTAATTCATATCTTTAAAAAATATAATATAGCTTTTGGAAGTCAAATGAAAATAAATGAAAGGTTAAATATAACTTATTTCAGTTATATGTGCTGCCCAACTAATGCACTTTATCTGCTGTATCAATTCAAACCCTGCAGAAAACAGTGAAATAATGACCTCTTGTAAAAGCTGAAGTCAGGGAAATATTCTAGACTTTACTTTTGCCTTATCCTAAAATGGTAATGCAAAACAACCTGGTTTTTTAAACCCAAGAATATGGTAAGTGATAAGCTAAAGCCATTTAGACGTTCTTTATATGTATGTCTGAAAGTTAGGGGATGGAAAAAAAAGGTATTATTTTACACTATATGCATTCAGATTGATTACTAAAAATAAAACGAGAAGGAAAAAAATGGCATTTCATATAAAGGAAATACTTATGCCCAGAACTCTCTGGAATTAATCAAGCTGGAGTTGGTAGATAGAAGGACTAAAGGACTCTAATAAGACCGCGCTACAGATGACCACAACTGGAAAGACTGGGGGAAGAAGAAATACTGTACGATAAGATAAGAAAGCTATGTAGGGATAATAAAGCTGAGATGATGGCTGATAACACCTCCGCATTATTAATCGGAAAACCTTTGAGACGCTGTGGAAATAACAGCTGTTGCAAATTACTGCTTCCTGAATCGTATCAAGAACAGCTTAAGCACAAATCTGGCTGTAGCAAAGCTAAATGCAAATACCAGCCTGAGTAAATAAGAAATAGTTGGTACACAAACACCTCACTAATCTGGGAATTGAACCAATTACTACCAAAAAGGCATGATTTCAACAGCTTTTGTTCTAAAAGAAACCCATTGCCATGGGGAAATGGTTTGGATCAACCTTAGCGCAGAGGATAAAATATTAAGGCAATGATGCTCATAAAATTGGCCAAAGATACTGAAATTTTCTTTTTTTAATCACTTATTATAGTTCCATGAGATGGGAGAGGGGGAGTCCTAAAGAAGCATTTATAAATGGGTTTGTAGCATAATCGTTCTGTGATCAGCTATGATTAAGACATTAGATGCAGTATTTGGGGTCTATTTCAGAAAAGACCCTGCTTGCTGATTCTCTTGACTATAACTGCTGAATTAGTAGCTTCCAGTGGTATCTCCTGCCTTCACAAGTAATACAGTAAACTTTACAGAGCCATAAATTCCATGTACACCTTAAAGCTGATGCATGATTTTATGGATTTGGCTGAGAACACAAAGTGCCAGAGGGGTTCAAAAGCTGGGGAAACAACAAAAAAAAAGGTGCTAACATTTCAGGAAAACAAGAGGCAGAAAAATACCAGACCAGATGAAATGGAGGAAAATGAGAAATAAATGACAAGGCAGTGGAAACAGTCAGTTTGGTCAGAAGTGGGAAAACTAAGGATATTATACTCTATTTTCAAGCATTTATAAGGGAAAATTGCAGAGGAGAGAATGGGAAAGTCCTTGCTAAGTCCTCCAAATTTTGTTATTAAAGGCATTTGTGAAGGTTTGTGCAACAAAAATTGGAGAAAGAGAAGATGGAAGTAAACCATCTGATCAGAAGGGTGGAACAATTCTCGTAGTGTATGCAAACAGTACAGATCATGTTTTCTACTGCTCTTCCCAAGACATCTGTTATAGAACATTGCTGGAAATGGAACACAAGGTCTGGCCTATTACAAAAGGCTCATTATCTTATTGAAGAGCTCACCATAAAATGTGTTGTCAGGAGACAGGACATGCCACGTTAACCCTGAATCTTAGTGTACAACAGGCAAACATTCAAACAGTAGCGATGGTTTTATAAAAAAAAAAGAAAAAAAATACTTCAAACACTGTGTGCCCAAGAATATCATTAACAGAAAACATTGTCAGCATCTCCCTAACGTGTATTACTGTACAATTTTTTGTTATTTCTTTTAACTGCAGTAATTTACAGGTAGGCAAGTGGGTTTCTAGCAGCGATCTTCTCGCTAGTAGCAAAATCAGGTTGTTTCTTTTTTCTTTTTTTTTTTCCTCCAAGTATTCTGGCTTTATTTCGACTTTCTTTTAAAGCAAGTGTTTTACAAAAGCAAGGAGCCATTTTTAATCCCATTTTTCAGCTGGGAGCTAGTGAGTCATGACTTAATTCAGTGAAACACAGAATATTCCTCACAGTGAAATACGGATAAAATTGTAGATAGAAGACAGACCTTCTCAAGCTCAGCTCCCCTTCCTCCTGCCTACTTTGTACAATTATTTTTCACCAGACTCTGAACGCAGCTTGTAACAAACAGTCCTGTTTAGAATATAATGGAGACCTATTTAGGAGATTTGATGATGAAACATGACATGGAATGGAAGCTCTTCAGAAAAAATTCAGTGGTTTGCACCGTGTAAGCACAGATGTTCAGTGGTGCAGCCGTGAGGTGTTCGACATAGTCCTGAGCTCTGTCTATCAGATCCCCTCCAAATGTGGAAGCTCCTGCAGCTTGCCCATTATGTTCCTGTTTGGCAGAAAAAACAATTGCTGCTGTGCTGACATTCATCACTGAGCTTTTTGCTGTAGGTTGGCTGTTCTGATGCTGACGCGTTTATCTGAAACAAGCATGGGGATGTATTGGACCTGTAAAGGGCTTCTTTTTTCCCCCTAAAAAAAAGATTTTTCTTCTCGTGTAGCATTGTATCCCTCTCTATCCCTGAAATTAGGTAAGAAGTAGGGATAACAGCAAAACGCTGCAAGTAAGGAAAAGACTGNAGAGATTGGTGAGAATGGTTGGACTCAATGATCTGGTGGGTCTCTTCCAACCTGACAATTCTATGATTCTATGTTTCTATGTATGTGGTTTTGGTCCTGCTCCCTCTCCTTCTGCTTCTCTTATATAATCAGATACAAATACAGATTTCAGCATATAATATTGTAGTAGGTCTGGTGTCCTGTTTCTACCTTTTTAAAGCAGTCAGTCATTTTATTTCAGTGGCATGTTTTGGTGCATACCCATAGCCACAGGGGGTGAGGTATTTGGTGGAGATGGTGTTGCTTTTCTGGAGAGGGGAGGGATCAGAGTACTATGAAAGTTCTTCATTATGATTTCTGTATCACCAGTTATCATAGTATCATAGAATGGTTTGGGTCAGAGGGCACCTCAAAACCCATCCAGTTCCACCTCCCCTGGCACGGGCAGGGGCATCTTCCAGTTGTCACTTTGCAGATTAGAAAATGCTTGAAAACAGGATACCTGGTTTTGTACATGGAACACAGACACTGACAACATCACTGCTGATGAAAGGGGATTTCTGCATATCTCTTGAATCTCCATACTCCTTTCAGTAAAAGTGACATTTGAACAAGTCTGGATCAAACTTGCAGGCATGCTGAATATACAGTGTCCGTTAACTTCGAGTTATCTTGACGCTGTTAAAAAATTCAGAATATTAGGACCAGTGTTATGGTATCTCTTTTCTGCAGCAGCTGAAACAAGCTGTCTTTAAATCTTTCTCTTGTCTCTACTTACATGTTCTAAAGTCTGTATGTGCTCCTATTTTAATACACTTATTACATGTGTTAGTACTGCATTTCACTACTTAAACATTTTTAATCCTGTTTTTAATCTCCTTTGCTGAGATATTGTCACATAGAATCACAGAATCAATTTGGTTGGAAGGGACCTCAAAGCCAATCCAGTTCCACCCCTGCCATGGGCAGGGACACCTCCCGCTGGATCAGGTTGCTTGAAGTCTCATCTAGCCTGGTGTTGAACACCTCCAGGAATGGGGCAGCCACCACTGCTCTGAGCATGACCAGTTTAATTCTTAAATGAAATTCAAGTCATGGCACAGGTAAATTCCTTTGCAACTTCAGAAAGTGAGGCAGCATCCGTATTCTAAGTATCTATAAGCCATTGCAACTAATACCTTGTAATACCTATAATAGTAGGTGCAGAGACTGGAGATGTACTCTAAGTATGTGTAGTAGACGGAAAATCCATATAAAAGGAAACACGCAGGGCCTCTTCTGTCTTTCACGCTCTCTAAGCTTTGTGCAGAATTATTCTCTTTTGAATCAAGGCATAGCGTCTAACTCACCATTTTAAGAAAAATGCCCCTAAAATTTCTGGCAGTGAACAACCGGCAGCGTTAACTTGTCATACAAATGAAGTGATAACTGATGTATTGTTGTCCAAGCCGGCAATAGTTGTCTGGGCTGAAAGTAGTGGCTTTGCAATAGGTGTGAATTATGCTGTTTATCATGATGTTCTCTCTTAGTCAAAGTTCTGAGGATAAATGTCTGAGTGTTTATAACAATTTTTCAAGCTGATCAGACGCAGTTGTTCAAATCTGCTTTCAGGAACGATTACAGGAATTGCAATGTTGTTCTCCGTGTGTTGACGTGAATCTTAATAGTATTAAAGTAAATTGAATGCGGAGTTGGAGTTTAATGGAACAAACTTCCTTCTTCCTGTTTATAGAAGTTTGGATACTCAATCAGGAAGAAGCAGCAACCCTGCTTTTGATCTTGTCATAAACAGTGGAGTAAATATTACAAGAAACACTTAAGGGAGAAGGATTTGTAAACGGAGTATATTAAAATATATTTGGACAAAATATAAATGTTGCAATCTGGAATTCTGCTTAATAGCTTTTTAAAGAGTTCTCAAGTACAAGGTGTTTGCCTCAATTTACCTGTAGTTCGTAACTGATTCAATTTGTTCTTTTATTTCCTTATTCTGAAATTCAATTAAACGCAGCTAAATCTCTGCGGATCTTTCTTTCATAACTGTTCAGTATTATTGATTTCTATATCAGTGAAAAGTAATCATGCTTGATATATCAGCCAATATCATAGAAAAAGAGGGGATAAAAGTTTAAGACAAAAATATGTTCTCTGAAAACTATTAAGTCTTGTAACTAAAAATACTTATATTTGTGTATTAACTGCTTCAATCTCTTCTGGAGAAATATGTATTGCAAATCTGGAAACCTGCTTGCTTCTCGTACTGGCCAGGTGTTTAGCTTTAGTTTTTATTCACAGCCTTAAAAATAGAATCTGTGCTTCTAAATATGCCTAGGTAGCTGTTACACTATTTTTGTGTCTTGCTTTTGTACAGCTATTGCATTCAGATAGTTGCTAAAGGTAATTTTATCCAGAAATTACGTTGAAATTAGGGTTTAAAATAGCGCTGGGATTATAGGTGAGGATATACAGCTTCCGTGTAAATCAGTTTAATAAAAGTAAAAATCCTACTATTTATTAGAAATCATTTGACAATAAATAATGCATCAGAGCCTATAAACACTACAGATACTAGACGTGTTCATGTTAACTTCTGACAATTCCAGTTTGTGTCTTCCTTTTGCATAAATTTTGCATCCTGAGACAAGAATCTTCTAAAGCCCTATGCTGCATAGAATCACAGAATGTTAGATATCTTTTTTTTTACACCTCAGGATCCGTATTTATCCTTGTTTTATCCACAACAAGGATGTGGGACAAGAAAGGACTGAAAGATACCGTACAGTCAACTGGTGTATGACCAGGACNTCCTTTTGCATAAATTTTGCATCCTGAGACAAGAACCTTCTAAAGCCCTATTCTTCATAGAATCGCAGAATGTTAAGTATCTTTTTTAACACCTCAACATCTCTAGTTACCTTTGTTTTTCCCACAACAAAGATGTGGAAAGGACTGAAAGATATTCTACAGTAAGGAGCTGGTGTCTGACAAGGAGTCCCATTATTTCTGGGCTAACATCTGCAACTTTTGCAGACTTCTTTTCCCTCTGTGTTTTGCAACCTCTCTTTCAGTGGCCTTAACAGCTTATTCTGTGCGGAGAGGTGCAGTTTTGTTCATCAGTGTGGCAGAATTTTCCATCAGTGTAGCAGCCCACAGCACGTCACGGCATCATCTTGCTTATTACAATGAATGTTTTGCTTTTTCAGGAGCAGCATGTACACTTTCATGAGTTTGGGGTTGGTAGGACTCGTTATAACTATGCAACCAAGTAGGAAATATTGTGTCTGCCTAGTGCNTATTTCTGGGCTAACATCTGCAACCTTTGCAGACTTCTCTTCCCTCTGTATTTTGCAACCTCTCTTCCAGTGGCCTTAACACCTAATTCCGTGGGGAAAGGGGCAGTTTTGTTCACCAGTGTGGCAGAATTTTCCATCAGCGTAGCAGCCCACAGCGCATCACAGCACCATCCTGCTTTTGACACTGAATATTTTGCTTTTTCAGGAGCAGAATGTACACATTCATGAATTTGGTAGGACTCATTTTAACTATGCAATCAAGTAGGAAATGTGTCTGCCTAGCACCGTGATGACCAGCAGGTCCAGGGAGGTTCTTCTCCCTCTGGACTCGGCACTGGTGAGACCGCTCCTTGAATCCTGGGGTCAGTTGTGGGCCCCTCACCACAAGAAGGATGTTGAGGCTCTGGAGTGAGTGCAGAGAAGAGCAATGAAGCTGGTGAAGGGGCTGGANAACCTGGTGATTCTATGATTCTATGATATTTAGGTAGGACAAGAGAAACCTTAATGTCCAATTCTTGTGTACAGCGGCTACATAGGATCTAATGGGCTTATATATATATGTATATAAATGAATGTGTGTGCAGTCTAGTAGTGCAGGAGATAACAGCAAATATATAGGAAACTCCTGTTTTAATCTTTCAGCTCAGGTTCTGTTTGTGTGTTTTCTTGTTGAAGGGAGTGTGGAGCAATGTAGTATTTTTTTTCATATTCAGTACCTCATTTACAGGTATTAAAAACCAAAATCTTGGCATTGAAGAAAGCAAGGTTGTTTATAGGTTTTGGACTATGAGAAAACAGTTTGAATTGGCATAGAAACCATGAAGTGTAGCCCAATATAAATATTTTGCAATATTCAAGTTGTTTGAGCTCAGTGCAGTTTGAAGTGTGTTAGTTATTGAAATAAACACAAGCATGTGTAATAAGTTCTTTATATAACTTTCTAAATGATGTTAATTCTTTTTTAACCAAGGAAAACATTATCAGCATATGGAATTGTCCACTATAGTACTATTTATATTTATTAAAGAGCATTAGAAACACAAGATGTTCACTCAGTAGTGGAAATTTTATCTTTGTCTGGGATCTAAATATCAGAAACTTTATATTATTAGTATTGAATGTTAATTTGTGCTTTATCAAATGGATTTTTAGAGATTTGGACATAGTATTAAACTACTCTACAGGACCAGGGAGTGGGAAATTCTAACTACTTCATACGCATGACTGACGTGAATATGATTAAAAGCACAGAATTCTAGAAATACATTTGCTCTGCCTTATGTCTGCTTGTAACTATTGTAAAACCACAGTCGTGCACAATGAAGGAACAATTCTTTACCAGGATGCGAGGTTGAATGTTCTCATTTTGCCTCTTCTGTTTCTTTGGAATTCAACATTGCAATACGAGGCTTTTCCCCTCAGAAGCAGTTTTTTCCCCTCTTCAGAATGGACAGAAAAACTAATTATTTCAAGTATTTCCTGGGACAAGCCCTGCTGAAGGCAAGTCAAATGACTCTTTGGGACACCGGGGAGGACGTGGCCAAAGAGCTGTAGCCTGTCACCCAGTCTGTCTGTGCTAGAGCTGAGATAATTACTGCAGTAGGAGGGATGGGTGTGAGGAAGGGCAAGGAGAGGCTGGCTTTCCTTCCCACTCTGCTCCTCACTGCACCCACTTCTCCAATAATAACAGGAAAGAGACACTCTGTCCCGTTTCCCTCCCTTTCTTTTCTGGGCCGCAGTAGTCGAGCATCACTCGGAGTTTGTTATGCAGAGAAACCAGGAGCCAGCTCTGTCCTGGAAGATTTACGACTGTGTTTTTAGACTCCAGATTATCTCGTGATCTGCTGCAGTCTTTTGCAGAACTCAAGAATCTGAGGCAAGAGAAGGAATATCTCTGCTCCTGCCTGGTGCCTAGAGTCTTTCTCTATTGTCAGTATTGTCTTGAAATTGCAAGTGTGTCTTATGAACTGGAGACATTTCATTGACAGGGGAGCAATCCAATTTGTTTAGGTCTTGTTCTTCTAAACAGTAAATTGGTGCCTGGGTGCCTACTTATAAATTGCTGTCACAGTGCCAGGGAAGAAGTGATTTGTTTAGTGCCAGATTCAAAGTCCAGAGTTCATAAATATTCCATAGTACTTCATGGTTGGCTATTCCCATCTTTTCTGTGGGCTGTGGAGACAGTGGTTTCTCGAGTTGGTCACAGTGATTGAATGTCTTCCAGCATGTGGTCAGTTTGTCCTGCTTAGGAAGGACCAGAGCAGCAGGGGCTGCAGAACAGCACGAAGCTGAAACTGAGTCAGCTCACTCTTGTGTCAACAGAGATGAAAAGGAAAAGCAAATTGGAGTTAGAACCATGCATTCCATCACTTCCATGTCGTGCTGCCAAAGGGACCCTTGAACACATGGATTCAAATCTGGCTTGTTACTGCAAATGCATCTCAAATATATCAAAACAGGAGCTGGGGATATTTTTCATTTTTGACATATCTGCCTCAACAATGTATGAAGAGGATTTTTTTTAAAAAATAAGTTGAACCCAGAAATAAGACCAGTTTCTTTGTGCTTAGTAGAATTTCTCTTTCTTTCCCCCATACAGCTAAGTTGTACCGATGGAGTGAAATGAGAGGTTTGGAAGTGATATTTTTAACCAAGAGTTGGATTGGATTTTTTCTAAGCATGAACAGGGATGCCTCTTACCCTGCTGGTACCTGTGCAAATGTTTTCTTCTGCCTTTCATCTTTGCTTCCCTTTGCGAGCCCTCGGTCTCATTGATTTTTAACTTTCCTTCTGTTCCAAACTCGCCCTTCTGATTCCTCAGTAACGTACAGTATATCCCTGTTGTCACCACGTTTGGAAGGTTGCTTCTTTGCACCGGCATTCAGGATCGTCTTCCTCTTCCTGATCCAAATAGGTACCACTTGCTCCTGCCAAGAAAAGAATAAGAGCATGCAGGAACTCTCCCACAGACAGAAATTGTTATGCAGCTGCCTAGACTGTCCTTGTCTTTGAGTGCTGCTCAGGTACCTTCTTCCTTTTGAAATACAACACAGGAAATTGCTCTTGTTTTTGTGGCAGAACTGATAAAGTTGTCCACCGTGACTTTAATAGAGGATTTCCTTTCTTCTTTCTCCTGCTATGATTACAGCTATATTTGTCTTTATAGTTTTTGGGATCCAAATATGATGATATAATGGGATCAATTTGCGCTTTTATGTCTCTCAGCGATATGTGAAACGTTTTGGATTTTGGAGAAGAAAGCTGCTTTCCCAGTAGCCAGTGAGTGTGCAGTGCAAAGTTAAGCAAGTGTCTTCATGCAGAGAGATCACTTGGTAGCCCAGGCTGAATGGAGATTTTAATGCTACATTCAGGGGAAACCATGAGGGGATGTTTTAGCAGAGATTATCGCTAACTAAATTAAAGATTGATAATTTAATTTTCCTTCCAAGGAAAGATTATGAGAGCTGCATCCTTCGTCCCTGGCGTCAGTTGGGAGAAAAACTCTCCTTAATACAAATTATGTTCTGCACTGGAGAAGCGTGTCCCACAGTATTCCCTTCATTTTGATGATTAGAGAGCACCAGGGCATAGAAGCAACTGCTCGAACATTAGGGCATGTTCATGACTGCAATAAGATAAATAGATTTTCATGTTAACACTACCCATTCTGTAATTTCATAGAGAAGGCACTCAACAAAATATCTTGTCTCTTAGCTATACAGTTTACATTAGGAGGAACCTCATAAGAGTACGATCAGAATTTTGTTACTACTGCTAGATTACAAAGAAGCATTTTTAAAAGCGGTTGTCCACACAATCTATGTACCTGTAACGATTTGCCGTAGGATGCTGAGTGGCTTTTATCACCTCAAAACCTAATCTGCTAGAGTAGTGAATGTCATTAGACCCATTTCACAGATAATGAATCCAGACTTTGATGTAGTACTGCTCAGCTTTGGTAGTCTATGGCTGATCAGCCACATGGCAGGTTTACGGGGAAGCTGGAAGACACTGAGACCAAAGATAACCCATCCTTCCAAAACGAGAGAAGCAGCAGTTCTTAATGTGTTACTGTTGCTAAGGTAGAACATGTTCAGTGTGGCAAAAAGATCCTTGAGTTGCCCAATGAGTCAAAAATAAAATGCAAAAAAAGCCCCTTTCCCTCCCAACAACATTGCATCTCTCTTGATATTGTGATCATGAGCACTATATAATACTCCAACTTGTATTCAGAGAGTGAAACACAGCCTGGTTTAATGAGACTCCTCTCTTTTTAGTGAAAAACCATCTTCCTGAGGTGTATGATTGTGAGAATTAAGGGGGTTTGGTTCATTTGTTGTGGTTTGTACTGGCAAAGAAAACCTGGAAAACTGGAATCGAGAGTGGTGCAAAAACGGGGAATTTAGCCAGCATTTTAAAAATAAATCTTGTGATTAGCTTAATGGCTTTATTACATATACGAGTGTTTGAGGTTAGCAAGTCTTGAGTATTTCTTAGAAGATAAAAACAGTACGGGAAAGAGTTTTTCAGATATGGGTTATATACCAAGATACAGTCATCTACTCACATTCAGCAAGTACATGCCTGACAAATCCCAGTGGGATGACAAACAGGGCAGTCCTGCCTTCTCCTGTGTCCTCTGTGACTTACAGCTTTATATACCAATCAAGCAAAACCTCGCAGCGCATTCACTGATCTGTAGGCAGTCACAGCAAATCACAGTGTGGATGTCATTGAAGAGCCTGGACAAAAGCCCTTGATCAGCTACACTGGCTGTTGTACCATAATTGCAGCGGCTGAGTGTTTTTCAGGGGTTTACACAAATAAAGCACATTACTATAATCCACAGATGACACAGCCATTGTCGCAGTATGAGCACTTCAACCCCACATTTAAAAAAATGTGCAATTTGTTATGTTTGTTATTTTATCCCTTTAAAAAAAAAGAACAAAACAAAACCCAAAATACTACCACATTGGTAAGTCTGGTTTCATCAAATTTAAGAACCAAAGCATACAGAGCAAAACCAGAAATGTGGATGTATTAATAATGGAAATGCATGTGACCAAATAAACAATACACACTCATTACCCACTTTAAAATGCAGATGAAGGGAATGGTGTTGCTGTTGTGCGTGCGCCTGGCTGCCCCTGAGATGTATCTGGAAATGATACTCAATGAAGATAAAGCACAAAAGAACTAGGAGCAAATGAAGTCGTACTGTTGGGGCAGGAGCCACTGAAAGAAAGAGGCTTGCTGTTCCTCCTCCTCCTCCCCAGACCACAAGATAAAGGGGACGGTTTGTAATCATGAGGGAGGGACAGTCAGGGGGAGTGTTGGGTGGTGTGTGTGGCTTTTGGGGTTTTTATTTTAGGTGATTAAAAGACAGAGTGAGACTACAGAAAGTCATGTATTGTCAGCAAGTCAAAGTAGATTACAAAGGACAGTGAACACAGAAGAAAAAGGCAGCTAAAAAAGATGTTGGCTGTTTTATTTTTTTTTTCCTCACTAAAAAGCTTAAGAGGGAGAGAAAAATCCTTTATTTAGAAAGAAAAGGAAGACATTTGCAGTTTTTGGGTCAGCACAAAGGCTTAACTGATAGTTGTACATCCTCCCCTGTGGGAGATCAAGTTTGCAAGTGACCTAAAGCATTTTCCTCCTTTGACCTCCCAGGTGGATGTACCACAACCTGGAAGGAGTGGTTTACGCTAGGGAATCCCACATGAGACGAAGTGGAAGTGCTTTAAGGGGACTATTTGCTTTGCCATTTGCAGATAGCCCATACACAGCTACTGGACTGATGCTACTGACTTTAAAAACTGGGAAGATGAACAATTATAGAATCATAGAATAAACCAGGTTGGAAGAGACCCACTGGATCATTGAGTCCAACCATTCCTATCAAATTTATTCATATTATTTGGCTATCCAAGTAACTGCAGCAAGAACAAAGTGGGAAATAGCTCACAGCCTCATTCCTCTGAATGTCTTGGGATTTTTAATAACTAGTGTTGGTCAAACTGGTTGATTAGTATAAACCAATCGCTCTGCCAACAACAGGCTCCTCTAAGCACATAAGCCCTCCCCAGTAATCCTCGCTGTAGCTGCATAGCAGAGTAAAGATGTGATTTATACTGAGGACCCTGCACTGCAAGGAAGCTGTGACCTCCTGTCCTGCTATTTCCAGCTTCAGTTGGTCAGCAGAATAAAGGGCTAAATTTGAGCCGTGTGAAGGTCAGGAAAAACAAGCTACCATCCTCGACTTTAAACTAGGTGCTAAGATATCAAAATACCTATTGAAATCAAAAGTGTATATACCGAGCAAAATAAAGCTCTGTTAATACAGACACTTTTGGGAAACTTCAACTTTGCAGCGATTTTGCTGGCCTCCTCAGACCCCGGCATTGCAGCAGTAGAGCGGAGTGAGATAATTATAACACCCGCTGGGACTGGGAAACTAGTTTTAACAGGCTATTTCTTTTTGCTTGCTAGGTTTAAGATGGACTACATCTTTCACCCGACCAGAAGGGCACTGTAACCTCTGTTTTATGGGGAGGTCTGAGAAAACAAGACAAAAAAAATAACAAGAAATCCCTATTACTTCAGTAAATTCTTATATAAAGCAGAAAGTGGCCCCCAAAAACATCAGCAAGGACTTTTTTTTTTTTATTATTATTGACTTGCAAAGGCCAAACAGTCTATGATCTCTGATTCCGTATGTGGAGCAGGGGTTGTTAATACCACCTGCTGTGCTGAGCATCAACTATTTTGTCTCACAATACTGTATTTGTGCTCAATATCAGAGTTCAAGATTCTTTTCATACTTGCTCTCTTGTCAGGATCCTGGCTGAAGAGCATCGCTTCACTTAGCATTTGAAACTAATCTGTCCTAACTTGCAAAGCCTTCTCATTCAGACTCAATCCCTAAACTGAATATTTTGACAACTTCTGAGTTTTATTCTACTACCTCAACAGGAAAATAAACATTTCTCTCTCTGGACTCAGCACTGGTGAGACCACACCTCGAATCCTGTGTTCAGTTGTGGGCCCCTCAGCACAAGAAGGATGTTGAGGCTCTGGAGAGAGTCCAGAGAAGAGCAACGAAGCTGGGGAAGGGGCTGGAGAACAGGCCTGATGAGGAACAGCTGAGAGAGCTGGGGGTGNAAGGCACAGGTGGATGAGGTGCTGAGGGACATGGGTTAGTGTTTGATAGGAATGGTTGGACTTGATGATCCAGGGATTCTGGATATTCAAACCTGGTGATTCTATGATTCTATGATTTCAAGCTTTTTGTTGTTGTTTTGGGTCCAATATCTGAAAGCAAAATTACTTCTATATAACCTTCTTGAACTAGATTATGTAGTATATTTCCTGTTGCTTGTCTGCTAGGCTGGGTTTTAATTCCCCTCCAGATGTCAGAGTATAGTTGGCAGAGGGAGACTGTCTTCACATGCTGCAGATACATACCAGTCAATGCAGGCCCCTCACTACAAGAAAGACATTGAGGTCCTGGAGTGTTTCCAGAGAAAAGCAATGAAGCTGGTGAAGGGGCTGGAGAACAAGTCTTATGAGGAGTGGCTGAGGGAATTAGGGATTTTTAGCCTGGAGAGAAGAAGGATGAAGGGGAGACCTTATCACTGTCTACAACTACCTGAAAGGAGGTTGTGGAGAGGTGGGTGTTGGTCTCTTCACCCAAGTGATAGGACAAGAGGGAATGGCCTCAAGTTCTGCCAGGGGAGGTTCAGATTGGACATTAGGAAAATTTTCTTCACTGAAAGGGTTCTCAAGCACTGGAACAGCTGTTCAGGGAGGTCCCATGGAGTCCTCATCCGTGGAGGTATTTAAAAGACAGAGAGACGAAGTGCTTAGGGGTGTGATTTAGTAGTGGGCAGGTACGGTTTGACTTGATGATCTCAAAGGTCTTTTCCAGCCTAGTGATTCTATGATTCTAAGCTACCAGGCAATGACAAGGAACCCTCCACTAGATTTACATCTTAGGCACTGGCACCAACTGGGCATCTATATTAAGATTCAGAAAGTAGAAATCTCCTTCTAAAACAGTTGTATGATAGGTTGAAAAAACCCAAAACCAACAATAAACCACAATAGTGCTATTTACTAACATTATGATTGCTGTCAGTAAAGTTTTTCTAGCCTATTTTCTGTCCAGACCGGTTGTGTAGGGTTAATAATGCAAGGACAATTGGGCATGGTTAGCCTGACTTTTCTGTCCTCTCCTACGGGAAGAGAAGGACCAGAATGTGTAAGCACAGCAATGCTGAATGCTACTGCTGCTAGGAAAACACGTGCTGTGTACATGTGCCTCAGATCCATGCAGTGGGATACACGTGGAGGACAGCATCTTGAAGCATCAGAGCTATTGGAGGATAAGCAATTGCTTCATCTTAAGCTGCATCCAGATGCACAGCCCACAGTCTTGGCCAGGAGTTCGCTCTTTCACCAGAGCCTAGTGAGAAGAATAGAATTTTTGGAGTACAAACGTTGCCGCATTTAGCCACGTTTTTCTCACTTCAGGCAAGATTGCTCTAATCTGTTTTCAATGTGGCTGCAGCCTGAGATCAATTAGAAATGGGAAGTTATACCCAAAGTCACAACTTGCTCCATATGGCATTCTGCAGAAAGATCTCGTCACATTGGTGCTCAAGTTCTGCTGTGGCTGCCAGTAAATTTTTGAGTGAAGTTGTTGATCTCGACTTTCCTGCATCGAGTTGTTGCTGTTAGCGCTAGTGACTGTCGTAGCTCAGGTGTGCTGCCCGTAAAATGGGGAAGAGAAGAGCGAAAAACATCAACACTGTCGCCATAAACATTCTGACAGGCTGATTTATTCCTATTTGTTCCTCCTAGGCTCTTTGGTTTGGAGTCTCTCTGTTTTGCACCATCCTGACAATGTGGCTGTTACCTACACACGTGATCAGCAATGACAACGAAATTATCTGTATTACTTCATATTGACTTATCTTTGCCTTGGGTGTGATCTGCTGCTCTGCCTTATAATGTATCCTTCTCTCTCTTTTCTCTGTCTTTAGGAATTCCACGCTGAGCTGCATTTAATTTGTTCTTTGCCCCGAAGTAAAAAATTTAGCCAAATTTTTAAAAAAACCACACAGCCTTGTGTCATAAAAGTAAAAAGGGGGTAGGTTTTATGAAGGAATCATAGAAACACATCTAAGATCATCCAGTCCAACCATCACCCCAAGACCACCATGCCTACAAAACCATGTCCTGAAGTGCCACATCTACATATTTTTTGACCTCCACCACTTTCTTGAGCAGCTGGTTCCAGTGCTTCACCACTCTTTCAGTGAAGGTGTTTTTCTTAATATTCAATCTAACCCTCCCCTGGCACAACTTGAGGCTGTTTCCTCTTGTCCTGTCACTTGTTACTTGGGAGAAGAGACCAGCACCCACCTCACTACAACCTCCTTTCAGGTAGTTGTAGGAGAAATATAAGATAGCAGCGAGAGGGGTGGTTATGAATGCTGCTCAGAAACACTTTAAGAAAGTATGTCTTGTTCTCCTCTTCAGAAATCTGAAGCAAATGGCAGTCTTGTCTGGGGACACTTGGTAGATGCTGGCTCTCCTCAAACGCGAAAGAAATCTTTCAGGAATTGCAGTACAGCCTCACACATTGAGAATTAACTTCACAATCTCTTATCGGTACCACTCAACTGAGATTAAGCAGTGTTCTTGAAACATTATATTGTCTTAAAGACAAAAGCAATAAACAAACTGTTCCTCACACTTTTGATGGATGTTATGACTTGCTTATCAGTAGGAAGCCATAAACAGGCAAAGAGGGAGTAGAAGTTTCTCTCTGGGTCTCCTGCGCACTGCAGACACATGGAGTGGGTGTTCTTTCAGAGCTCTATGATGTTGACAGGGAAGGGGGTAGGAATCAGTCTTCAGTTCAGATTACTCCAGAAAGTACTTTCTGATCCACATTCATCATCATCATCTTTCTTTTTTTGTGGTCCTTGTGGCCTCAGATAATCTGTGTATGCTCTATGCCTCATCACGTTTCTTTCTGCAGTTTAATTTGAACAGAAGTCTAATGCAAAGTGCAAGATGCATGGCAACACTCACTGTGCAAAGAAATGGATAGTTTAACCTGATAAATGTATTTGTTTACTGGAAACCTGCTGCTTTATTGATATTTATTTCTCCATAATAGGGTCAATGCATCTCATCCTCCTGATAGAGAATGAGGTAATATTTAATTGCCATTCACCTGAAACCCTTTTTTTCTTTTACATAAATTATATTTAATACTAATTGAATTATAAAATTTGAGCTTGTCATATCGAACATTTATGATCTGTGATACATATCCTGTTTATACAGAATTAAGGAGATGTTATTAAATGCTTGGTCACCTTTGATAAGTGTTATTATCAATTACATCCTTAATTATTTTTATCTGTCAAGATGGGCTTTATGAATAAGTATGAGGTAGTGCGGTGAGGTTATGTTTCTGAGCCATTAATTTAAGCTTGCGTATATTCAATAGTGTTTGGGAAATTGGCCTGTGATTGTGCATTTCTTCCGAAAACAATTTATCCAACCAGATTCAGGAGAGAAATACTGGGTAGCTTAAGAGTAAAAAAATGGAGTTCTTTTAAAATTCCTTAATTAAGAATAAATATTTCCCAGGTATTTGCTCTGAAAACGGTGAATATAAATGAGAGGTTGCATGTACAGCCCGAGAGAGATCTTCACATTTATGAATCTGAGGAAAAAATAAAAAATAAATTCAGATCAAAAGCAACAGGCAAGACCATAGGTTTTTGACTTCCATATTTTCAAAAGATATGCAACTGGCAATGTTTGTGCATGCTCTCTGATCATCTATGCTAGTAAAGAAGAGACTGGCAAGATCAAAAGCTGAAGAGTAAAGACCACCTAAGCTATGTTAAGACCACCTGTCTGAGAGCCAGGGTTCACTGAGGACTGAAAGATAAGCAATTTCATCTCACTCCCTTTATCTGAGGAAACTCCTCGGGAAGCTCAGATGATCCTTCAGTCTGGAACTGTCCCCGTTAAAATGAAAATTAAATCCTTATTGAAATTTGAGCATAATGAAATTAAGAGGTGGCTCCTGTCCAATGCCTTATGCTGGTCTAATCAGGGAAAACTGGGGGATCATTTAATTCCTTGCGATGAGAGGCAAAATGTGTGTGTTTGAATATTAGCCTATGGCAAAGGCTTAGCAGGCAAGTGAGTTGCTGAATAGCTGCTAAGTACGGCCACTTGTCCATCATATTTCCTTTCCCAGGAGCTGATCTTCAGACCAAGTCATTGTCTCTTGTATTTCAGTGAAGTGACATCCTTTGTTGACTGTATTCATCCCTGTGTTCTGAATTTGACCCGTTCTTTGCACTGAGCAAGTGCCTGCAGATAAAAATAAATAGAAATATAAAGAATGAAGCAAACTGTATAATGCCCCTGACTCACAGCTCCTTTGTAGCTGTTACAAAATGTTAGGTTTTGAAGCCACTGCATTGTCAGTCCAGACAATTCATGTATATGGAGAATACTGATGTTATTAAATGGTTCGCTAAAACTCTTGACGCTGTAAGGCGAGGCCACGCTATTGTTTCATTCTGTGCTTAATGATAATTGAATTATTAATCTTGAACTTACCATACTGAACATTTTAAACTATCAAGTTTCTCTAGAAATAAAGCAAGTGAAAGAGAGAGAAACTATTAAATGCTTGGTCACTTTCAATAAGTAGGGCTATCAATTATATTCAACAATTAATATTATCTGTCAAGATCGGCTTTACAAATATAGAGCTTTGGTGATGCTAATATGCATATGCACACTAAAATATGTGAAAAAAAATGCAATAGAGTCATAGAACAACCAGGTTGGAAGAGACCCACCAGATCATTGAGTCCAACCATTCCTATCAAACACTAAACCATGTCCCTCAGCACCTCATCCACCCGTCCCTTAAACACCTCCAGGGAAGGTGAATCAACCACCTCCCTGGGCAGCCTCTGCAAGTGCTTAATGACCCTTTTTGTGAAGAATTTTTAACTTATGTTGAGCCTAAATCTCCCCTGGTGAAGCCTGAGGCCATTCCCTCTCATCCTGTCCCCTGTCCCTTGGGAGAAGAGCCCAGCTCCCTCCTCTCCACA
>WAAB01014263.1:84770-95329 GCA_013389865.1 Piaya cayana | reverse complement strand
GAGGTGCTGAGGGACATGGTTTAGTGATTGGTGGGAATGGTTGGACTCAATGATCTGGTGGGTCTCTTCCAACCTAGTTGTTCTATGATTCTGTGATTCTATAAATCAGGCTTTTTGGTGCAGTCTTGATCTACTGTTAATGTATTTATTAGGATGTACAGAGATCATAGTTTGTCTATATGCTGTGGATAGAATAGCGTATAGACTTTCCTAATACTAAATTAAGGGCAAAAGTATCTAGACAGAAATAAGAATACAGGCATGTTTCATGAAAGGAGGTTTGGCCCTAAAGTTAGTGTTGAAAATACAATTAACAGGTTAAATATATGATGTCACAAAGTTATTCTTCTAGTATAAAATCCAATGGTGCCAGTAAGTGGGAGACAAAACTGATAACACCTTCTTTAAAATTTCCCAACATCGTTTTTCCTTCTTAAACTAAAAAAATATATAAAATGCTCTGCTTTCTTTTTCTTTTCTTTTTAACATGTCACCTCATGACTCATAATAGTCTGAATACATTTTAAACATCCTGTATATAAAAAAAGAAATTGCTGGCCAGCTGAGACTGTGTAGACTGAATTTCAGCCTGAAGTGAATTTGACAGCTGAGTTATTGCAGACAGTGCTGTAATAACAACATTACCACCCTGACTGGATACATACATGGAATATTTCTTTACACAGGAACTTATTTGCAATTCAGAAAACTCAGCTTGAACTTTAAGCGCCAGCGAAATGGATTATAGCTTCACAGTGATATGCTGGAGCAGGTTTTCAGTGGTGCAGGCAACCTCTTGCTTAGCCTCGTTTTTAAGACTTACAGAACGCTGTTTCTGGAGGGCTCACGCCTCCCTTTGATACTGTAAAAATCACCCTTGCCTGTGATTACCTGAAGAGGTGCTTTTTGCTTCAGAATGGAGCTCACTGGACTAAATAGCACAAATGGAGTGGCTTTCGTTAGTTCCAGGGGAAGAAGCCCAAACTACCTTCTAAAAAGTCATCTTTGTCTCTGGTGCATATACTCGCACACTGGGCAACACATTTTGAATTATACACCATTGACAAGATTACTTTATTACACTAAAAAAGTACTTTTCCAGAAAATGGACTGAATTTGATAGCCATTCTTATAATTCTGTCATTCCTTTGCTTCATTTCCCCTCCACGCTCTCTACCACTGGGTCCAAAAGCATATTTCTGTGTGACTGAAGAACTGTTACGCCTTGCTTTTAGTCCTTCACCTCGTAGAGTAAGGAATTTTAGTACAGGTGGTGTGGGTCAGGGAACTGGTGCAGGGGAGCCCCTGTAACATCCTTAATTGTAGTGACACTGAGAGAAGTTCCTGAATTCAGATGATGTTAAAATCTTTTACGCTTTCTCTTCTCTAGAAATATAAAGTGTCTTTATCAAGGTGAAGCATTGCTGGAGAGAGGAATTATGCGGCATTCGCACCCATCAACTGCGTAGCAACATCTTAATTTTTAGGCCAAGGGAGGTTTACACTGGACATTAGGAAAAAATATTTCACGGAAAGGGTCATTGGGCACTGGAACAGGCTGCCCAGGGAGGGGGTTGATTCACCTTCCCTGGAGGGGTTTAAGGGACGGATGGATGAGGTGCTGAGGGACATTGTTTAGTGATTGATGGGAAGGGTTGGACTTGATGATCCAGTGGGTCTCTTCCAGCCTGGTGATTCCATGATTCTATGATTCTATCTCTGTCTTTATGTTAAGATCTATGTCTATGACAATATTACTTTAATGCAAAAAGAACTGCATACTGATATTTTTTAGAAGCCTTTATGGAATTATATTCACAAAACCCTGTTTTTTCTCTTATTTGGGTGCATGTGGGTGTGAAATGCAACCTCAGTGCTCTGTATGCAGACTATATCCTTTCATAAAAGTAACTTCATGACCTTGATTTTTCTGCAAAACTCATAGCAAAACCTTAGAAAAAGTCTTGGCATTGAAGTTAATGTTACTTTTGGTTTCATAACTTTGACCATTACACATGCTGCATGGGGTTTTATGTTCAAATTTCATGAAAATACAAGGTACTTCTCAACAGAGGAAATGTTATTCCTTCCAGGGAGGTTGAAAGTTTTATGTGTTTGAATGAGAGAAAAGTGTTGGACTTTCATATATACCAAAAAGACTGTGTGGGAATGACTGAAAATGATAATTTACCATAAATATATTCTTCATTTCGGAAAATATTAACTAATATCCAGGGGCTCAGCATTTAAGTCAGAACTGCCTCCAGGCTGATCTGACTTGCAAACTGAACCTGTGCTAATGTCATAAACAGCAAGTCACAGGAAACCACTAACTCTAACGCTGACTAAAACATTTCTCTCTTCAACATTTTCAGTATGAGTGCATGAAACAACTCATGTAGTATGAGAAAAGTTTCCAGTGTCCAATAATTCACTATTGAAAATTATCCATACAACAGGGCGCTCTGTCCATTCACGTATTATTAGGAGCTCTTTGAATAACTTGGTAGTAGCATTGCTTGAAGTAAAGAGGAACATTAGCTGTAAAAACCATGAAAATATG
This sequence comes from Piaya cayana, assembly GCA_013389865.1. Taxonomy (NCBI): domain Eukaryota; kingdom Metazoa; phylum Chordata; class Aves; order Cuculiformes; family Coccyzidae; genus Piaya; species Piaya cayana. The sequence goes on along the minus strand of WAAB01014263.1, from coordinate 92,766 downwards.
GTAAAATATATAGAAAACATGATAGACCATTTGTCTGGAGAGATTAACACTAAGAGACAGAGGAAGCCAAAATTTGAAATATTTTCTTCCGTTCTTCTCTGACACCTGAGCCCTGACACACCTGAGTATAGGTCCTAATGTTTGAAATTCTGGTGAAGTCGCACGTGTCATCACACTAATATTATTATGCAATGCTGCCCTCCTTATGCCTTTTCTTTCTCATTGCTGAGGATGATGGTTATGGCTAGAGTTGAAGCCATCTATTATTTTCCCCTTAAATATCCTGTTTTCTAATTTAACTTGGGGTTCTCATTGTGGATCTCATGATAACTCTTTTAACAATTATTTCAGCAAAAACGATTGCTTCTGAAAGGAGGAATTAAAGTGAAAATGTTTTCATGTTTTAAAAACTGCAGCTTTTTCTGGAGGAGTCTATGCATTCTCGTGCTTTTGAGCACCATCTGGCCCAACAGTTCATGATATCCAACACTTCTTTTGCTGCCCAGATGAAAGACCCTCCAAAGCTGATTATGCTAAAAGCAAATAACCCACAGTAGCTGAAGGAATTAGAGGTAAATTCCTCAAAGACTTAATCTGTACGGATCATGCTGGTCATTTCCAGGCTTCAAGCGTGTGAAAATGTTGCAAAGTGCGGCAGCTGGGTCCTTGTTTCCCGGTGGCTGCGGTGACACTAGGAGCATTCCCTTTTGGTGATGTAGGGGTAGCAGCAGATGATTAAGTTTCTCTAGATGGATGAGCTACCACTCATCAGCTGAACCACTTAGTTCATTTTATGTTTTCGCTCCTACCACTGCAAATGGAAGGTGGCCAGTTAGGGAAGTGACAATCAGCTAATGAGCTGTAATTTATTAACGGTCGTAATTTAATTACTTTTACAATCGATGATGTATTGCCTTGCATGCTTTGCGGTTTCTTACTGATGGAAAGGGGAGTGAGTTGGATAGAAAGCAGTGGTAAGACTTAAACAGAAAGAGGTAGAGCAAAGGTAGTTAGTATGTCATTACTTGCTGAGCTTGAACTCTGTGTCATGATTGGAGAGGAGGGATCTGGGCTCTTCTCGCAAGTGACAGGGGACAGGACAAGAGGGAATGGCCTCAAGCTCCACCAGGGGAGGTTCAGGCTGGACATTAGGAAAAAATTCTTCACAGAAAGGGTTATTAGGTGCTGGAACGGTCTAGCCAGGGAAGTGGTTGAGTCACCTTCCCTGGAGGTGTTTAAGGGATGAGGTGCTGAGGGCCATGGTTTAGAGATTGGTGGGAATGGTTGGACTCAGTGATCTGGTGGGTCTCTTCCAACCTGGTCACTCTGTGATTCTATGATATTTTGAAGGAATGACATATACTCTTAATTATAAATGATCCAAGTGAAGAGTTCCAAATAGGTCGCATGAGATCCCATGCTTCAGCACCTGATAAACATTTCACATTTCTCATCAGGCATCTGAAAACCGTGGAAAAACGTTAGAACAAGTTCCCCTGTTCCTTGTTTTACTAACTATAAAATGACAGTACCACCTCTCATTTCATCAAGGCGTTGAAAGAAGGTGTAGAGAACTTAGATTGTAAAGTGAGCAAAGAATTAAAAAGCTGTTGGTGAAAATAAGTTAGTGAGGTCTGGCAAGCCAACGGTCCTAGCATGGAACTATGATGACAAAAAAAAAAAAGTAGAATACCCACTTTTCTAAATGAATAGTAATTATGCTAAACATGAGGTCAGGAATTCTCAGAAAAACAATATGTGCTTAGATAACTAATAGCAGGATTATAATGCTTATAGACAAAGTAGCTGAATCTAAACTACTTCTAGTATCTTCTATATTTGAATGCTTGATTTCAGAAACGACGTGTTGATAACATTGTATTTGTGAGGGTGGGGAGGCCCTGGCCTCAGAGCAGTGGTGGCTGCCCCATCCCTGAAGGGGTTCAAGGCCAGATTGGATGGGGCTTGGAGCCCCTGATCCAGTGGGAGTTGTCCCTGCCCATGGCAGGGGTGGGACTGCATGATCTTTGAAGTCGCTTCTAACCCAAACCATCCCATGATTCTATGCTTCTAACTTACAGTGTTGGCTAACACTGAATGTAGGAAAGAATGGTGTGTACTGAAACGTTCAGAAGTATGGGGTCATTCAACATTTACAGGAATGGTGTTTGTTATGCCACTAGTTTTTAATTTATATTAAATGCTTTCCAAGTGATCTTGATAAAACGCCGCAGATTTTGTGCCACAAAGTATAAATTAAAGATGTGCAGGTATTAGACCAAAAGACTATCATATAATACTGTACTAAATGGATGGGTCTTGGATGGTGTTTCACACTACAGCAGCTCAGGTAGGAGAAGAAACATTTTTTTATAAAGAGAAGTGACCTTAACTTTTTATCTAACTCATTCTAATAGCAAGCCATGTGTCGGGTGTTGTGCTTTGGTTGTGAACATCACAAAAGACAATGGCAAATTAAACATTATCCAATGGATCTGTTTTCTTTTAAATAAAAAAAACCAAAACCCAATTCAAATATTTGTTTAAATGTGATCCCGTTTCCTCCAGAACTACCACAGAGGTTTTCTCAGTGGGTAAACATCAACTTATGCAATATAGGATCCATTTGTTTCTGAGGAAACATTAAGTCATTATCTTATTCTAAGCACACATACATGCTGAACCCAATTTTATATCATTATCCTCCCCCTTTTTTCCTCTGCTATGGAGCTGCTCTCCAATAAAAGGCGGTGGTAAATCCCAGCCAAAGCACAACTTCCTATGCATTTGGCAAGCTCTGAGCTCATTTCAATTTTTATTTAATTTATCAGAGTTATGCTATGATCATTGCAGAGGTGATACACTTGGGAGCATTAGTACACAGACAAATTATAATCCTTTGTGCATGCTTTTACTTCAGTTACATGTGACGAGAATTAAACAGCAAATTTAGCTACAAATCAATTATTACCCGATTGGATTTTCTAAGTGGTCTTCAGTTGAGGACTATTGATTTCCTTTCTAAGTTGTGCTTTTTTACTAATTCATCCATGGAACTTTATTCAGAGAAAAATAAATGATAAAATTATACATATTGAAAGAAGCATTATTTTAAGACTCTGCTGAAAAGTGGATTAAAATATTTATCTTGGGATTAGCAGTATAGCGTTCAAGACTCTCATGGGTTTAGTTAAATACTTGATATAACTGATCCATAAATTTAAATTCCCTACTGCCTCTAATAAATCATAACCATAAAAATACACTTTTGAAAATAGTAACCTACTTTGTATCAAAATTATCTCTATTCAAATTGAATCAGAAAAAGCAAATCTGAATTCACTTGGGGGACTGTTACAGCTAGAAATATTTGATAAGTCATAAGATCAGTAAGAATATTGTGATTTAAATGATCAGCCATAATGAATGAGAACAGCCTTGGGAGACTCAGTATTCAGAATGTATCTAGGAGACACTATCCTCTTCTCAGGCCCCTGAATAATAGTTTTCCTGTTTTCTGTATAATGCATGATCAGGTTTGAGGGGTGCCGTGCTCACATTATTATTTTTTGGCTGGCCAGATGTTTAAAACTCCTTAAGAGGAATTATTTTCCACTGTTCTAAATAAGTAATGCAATTAAGGACTTAATTCTGCTTATAGATATCCTGCAGTCAGAATTGTTTGTCAGACAAAGGATATAGTTTGAGTTTTTAGCAGAGATGAGCCAAATAAACACATCAAGGGTTGTAAACGCTAATGCATTGTTTAATAACACAATGGTTAAATAGTCCCATTGGTTTTGGTGGGAGTATTCACATAGTCATGGTTAAGCACAGGAGATCCTATCATAAAGACTGTGACCAGACTGTTGTAAGGCAAGGGAACCCTGTTCGGATTCAGTAACAACAAAACCCAGAAATCTGTTCCACAAGATGTAACAGAACTAAAGAAGGTGCAGGATTCAGATTTTCATTCTTTGGTGCCATTTAAACTGGAAAGCAGGAACTTTGGTTTCTTGGTCATCTCAGAGTAAAATGACAGAAAGCGGGAAGGCAGAGAATTATGAACTTCGAACCTGAGCTAAAAAATTGAACATCAAGGACTTGAGAGCAACCTTGGAGAGGACTTGGGGATGCTGTGGATGAGAAGCAACGTGTGTTTGCAGCCCAGAAAACCAATTGTATCCTGGGCTGCAGCAAAAGTGGGACCAGCAGGGCAAGGGAGGGGATTCTGCCCCTCTGGTCCATCTGGAGTCCTGTTTTCAGTCCTCAGCACGGGAAGGACATGGATCTGTGACAGTGAGTCCAGAGAAGGCTGCAAAGATGATGTGAGGGCTGGAGCACCTTATGTAAGACAGGCTGAGAGAATTGGGGTCATTGAGCCTAGAGAATAGAAGGCTCTAGGCAGACGTTATAGCAACTTTCCAGTACTGAAAGGGGGGCTGCAGAAAAGATGGGGAGGGACTCTAGATCAGGGGGTGCAGGGGTAGGATGAGAGGTGATGGTTTTAAGCTGAAAGAGGGGAGATTTAGATGAGTTATTAGGAAGAAATGTTTTCCTGTGAGGATGGGGAGGCTCTGGCCCAGGTTGCCCAGAGATGTTGTGGCTGCCCCATCTCTGGAGGTGTTGAAACCAGATTGAATGAAGCTCTGAGGAACCTGATCCAGTGGGAGGTGTCTCTTCTCGTGGCAGGGTGGGGTTGGAACTGGATGGGCTTTAAGGTCCCTTCCAACCCAACCCATTCCATGATTTTGTTGTGTCGCTGTTTTAATGTATTTAGTGCAAAACCACCTTTGAGTATGGAATGGACATTTCCATCCCGTGCATAGAGTCATTATTGAATTACACAACTGCTGTTATTCCCATTGTGTCAGGATATGTAGATGCAGCTCTTAGAGGGGTGGGTGCTTCTCTAAATGTTTATAGTTGAACGATGTCGATTATCTGTGGGACTGGTAAACCCCATGAGACCAGTCTGGTAGGTCCAAAGAGAGAGAGCAGAGTCTGTGGCACTGCTGCAGTAATTAAAAAACAACTGACAAGGTTAGACTACACAGGCAGTCTGTCCTTGCTGTGCAAGCACCTACAGAATAGCTAACGAGGCTGGGGGACAAAACCTACCTGAAGGGTATTTAAGGGATTGCTAGAGGAGGAACGATTGTAACATCTATTTGCTTCTTGTCTGTTCAAAACAATAGTGCGAAACGGCCTTTGAGGAAGGCTGCCAGCTTTTCCTGTTAGACCACTAGTCAACGCACGAGAGACACTTGAAAAGGTGGAAGTGGTAAGGGTGACAATAGAAAAAAAAACCCCAAAACAAACCCAAACCCCTGATCCTGAACGAATCAATGAGAAACAGCCTATTCTCAATGTAACAGCAAAGAGCACCAACGTATTGCAAAAATATAAAACTATTCCAGACCTTGCCTAGAATTCTTGACATTCATATTTATTTATGCAAACTACGCTAATTTAAATTCTTTGCAGACAGGGCACATGAAAATTTTTGGAATTAAGTTTACTTTTGCAAGTGAATGAATTTACTGTTCAATATTAACATATAAATCTACTGGCCTTCACCAAGAGCTAGGAGAGTGGGGATGTCATTATTATTGGGAAAGATACTTTAAGCACGGAGAACTTGTGTGTGTTAAAGTTGTTCAGTAACTAAAGACGGTTACATGCTTTATTTTGCATAGGAGTATGCTCTTAATCTCTGGAAATGCTATGGGATCTGCTAAATTTTCCCTTTCTCCTTTTCTTTTTATAAGCAAAAGTATAAAATATGCCACCTTTGACACGCTTTTAATTTAAATTCAGCAGATGGAAGCATGTACAGATACATGAGTGAGCCTGAACTCACACAATGCTAACTCAGGCTTTGAGCATGGATTTTTTTCCCTTCCCCTAAACGCAGCTGGGATACTAATTTCTTTTTTGCCCAAAATGTCAGAAAGTCTGCAAGAGGAATATTTTTTTTTCTGTTCTCCCTCCTTTTGTTGTAAGTTAGGTCCTCACTGCTGGAAAGAATTGGAAGAATCAAGGACTCTCCATCTCTGTCCTACCTTTAATTCTGAAATTTGAATGGATTTGAGGACTTTAAAGGACATGGGACTGTATTAGGCGAAGAGAAATTAGCTAAAGAGGGGCCTAGATAAACCTAAGGCAGATTTTTAGGGTGTGACACCAAGCTTCTTCCTCTCTGATTGTGCTGATTGTGGTCAATGTTATGTTGTGAGTGTCAGAGACTCTCTGAGGAAGAAGTTGCTGCCTTGGAAACTGATGAACTGTGTAGGAAATGGTAGGATCACAGCATAACTTCAAAAAAATGGAATTCAGCAGAAATTTTGGATTCTTTGTTGGTATGTGAAGTACTTTTCTTCTTTCAGTCATGCCATGCTGGGCTGGCCATGAGCAGCAATTCAGACACCACATTCTCTTCAGTGGGGTCAACACTTGAGGACTGGTACAAAGGTCAGAAGTGTATAACGATCAACAAGGCCTATCATAATCGGCAGGGTGATGCTGAAAGCATCAGGAATTCATGACTTTCTTGTCTGTGTTTCTGAATTACAGTTGTCTTTCTTTCCCTACTCAGCTCAGCAGCCAACTTCTCATGACCAGGGATTGTGTCCCACTGCTCTCAACACCTTTGTCTGTGGAGGGAAATAATGTTAAAGTCTTCATACAAGAACTAGAAAACAAGTATCAGTATTTTCTTAGCAAGAGATACAATCATGCATGGATTCCTAAAAAAGAAAACATGCAAAAAAGGAGAGACTTGATAGTGAATTTTATTCCTTGGGTTTTTTTGTCTGTTGCTATAAAAATACTTTCAATATCCTTTGTGCTAAGGCAATCTTATGGATAACGACATGTGTGTTCCCAGCCACTTGCTCTGCTGTAGTTTGACAAATGGGGAGAAGTGGCTTGTGTCATGGATATTGACAGTATCAATCACAGGGCTGTTGTGAAATTAAGAAGGGTCATCACGAGGAGAAAGATCCATGAGTGTTTATGTTCATTCCGCTCCTTCATCTTTCATTGTCAAGAAGTGGTTGGCTGGAATTCTGATGCTGCTTGAAAAAAAAAAAAAACCCTAGAAATTCTCTCTTTTATTTTGGGTATGACCAGAGAAAGTGACAGTAATGCGTTCTGCTGCAGATATTGATCGGAGTGGACATTAGTGTTCATTAAAAGGGAACTCTTCAGCATGAAAAACAGAGCTTGGAAAAAAAAAATAATTGCCTGGGGGTAGCTTCCTTAATGGAATAACTTCCACAGACTCACCCACAAGCACTGCCTGCTCTGCAGAGCTCAGCCCACTTTATTGCTGTGCAGAAAGCCCACAGCCAGAATGGGGAAAGTCGTCTCTCGCCTGTAGCTTTTCGAAAAAAAGGCACCATTTGAGAGCCATGTGAGTTAAGCAAGCCCTACAAATGAGTATTGAGCATAGGCAGGAAATAATGGGCTTCCAGCAGTGATGGTTTAATGTAAAAATGGAGATGGCTGGACTCAGCCCGTGTGCGTGTTGAGTGTGACCTTACATGTGTTGATATTTTATGCATCAGTACATAGCGCCAGTGTAATCTGCGGTTTGTGCATAGTTGAAATGTGTGTGTGAGGCTGCGCATCGTTTGTAACCATGTAGGCATGAGCAGTTACCTCTGTGATGTGATGAAGAAAAAAGTGAAAACACAGTGAAGACAGCTAAAAAAACTGATTTAATCTGTGTTCTGATAGTCAAGAGGAGACCTATTTCAAACCTAGAATTTTAAATATATCAGTGAATTGGATTCATCTACACAAAAGAATTTTAAAAACCCAGAAATTCCTTAGCTTGCCATATTTTCATCCCTAAAGTGCTTTTCTATCCATCACTGGCACCCAGAGAGATTCAAAGGTGTCTCAATTCATCTTTTTTCATTCTTGCTGTTTACAAGTATTAGGATACATAACAGGGAAAACAAAATTTAGACCTTATTGCTCTCTACAG
>WAAB01014263.1:60097-84730 GCA_013389865.1 Piaya cayana | reverse complement strand
TTATTCTATGATTCTATGAAAATCCTCTAGCTCGGTTAGTAAATGTAGACAAAGCATGAACTTAACACAAGTTTTCTGACATTTCTTGATGATGCTCATTGCCAGAGTATTTATATGCCTCACATGTCCTACTGAGTCCTCAGAACTTGTCTGCACAGAAAGAGAATACTCTTCACAGAGAACAAAAACTATTGTATCCCTAAATAATGCAGAATATCCATTCTGAAGTTGGGAAAAGAAACTGCCTCTTCTGAGAACTATCCTTTTGTCTTGTATAAAAAAAATCCATATTTCCTTTCCAAAAAGTGAGAGTGCAAACATAAAGGAAGCCTGGCGCTCAAAGTGGCTCAGATAGGGTATTAAATCCTAATTATAGTTTTGACCCATCGCATCTATCTTGGAGGGTTTTTTGGTGATTGTGTGTGGAGGGGTTGTTATCATGACTCCAAATCGTTACTGAAATTCACTGCTGCTGTACAGCCTTTTGTTTCTTTTGAGCTTAATCATTGGGTTTTTGTTGCTCGCTATCCTAATATTAGCACTTTCCCTCTGTGGCCGTGTACAAGGTGTGTCGCTTTTTTTTGTTTTTTTTTTTTTTTTTTTTTTTTTTTTTTTTTTTTTTTTTTTTCAAACTCAGCCTTGTAGAGACGTTCTGACTTTTGTCACTTTTAACAACTCTAGAAGGACATGAAATATCTTAAAAGGCATAATTCCAATGGTGGTGCAGCGCAGCAAAACTCTGTAAGATGGCTCTTGAAAACCAAGGTATTGTTACAGTATATCATTATCTGGACATTTGTCATAGAACGGGTTTTCATAGCAAGCTTCAAAGAAGGTGGAAGCCCAGATCTAAGCTTCAGGTTTTTCAGAAGTACTTCTATAATGGGAGCTTTATATTCTCTGCACTTTGACCAGTAATCTCCACACGACCATTAAGGTTGAAATAAAGCTGGTTCCTCTACATGACAATATAAGGTGAAACTAAAAAGACTGAATTTTAAATCTTTTATTCTATTTTATATAATTTAAATCCCTGTTGCTTCCCTGCATTTCCCTTAATCTATCTGTTATAATGTATTGAAATTAGAGGTGGGGCATAATTATCTGTGAAACACCAAATTCCTTTCAGTAGGTTTATTAAAGATAAAAGGGTGTCAAATCTGAAACAGGTTAAGGAGATCATGGATAATGCTGGACCACAAAACCACTTTGTAGTTTGGATTCCAAATGAAGCGTCATTAAAATAACCTTTTTCATAGCATTGCAACAAGAACCAGGCCCGTGGTCATTCCCATGTTGAAGGAAGCATCAGTTCATGATGCAGTTAACTCCTGCATTTCAGGGGTTTACAAGTTTTTTGAGATTCAACCATCATGCCTCTAGGAGCTTTGACTCCAACTCCTGGATACCCTATGCCTGCAGAGAGTCTGAGTATATACCACACAGTATATTTAATTTGGTTATCTTACAGTTGTGTGTACAAATTGACGTATTTTTCCAGCATTAAAAAGGCAGAATGATTTTTATCTCAATTTTTGTGACTCGGCTTTTTAGGTGTTTGTGCAAGTTTTATATGTCTTTCATAGCTGTCTCTGTGATCAAACTGTGTGTGTGTATATAAGCTGATGCAAATAGGAAGGTGACTCAGCCTAAATGAGTATCTCCTCATTAATTTCTTCTCCAGTTGTATTGAAGAAAACACCTTTAACAAGATAAAGTTCTTCATTTTTTTAAGAAAAGATGCTTTTACTTATTGTATAACTACAGGGAAGCGATACTGGGGCACAGATGAGTCCTGTTGCACGTGCTGGCTCTCATTTCTCTTTCTCTCTTTGGAGAGCGTATCCCTCTTACTTCTAAAAAGTCCTGAACAAAAGATTGCAGAGGAGGGATTATTAGATATTTTTAACACCTACTTTTACATAGTTCATCTGTCCCATTTATTGTTTGTTCACTACTTTCTCCTAGTCAATACTGTAACGAGCTTTAGAAATCTGCCACTGCAGTATGGAGTGCTCTTGCAACCAAGGGGTCAGATAAGTGAACTGACATAGCGTTTTTAAACGTGCGGCTTTGTCAAGGTGGCTGACAGTTCTCCCGCTATGTACATAAAATCGCATATTGCTATGAATGCTAACTTGCTTGTCAGGAGCAGTTTTGCCATTCTTTTTAGCCTGTGTCATGTAAGATTCCTTTAAGCAACTAAAAAACCAGCTATAATCCATTTGATTTTATGTCTTCCCATGAGGAAAACTTTTGACAGATGATAAATAGCAACTGCTGACAATCATCAATGTGAAGCTATCATGCTTTTACATTAAATACAAAAACAGAGTTGTAATGTCGCCAGGGATAAGACTTTTGACACATAAGAGACAAATATATAATCCTCAGAACTAAATCACTATTGGGATCTGAGGAAGTGCAACAAAGCACAGCTGCTTTTAGAATCTCACAAAGTCAAACTAGAGCTAACTTTGATATTTGGAATTGTATGCATGTTCCAATACGGAGTGTCTTGCTGTTGAGCCATACGTTGCTGTTATACATGCAAACATCTGTGGATGCATGGGCACAAAGTAGAAAGACGCTTTACCGCACTGTCTTGTTTAATTAGGTCCAAAAAGGGACTGACATCAGAATAAAGAATGGTGCTTTCTGAGCCAGTGCTGAAGCGCCGGCTCTTTTGATGGTAAAAAGCCAGGCCCACTAGTCATATACAATTATTTTATTCTGAGCAATTTGTTTCGTGCAAGTAATTTATCCGTTAGCGCATAAAAGAAGAATTGTTAAAAATATAAATAGTAACCTAAAGTGCGTTGTGTTGGCTGGAAGTTTTAGCAATAAAATCTGAATTAGGCTTTTGTCTGATTGAGTATTTCTAGAATCTCTTCAGAGGGAAAAAACCATGAGCACTTGTTGCCTGATATCTCTCTTAATGAAAAGCATGAAGAGATATTTTATAGCTATTTTGAAAACAGAAATAGTTAATACATAACTCTATTCTTGTAACTGATGTTTGATTCTGGGTTTATTTCTAGTATATGTTGTCCGGTTTCTGTTCCATCCTTCTTTCATGTGGAAAGAGAAAATTATTTAGAGGGAAATTTAAAAAATCCATGTTAAAAAGAGGTATCTTGTGGTATCAGTGTAAATCAAGTAGGCCAGCTGGGTCAGATTGAATTCACACAGAATTCCTAGTCTAGTTGAAAAGTATGAGCTAAAGAAATTCTGTGATAATCTGATTTTTTAAGGAAAAAAACAAGAAGATATATATACACTTATACTATGATTTCAATTATTTCATTCCACTTTCACTAGTGGGGGTTTTTTTTGTGATTTGACGATGCAGAAGATATAGAAAGGGTACTGTGTTTGTACCAAAGGACCTTTACACGAAATGCAAAGTGCTTTCAAAAGATATTTTCAGGAACTTGAAGTCAGTAGACGGCACTTCTTTGTACATGCCCCTTAATGCAATCATTTTCCTACTAGTCCTTTTAACATTCTCTAGCTGGGATGACCAAAATTCTCTCGAGGCTTCCTTAGCCAACAAGCTGTGTGGCTGAGCTGGGGATATCCTTGAGACAGAGATTTCAGATTGGAATGTTCTTTCACCAACACGAGATGCCTCACCTGCATAGAGGAGCATATTCCTATAGTTGTTGTAAGAGGACATTCACATTTATTCTCTTCATGGGGTTCCAAGGCGTAACTGCTGCCCTGTGTTGTGATGAAGCTTATTGTAACATGGGATTTCTCACTTAGCCATCCTGACTAACACGAAGGAATTTTTGCTAGCTGATCTACATCTGTTGGATGAATCATAGAATCATAGAATCATAGAACAACCAGGTTGGAAGAGACCCACCAGATCATCGAGTCCAACCGTTCCTATCAAATCCTGAGAATCATTGTTGTGCATTATCTGTATAACAATCCCTGTTTCCCATTCAGGGACAGCAGCTAAGTGAGTTGCACTGACTTTCAATGCAAAATTTCCTGCTCTGAGCTCAGTNTGAGTTTGCAATACCCTTTTTGCTTTTAATATCTGGGAATGTAAATGGTCTGTGCATTCACGTCAGAAACGTAATTTATATCTATGACTTCCTAGATGTTTTAACTGGAAATGTTTACGTTGAGCCGGTAGAAAATGAAGTTTGGGGAGATAGCAGTCAATGCCATTTGTATCTGTTAGATAAAAATTGCTTGCATTAGCGTTCCATCATGTCTTAACGTGACAAGCTTCAAGTTAAGACAAGAAGAAATCTATGGAATGGATAATTTAAGCAGAAGTACCCAAGTGTAACAGACAGCAGAGAAACTGCATTTCCAGCTTGTGAAGTCTCAGAGGAGGAGGAAGTTTTTTTCATACAATAAACAGAGCATCCACTATCAAATGTTTTCTTTCATCCTTCTGGGACACTGACCGTTCACTTTTTAAGAGCCCTTGGGATACTAATAACGTGTTCCTCAAAATATCCTTTTCCTGTCTCAGTGTCTGTCTTGCAGATCTTATAAAATCGAACTTTGAAACCTAGAGTTTTACAAGGAGGTGCGAGGAAGGCAACATAGCCTGAAAATTCATTCTGCCATTCAGGAATTTTCCCAAATCATTGGAACCATGGAGATTTGGAATGCTGTAATGAATAGCTTTAATGAATGCATCAAATATAAGTGACAAATTTACAACTGAGATTAGGTCCTCCTTTGTGCTGCTAGGTTTTTTTTTCCCCCCATTTAAAAAAAAAATAAAAAAAACTTTCTTGGCCTCAGAAGAACTAGAAGGAAAATAAACTGAAGCAAAGTATATGGCCTGTATGTTATCTCATTTTAATATAGACACTAAATACCTGTTACTCTCATTTAAGTTTATGAGTGAAAAGATTCAAATAGCTGTTTGTTTTTTTAAGTTTTACAGCTTGCCAAACATTTTCTTCTTTTGAGGCTTCTAAGGACTCTGAACCAGCCAAAAACCTCATTTGGATCTGTTTAATGAGGGACTCTGGCCCCTCTGATAAGGAGCTTTTCTTCCTTCCATGGAGAAATTGTGACTCCATTTGGCTGGTATCTGACAGCTTAATTGTGATATTGTTACAGGATACAGCTCTCCTTGTAGGGGAGAAATCAATCAAGATGGCGTAATAAATATCAATAACAGTAAAACAAATGTATTAATTGCCTAGTTTTGTAGGAACAAGGTAACACAGTGTAATGCCTTGAGATTTTACCTCAGAAATGTATAGGACGTTAATAGACATGGGTTAGTGTTTGATAGGAATTGTTGGACTCCATGATTCAGTGGGTCTCTTCCAACCTAGTTATTCTATGATTCTATGATTCTGTGATTCTATTAATTAATCTCCTCATTGTGCCATCGCCACTTCCATATCTTTCATCCAAGAGCTGATACGCATTGAACTGAACTATCATGGAATCACCAGGTTGGAAGAGACCCACTGGATCATCGAGTCCAACCATTCCTATTCCTTTCTCACTGTCTTTGAGGCACCTCCAGCATCTCCTCACCTGGGGATATAATCAGGACAACAGCAGAGTGAGTTAGTTCTTTATATCTAATCATAGAATCATGGAGCGGTTTTTGTTGGAAAGGACCTTAAAGATCACCTAGTCCCAAGCCCCTTGTCGTGGGCAGGGACGCCTCCCATTGGATCAGGTTGCTCGAAGCCTCATCCAACCCAACCTTGAACACCTCCCGGGACCGGGTGTAAATGTTCATTCTACTAATCTGCGTGTCTGTTTTTTAGTAATTACTATCTTTTGTGACACACAGTTGCTAAAACACTTGAGGAGAGCTTAGCTGACGTTGCGTTCCCCAAAGAGGGCAGAAACCTGAGAACTTACACAAGATCACAAAGGAGCACTGATCTGGGATTTATAGCAGCAATATTTTTTCATGAGAAAATATTGGCTTGCTGCGTGTGGCAGTTCTGTATATTTATTTGCTTGGCTGAACTTTTGTTGAATTCTTTTAGCTAATACCCAAAAAAGAGTGTTCCAGACTAAGTGATGGTTTGATAGTTAAAATGTTTTCCATGATGTAGGTAACTGAGTGTGAGTTCTTAGCCAGAAGCAGAACAGAGAAGTATCCAAACTGCGGTGTTAGTCTTTGTTGGGGTTCTCCCTTGAGTTTTCATGGAAAAGTTTGAGAAATCTTTATGGAGGGGAAAAAAGAAAGACCCAAACCGAACAAATTCCTGCTGAACAGTACTTAAAACTAATCTTTACACTTCTAGGATTGCTTTCCCAAGAAGTTTTTTAAATGCAGAAATTCCTTTCTCTGGCTTGGTTTCCTCACTGAAGTGTTCCTACCCTCCAGGGCTTACAGAACTTGAAAGTCCAAACTGATAAGGAAGGCGAAACTGTAAAAAAGTATTTTACAACCCACAACACTTTACTGAGTGCTCTTATAATTGTGAAAAGTGTGTCTTTCTGAGCAGGAGAGAGAAGAAACAATTTAATTGATGAAAATGGGTAGTTCAGAAAAGTGAGATATCATTTTCCTCCCTTGCTATCAAGGAGTTTTCTTTCATTTTACTTCCAGCATGTTTTATGACGCTACTGATAAGTCTTCCTGTAGATTATAGAATCATAGAATCACCAGGTTGGAAGAGACCCACTGGATCACTGAGTCCAACCATTCCTATCAAACACTAAACCATGTCCCTCAGCACCTCGTCCACCCGTCCCTTAAACACCTGCAAGGATGATGACTCAACCCCCTCCCTGGGCAGAGGTTATGTTAGACTCACTCTCTGTGATGTTCAGGAGATGCTGAATGGGAGGCAAAGGAATCTGTATTTCAGTTAAATGCTTTAAATGCACCTCTTGTCACTTAGGAGCTGATTGTCAGGGACTCTGTGCATCCATACATGTCCCCACTTGAAGTTTTGGATGCTAGATCTTTACACATCCAGCCGAAGCAGCCTCATTGCTTTTCAGCGACCATCTCTGGAACTCAGACTTCTAACTCTTACATGTGAAGATACAAAGGTAAAGGTGAAAGAGGTTTTAACCCTGGTGTCCATCAGAGTCCAATCTTCCAGTTTCTACATAAATAAAAATAAGTGATAGAATGATTCTTAGAGGGCAAATGTATCTTGAGGGGGGAGAAGAGGGGAAGAAAATGCTTTCTTTACATTTTTCATCTTTGTGCTTTGTGGGCTTTCTGCACTCTCTGCTTTCTTGCTGCCCTCTCTTTCCACCTTTCATCTTCTTTTGTAAAACTCTCATGCAATTCTTTTCTGGAGGCTTCCCCAGGCTACCCTCCTCCATCTCTCTAGAAAATTCTCTTCCCTTGTTGCATCCTTTTTATTTGATTCTGTATTCATTTGTATGTCCTACATGTATTTTTGGTTCTAGTTCAGCTTCTTGGGTTTTTTTTTTTGTTTGGTGTGGGTTAGTTTGCTTTAGTTTGTTTTTTCTTTCTCTGGATTTTAGGAGCTGTTAGGGTTTAATTATTCCCTGCATGTCTATGATGTCTCACTTCTCCTGTTCTCACAGAATTTCTGCTGGACAAAATGTCAAATATACCAGTACTGGTTTCTTAATCCAGGCTTTATTAGCTTTATTATATCCTACCTGAGCAAGAAATAGTTAAAACCCTCTAAAAAAATTACTACATATCCATTAATTGCATCCAACATCTCAAGTATTAGTTTGTAAAAAGAAATACAACCTGTTCTCTGTACAATATTTGACTTATTAGCACTTTCCAATGCATAGAAAGTCAGAAAAGCAGCTTTGCATTTATCTATTTTTTTGCAAGATGTTTATCTTACGGGTGTTTATAAATAGAACATCCATTTAGTAACACGACTATGCATTAATTTAATAGAAAAACACATATGATGGTTTTTGACTTGTTTTTTCTTCCTTGGGAGAAAAAAAGACTGAAAAAAATGTTACCAAATTCCTGAAGATTGCGGTTGAGGAAGGTGTGATGTCAGTCACTTTATTAACTTCTATACATAGTTTCTTAGAGTTAGTATTGGAAGACAGAATGTTTTGTATAATTTCTTGTAAAAGTGCTGGTATAACAGCATCTCACCATCAAGTTCTGCTTTCACATTTTTTTGAAAGATTTTAGTCTGTGGTGTCCAGAGGTTAAAAGATATCTAAGAATATGAAGTAATTGAAATTGGGTGAATTTTTCAAAGGTATTTAAGTGCTACATTTTTTTTTTACAATGATAGATTTTTTACTTGAACTGTTAGGTATTTTGGTACCCATTGCTTTCCAAATCTGATCCCTTCTAGGTGGTTCTTTGAGTATTCTGAAAGCTTAAAAAATCTGCCATTAAAGACCTAGTCAAACTGTCTCTCAAATTTTGGCACATTTTCAACTTAAACATCACAATTACTTGCACTAGGAACATGTATGTAGGTAGTGCGGGGATAGGATGAAGGAGAATGGTCTTATGCTGAGAGGGGGGAGATTTAAATGAGATATTAGAAAGAAATGTTTTCCTGTGGAGATGAGGAGGCACTGGTCTAAGTTGCCCAGAGATGTTGTGGCTGCCCCATCCCTGGAGGTGTTCAAGGCCAGGTTGGATGGGGCTTGGAGCCCCTGATCCAGTGGGAGGTGTCCCTGCCCAAGGCAGGAGTGTTGGAACTGGATGAGCTCTAAGGTCCCTTCTAACACAAACCATTCCACGATTCTATTATTTCCAATAATTTCTGCAGGAATTTCAGTTACATAGTTGCCCCTGATGTCAACATGAACTATGTCTGTCAACTTTTTAAACTCCTTAGAAATCGGTTGGGTTACAAGTTCCATTCTAAGTATTTTTTCATGCAGAACTCTTACGAAGTTAATAGGATATTTGCCTGTTAAAAGTTGCAGAATCAGACTAAATTAATCCAGCATCCTTTTAAGGAACTAAAAAAACCTGAGAATAGCTGCAATCTGCTTTGGCAAAGTATTTTATTGTCTTGCTGAATAACTGTACTTTCTAATACCTAACTTAACATTTTACTTGAATTCGCTATCAGCCTGTCATCAATCCGTGCCCTTCCTCTTAGGATGAGATATAACACTATGGTGATTTGTAAATAATTTCTGAAACCTGAAGAAGCCGATGCTGACTAATCAGTCTTCAGCGCGAATGACCCATCTTCCCAAATTGTAAGGCACTTTGATGCCCATCTAGTGCTTTGTTTCATCCCACTGATGTCTTTTCTGCAGTCTAATGTGGTGATCAGAGTTGCACACAATATCCCACATACGGCCGCAATGCTCTTTCATGTGGTGCCAGAATGCCTTCCATTGATAAATTATAATTCCTTCTTTATTCTTTCCCTTCTACCTTATCCAATTTCTTGCTCCAAACTTTTGTTTGCCTTTTTATTGCTGCCAAATATTATGCACGATCGTGGAAAACACTTTGTTTTATTCCCACTTATCTTATTCCCACTTCCTTCTCCTGGTCTGTATTCTGTGTGGTGCTTTAATTTAGACTTCAGTCTCTGTGATTATTTTTGGTCCCTAGTCTCATTACCTTTTACTTCTTTACATGGAACTGCATAAACTACTTAGCATCCCATAAGCCTAATTCTATCCAAATCATTATGACTTTGTTTGCTCTGTTCCTCTGTATTTACTACTTCTCAGCTCTGTGTCATCAGCAGATTTAGCTACTTTTGAAAGGATGTCCTCCCACAAGGTCGTTTCTCTATTAGCCTAATAAAAGTGATCCATGTGTGATCGCTCGCTGCGCTTTTCTCATTGTGGAGGCCTTTTCCAGGGCAGCTAAGTGCCAGAGGAATGGATAGGAAGGCTGTTCTCTAAAATATGTCCTGTAGGTGTCCTTGTGCCAGGGATTTGGCTTATACATCTTGCTGGTCAAGTGGCAGCGGAGACTTGCAGTAGGATGGAAGCAGAATTCTTCAGTTATAGCGATATTACATGCAAGTTGGACTATAAGCAATTAATAAGTGCACAGAAAGAGAAATCTGGCAATCAGCGTATCTCTGCAGCCAAACCTTTAAGTATCTAAGCTGCTTTAGAAGGGAGTTAATTCAAGCTTTGGAAGCAAGCAAGCTTTGGCCAGTTGACTGGCCGCGGTAAAACAAGAAATAGTTTCTTTGTGCAGGGCTCTGCGCTGCTGTAGGTATCCCATTCTCTCTTCCTTTCATGGCTACCTCTTGTGGATTTTAATGCAAACGTGTTCCTGTATTTCAAATAAAAAATGAAGAGGCGGAGAACAAAAACTTTAATTTTAAAGGAAAAAGAATATATAAACTATCGGTTGTCTTACCAAGTGGGTGGGAAGAAAAACAGAGTTTATGGACAGGTTCACCTAAAGGAAGGATTTAATCCAGAGAAGGAGTAGAAGGGGCTGTGGCTGAAAACACATCTTTGTTTGCAAAAGATGACCCAATTTCTACACCTGAATTAGACTCCAAAAAGTTTTAATACTTAATACATTCAATTGGAGTGATTGTGTTTAACCTGTTGCGGATAAAGAAAAATGTGTTTAGATCTGGATTCTGATTTACACACAGAGTTTAAAAATGTTAGACTGCAGGACTGAAGGAATAATGAAGACAGCAAAGTAAAATAAAATTTTAAGGAAGGAGATTGCGATTTACTAAACTCAATCCTGAATGAATGCACTCCTGATTTTAGATTTGTTACTGGAACGTTCCCATGCCCAGTGGCCTCTGCTTGAAGCTCTTTTCTATAAAGTTCACAGTGTACTCTAAAGAAAAGCAGTTCTTCTTTACAACTATTTCTACACCTTCTCAACACATTATTCTTAACCACACTCTTTATACCTAGTATCTCTTACTACGATTTGATCTAAGTGACTTCATAGGAGCAAGGTGATGGAGAATCTGGCCTAGATGTCTTAGCACTGTGGTTTGGTTTGGTTTGGTTTGGTTTGGTTTGGTTTGGTTTGGTTTGGTTTGCCTACTGAGTGACCCTTCTTGGTAAATTGGATGAGAAAGTATCTTCTGGTACAGTTTAGAGCCACCACAGAGCTCCTGTAATTTAAGTAACCTTGATCAGCCTGTATACGGGCTGTATCAGAGGGAATTTGAGCTATTATAACATTGCATAGCTAAAGCAGTTCTGGTGAGCTCAACAAGACGACCTACATTGAGAATTGCATCACTAAAAGTGAGATAGGAATCTGATAAACGGAACATGCCAGTGATTTCACTCCATGTATCAATATAGATGTATACACTTCATGTACAACAGCCAGGCAAAGAGACAGTATGGCTGCAGAGGGAGAGCAGGAGGTTCATTTAGCTGATAGCAAAATGATTTTTTTTTTTTTTTTTTTCCTAAGTGTTCCCAAAAGAAGGGTGAGGCAGCATTCCAGAAACTGCAATACGCTCTCCCCGGGGAAAAGTGAAATGTTAAAAGGTTTTACCATCACGCTAGGGCAGATACTTATGCAATTACAACTATTAACTTTGACAGAGCACCAGGATTAAGCGCATTAGATTCCAGAGTTTGGAAGTAGATAGCTAGGGAAATAGTAGGGTCTTTGGTGAGTCTTTCCGGGAGCTCACTTAAGACAGGTTAGCAACAAAGACCTAGAAGTTGTGAATATAATTCTCACATATGTTTAAGAAATTATTCTGAAGAAGACATTGAGAAGTAAATTTGTGTTCATCAAGAATATAGATATTATTAGAAACATTGATTAGAATTCCCTCAAAATCTACTTAGCACTGCATCATTTTAGCAGTGCGGAATGAAACTGAGTTCGTAAAAGGATTGTTAGGTTTGTTAACTAATGCGATTTCTTCATATGACTATGAGGTTTGAGGAGCTATTTAATACAGCCAAACAAGACCAAAAAAAAAAAAAGTCACTGAATCCTGAAGTCTCTCCTCAGCAGCTGCTTGCTGCGTGGATCTGTAGGGTGTATACATCTACTTTTCCCCCAGGGCATACCAGATGAGGAATACGGATGATGTGAAAAGAACGGCTTCAACCAGACTACTACTGTGACAGAGAAGCAAACAGTGACTAGGACATGACGGAGGGCTATAAGGTGACCTTGCCCATGGGAGGGTGGCTGGAACTGAACGAGCTGTAAGGTCCCTTCTGACCCAAACCATTCTATGATCCTATCATAAACTCCATTCAGTCTTTGTGCTAGTTGCAGAGCTGCATGTGTGAACGGGGATTATTCTAAGCCAGCGAGTGCAGATCCCTTACGGCATATGGCTCAGTGCAGCTGTTTAAGAAAACCTGTGAGTGAAGAGAGGCATCTGTTGTGCTCTGGCGCTGGTAAAAAAATAAAACAAGTCCTCCAAACTTTTTGACTTTGCAGACAAAGTCAAAACTCATGTTCATCTAACTCACCTTCAGGTTCAGTTCTTTGAATATATCCATTGATTTGAATAACTATAACATACAGCTCCTTATAACTGTGTTTTGCAAAATTACAGGAGGAAGTCTGTTTAGGCAAATAATATACAAAGCCGTGACAAATTCATGAGATATAGAACCAAAGCAGAACTCTGTCACAGTTACAGAATTGGCTAACAATATCTGGCATTTCTGATAGCTCCTTTCACTCGAGGTCTTCAAGAAACTGTGAGACTTTGTTCTACATCGAGTGGCTCCACTGTAATTTGAATCAGTTGTGAATTGAGCTCATCACTTCTTCCTCTCTGCGTACTCTTGAGGAAAAACTAGGTCAAGTTCTACTCCTAGGTGGTACCTATTTAAAATAAGCAAGAGTTATGCACAATCCAAATGTGAAATTTTGCTTATAGTTATTCAAATGAGCAGTGTGACGGCTGAACAGAAATGTTTTCTCACCTACACAGGGCAAACCTATTTTCTTAGTTTTGTGAAAGAGTAAAACATTTTTCTTTTCAGGTTAGGCCTATAAAGAA
Source organism: Piaya cayana (assembly GCA_013389865.1). Lineage (NCBI taxonomy): Eukaryota > Metazoa > Chordata > Aves > Cuculiformes > Coccyzidae > Piaya > Piaya cayana. The sequence continues at coordinate 71,843 of WAAB01014263.1, read as the reverse complement.
AACTCGAAGCAGTTTTCTCAGGTGGAAAAGAGTTATTTTTACATAGAAATACATGTGAGGTGAAAAATAGCTCCATACATGTATTCACACTGCACCTCAGTCCTACATCAATATGCTCGCTATAGGTGACACCAAGTCACATAGCAAGTTTTCCAAACCAGGCTTGCATAAAAGTGTTGTGAGTGCACCAGCAGAACCCAAAACTGGGAATTAGTATGATTATATAAGGATTGGAGTGCATCCCATAGGAGGACAGGCTGAGAGTTTTGGGGTTGTTCAGCCCAGAGAAAAGAAGGTTCCTGGGAGACCTTAGAACAGCTTCCAGTACTGAAAGGGGCTCCAGGAAAGCTGGAGAGGTGCTCTTCATCAAGGAGTGCAGTGATAGATTGTGAGGGAAGGGTCTTATACTGAAAGAGGGGGGATTTAGATGAGAATTTAGGAAGAAATGTTTTTCTGTGGAGATGGTGAGGCCCTGGCCCACGTTGCCCAGATATGATGTGGCTGCCTCATCACTGGAGTGGTTCAAGGCCAGGCTGGATGGGGCTCNTGCACTGAGACAGGATTGCAAGTATGTGCTTTTGTAACAGGATGCGTGCAGGATCATCAAATTTACTCTGAAAGCTTAACTAACTTAGATCTTTTACCGTTTGCTGAATTCTGGGCTACGCTACTACAGGACACACATTCTACAAGAAGTGAAAAACCTGGATTTTACTCTCAGGTTATCCACAGACCTACTTTAACACCTTAGCAGGTCAGCTTACCTTTCTATAAACTATATTCCTCATTGGCAAATTCAGTGTGTCTTTTCCTTTGAAAAAGTATTAAGAATAATTAAGACTTTTTACAGCTGTATTTTAACTAAGGCAATTAAATCGGAAAGTACAACATATGACGTGCAGAGACCTGTTGAGTGTTTTTAGTTTGCAGCAGGCTGTACGAGTATAAATGTTGTAATCAATGTGGGGGTCTTGTCCTTGCAGAAGTTACAGTTGGACTCAGTGATCCAGTGGGTCTCTTCCAACCTGGTTGTTCTATGATTGTATGAATGTTAAATACAAGCAAATCACAAAAAAACCCCAAAGCACACACACATACATATACACAAATCAAACCAAGTAAACCAACAAAAAAATATATAACCCTTCAAACCCAAAAGAACCTTCAAACCTCTACCAAAATCAAACAAGACAACTTAATAACCAGCTTTACTTCACCATGAAAATAGCTAAAAGGTTTTGACTNCCCATTACAGTGCCCAATGACCCTTTCTATGAAGAATTTTTTCCTTATGTCAAGGGCACCTGATCTGGTTTTGAGTTTTATTTTTATAGTGCAGCTTTACCTTTTTGTCTAGCTCTGTCAAGATGCACAAATGTAAATAAGCGCAGTTTCCTATGCATGAGAGATGGCTCAGTGTCACCTGCTGAGGTCCAAGTCAGCTCCAATCTCAAACCTCCACTGCTGCTTTATCGTGGCGTTCTGACAAATGCAATGAGACAGGTCGACTGCGCTGTGATTGTTACATGCCTTTTGAAACAGATATTGGTTTATGTCTCTTCAGGCTTGGGTAGAATAGGTGTCATCCTCACCAGTGTGAAGAAATCGCCCTTGCCATCTTGCTTCTAGGGCTGTCATATTTAGTTATTAAGAAGAAATAAAAAGAGAGAGATCACTTAGAAGCAGGAAGAGATACATCAAGAGAAATCTTCCTTCAACGAATGCCAAAACCCTGATTGCTCTCACAGATTCCAGTTAGTAGATCGATAGCCCTGTATGAATTCCAAGGCTATTTCTAGTACTGAAGGTTTCTCATAGAAATCGTCCCGTGATGCTTGATTTTGCATTCCTCTTTCTGGTAAACCTATTCATAATACGATCATGTTAATCAAGAAATATTTCCAAGGTTTGTCCTGTGTTCATGCAATCAGAAATTGTTTCATACTTCTCTGGAACTGAACTTTGAATTCACTTGCTGCCAACGCTTATTTTCTTGCATTCCTTGCCCTATTTCTGATTAAAAGAAAAAGCTTATATGATTTGTTCCGTTGTAATAAATCACTAGAAAAGCAGGCTGAAGGTAAATCCAAGGGTCTGCGAAAGCAAGCAGTTTTCTAGCATTAATTTTCTGGACTACGTCTTGGACCTGATGTATGCCAGGCATTCTCATCCCCCCCTCTTTCACTGTCTCACCCCAAAACTAGGAGGTGAGCAATCCTATAAAGGCTGTATCATCATGTCCCTGATAATGCGCCGGTATGTCTAGCAACAGCTACAGGGAACTAAAAAAGCTTTGGCAGTCACAACTTCTCATTTTCAGTCATTCTTGGAATGCACAGAGGGAGTAAGAATGCAACCACTCATCTTTTACCCTCCTGGCCACTCTTCTTTTTCCCTGTGGAGACTCTGACATGAGCAATACAAAGGATGTACCTGTAAAGAGGAGCCTTCTGAACACTGTTTTACCTTCTTCAATGTCAGGAGGACTTGTCAGTTCTCTCCTTTAACGTATTCCTCTCTATTAGCTCAGTTACATCCCGCTCTTTTATTCCTTCAGTTCACTGTGCAGGTACTTTATTTAGCCTTTTCCAGGTTAATCAACGGACTCAATCATTTGTTCGGGAAAAAAAGGTGTTGTGCAGTACATTTATTTTGTCTTTTCTATTTTTTTGAGATATTTTCACTTGATTTACTGTATGTGGCACTACTATATTTAGTACTGCAAGTATGTAAAAATAAGATCATCAAGATGAAAACTCTTTTTTTTCCTTTTAAAAGGGAAAAATAGGCAAATCTTAAATCCTCGCTATTATTAGACATGCACGTGTACTGAAAGGAATGTGATTTCAAGGATACTTAAGGATTAGTTCTAGTCTTAAAAAAAGGACATAAGATGTCTTGGTTAAAATCACTGGCTGGCAATCACACTTTTCAACATTTTACCTGAAATATTGTTTCAAAGACAGCTTCTAGGTTTCACTTATGAAGGTGTAAATGTATGCAGTGACGGTGACAAGCAGAAGTCCCCGAAGGAGAAGATGAAAAATGAGTCTGCCTAGTTTACATTACTTTTTCTACCGCAAAATTCTAGCAGAGAGACCATTATTGGTTGTTGGATGAGATAAGGAGTGTTGAAAACTTTAGTTGATTATGTCTGCCTCCACCGTCGGTTGCCTTTGTGACATCGGTTCTATAATAATAGATGTTTCAAAGGAGACAGTATCAGCCCCAGAAAACTGAAATGTGTCGCTTAAAAAAAACACATTTCCATCTAAAATTGTTATACCGAGTCTACGTTAAAATATGTAAGTTGATTATGACTATGTGGGTGTTGTGAAATATGCCTTTCTAAACCACCCACAGGTGGTAATATATCACCCATGTCTCCAGGTCTCTCGAGAATTTCACTAATTACTTTTCCAGAAATACAGAGGAGGTCAGTTGTCTGCTACCTTTTATTACTATTTACTCGAGCAACAGCTTTGAATAGTTGTCTGGGAAAAGAAAGAGAAAAAAAATGAGTAAAGAACTTTAAAACCTGGAGGGAAATACGCTTTTCTAGTATTTGATCCACGGTTCAAAATGTAAGCCATAAATGCTTCAGGAAACAATGTGGAAAATATGGTAATTGAGAGAAAATTATAAAAGACAGGCTGGGGGGAGGGAGGAGGAGAAAATTCAGTTTTACCTCCAGTCATCCTGCACACTATGTAAAAACTTGTTTGTGTAGTGGAGAGGCACGTCTAGCAATAAAATGTCCCTGTCGGTGGCTGTGTACACCATCAGTGACAAAAGATATGAGATTTCTCTTGCTGCATAACTTCTGTTTCAGGCTGCATTAGTGATTTTTAGATTTGCCTTTGCACTTCATCCAGAGCCGAAAGGCAAGTCAAGGTACTGTTGTGCCTTGGGAATGGTTGGACTCGATGATCCGGTGGGTCTCTTCCAACCTGGTGATTCTATGATTCTATGAATTGTTTTTTTAATTCTGTTATTACTGTTTTTGATTAAATAATGAAGCAAAACTAATTCACATGTAAAACCAGAGCCCTATGAGTGTTACTGTAGAAGACTTTTCCAAAGATCTTTGCACAAAGGCGAACACTTCCCTCTTGTCAAAGAGAGTCTTTAAGGAAAAAAATGCTTCCAGTCTGTCTTTTTTTTCCAGAAACCCACATGATGTTGGTATAATATTCTGACAGGTTGATGATTTCACACCAAGGCTGCTGAGTAAATCCTACGAGGTGTTGAGTGTCCTGAATGGCAGCCAAAGGATTATTGCCCTTCCCAGGAAGTGCTCGGGGGTTATGCTGTGGCTCATGACTTTATGGCTTAGGGTCTGCATTTCCAAGTACTTTACGGGACTGTTTCTATAATTAAGGGTTTACAAACTAATATTATAACTTTTCAGTTGGTTTCCATGAAAATATCAGGAATACAACATTGACCTTAAATCTGTATATGAGGCATAACGAAATATTCATCCACGACACTTTAAGGCTCTGCACTGCACAGAGCATGTAGGGGAGGGATTCTGCAGTCATCCTCAACTTGTAGATTGGATTAAGCAGCCTATGGATGGTTACCAGAGTAAATCCTATCCATATGAATGGGTCCCTAATGTAATAAACATAACACGCTGGAGCCTCAGCTAATGTAAATGAGATTGGTGGTTCTGCTGATTTACACCAGCTGAACATTCACCCATATGTTCAGTAGTAAATATTTGCAAGATCAGCCCATAAATAATATTTTATTTGCAAGGGAACATGGACACAACCATCCAGACTCGAAATGGAGCTTAACACATGAATGCTGAAAAGGTTTCTTCTGCAGAGGCATATATGTAAATATAGTTTTGGAAACAGGTTGCTGTTACTGCCATCTTCACTTCTCTGTCTCCTTCATTCATGCTCATGCATCAATCTATCTTCAGTACAAAAAGAAAACTCCTGTAAGTTTATTTTGCCCCCTTTTCCTCTTGTACGTTTTTTAGTAACTTAACATTTGAGACTGTTAAACTCAGGATCGCTTAGAGTGAATGTGGTCTCCAAAGAACTGATGCTGGATTGTGATGGGAACGCTGACTTATTATCCTTGTCATCTGTCAGATGTTGTAACAGCTCTTGTCTCCCTCTGCTCCGTAACTGTGATACAGTAGGATGTGAAAGCAGTGAACAGGTGCAGTCAGGGTTTAACCCCAGGTGACAACTGAGCACCAGGCAGCCACTCACTCACCTTCCAACACCCACACCCCCACCATCCATTGTGCTGATGAGGAGAATGAAAAAAATAAATTAGTGAAACTTGTGGGTTGAGATAAAGACATTTTAAGGGATCAGCAAAAAGGACAAGAGTAATCGTAGAATCATAGAATCACCAGGTTGGAAGAGACCCACTGGATCATTGAGTCCAGCCATTCCTATCAAACACTAACCCATGTCCCTCAGCACCTCATCCACCCGTCCCTTAAACCCCTCCAGGGAAGGTGACTCAACCACCTCCCCTGGGCAGCCTGTTCCAGTGCCCAATGACACTTTCCATGAAAAAAACCCAAATTATGTACAATACGCTAGCTCACCACCCAGTGATGGAATCCTAGCCCATCCCAGGGCACCAGTCACCTCCCTATTCCCCTAGCCAACTCCCAAGTTTATATACTAAGCATGATGTTATATGGTTGTTTAGCCTGGAGAAGAGGAGGCTGAGAGGAGACCTCATTGCTCTCTACAACTACCTGANTCGATGATCCGGTGGGTCTCTTCCAACCTGGTTGTTCTATGATTCTATGGTATGGAATGTCCCTTTGGCGAGCTTGGGTCAGTTGTCCAGGCTGTACTTCCTCCAGCTTCTTGCGCACCTCCCAACTGGCAGAGCATGGGAAGCTGAAAAATCCTTGACTTTGTATCAACACCACTTAGCAGCAACTGAAAACATCGGCGTGTTATTCTCACACTAAATCCAGAACAGCGCTATACCACTTAGTAGGAAGAAAATTAGCTCTGTCCCAGCCCAAACCAGAACAGACATATATTCACAAGAGCCTTGTGAGGGTTGGAGATACTCATGTGCAGGCAGCAGGGAAGTGAGACTCGGAGATTGGTGACCCACACACTGCACAGATAAGCACGGATATTCAGTTGGTTCTCATAAGATGTACAAGCATAGCAGTGCTTTACCTTCTCCCATCAAATCTGACCTACATCCTAAACTATTTGTGGATCTTGTGCTGAGTTTTCAGTACGGTCTGTTTAGCCTCAGTGGATATCTCTCTGAAACAAGTTATGGGTAGTGACCTTGTCTGGGCCTCCATTTAGTATCTTTTAGGCACATGAGATCTTCACTTACTCATCCAGTATCACATCAGATCAGACCAGGGAGAAATTAGCTGGAACTTGGGAATAATAAATCATAGCCGTAACTCTAGAATGTGAAATAATCAAGTTGGCAGCTACTGAAAGTGGAAAATGATGTGCTTATTTCCCATTACTAGGCTTTTCTGTCCTCAAAATTTTGCTGACCCTTATGGTTGCAAAGGGCACAATTACGAATGCAAAGAGTTCAGCGCAGTGTTACTGACACTGCAGAGTGTCAGTCAAAGGACAATTCAGAGATGAAGTGTTGGTGTTTATGATAGCTTAAAAACACTGCAGCAATAGTTTGAATATCGGCTATTTGAATATCCCTTTTCAGCAAAATAGGTTGGCTCCTGCGAAATTCTAAACTACGTAAAATTAAAATAATGCCGAACAAGAAAATAAAGCACCAAGGAACCTGATAAAAGAGAGGAGAGCACCAGCAGATGGTTGTGGGGTAAATCCTCAGCCAAGGCAGGTTAGGGGAGCGGAAGCTTCTCTGGAAGCTCCCAATTTTCTCTTCTGCAATTAAATTCTTTAGAGATGCAGTGTCTATTGCATCTCTTGGGATTTCAGTCGAGATTGGATACAAAATAGTGTGATGGCATATATTGATCTTGACCTCGCTTGTTCAGGAGCTTTTGATTCCTGTGCTCTGGCCTCCAGAGCTTCTCGTTCTTAAATATGTATTTGTTATTTACATTTTCTTAAATTTTAGGTTTCTAAGGTCTGCGTTCACTATTCTTGCCTGCTGCATAGACCTTTGTGTATGTGAGAAAGTGGAGGAAAATAAGTGAGCATAGAGCATTTTTTTTCATATCTTACTGTATTGCATTTTTTTTCTGTGTGGATGTAAACTGACTCCTTGGTTTGAAAGGTAATATAATTTTAGAGGGCGATGACACAATTCTCATTTAAATTTGGCTTCCTTTATATTGCTTGGACTTTAAATTGTGTGTAAATAGCTTCTTTGCTTTAAACTATATTGGCATAACCTTTATTACAAAAAAAAGTAAACGACCATGCATCCAAAATATTAAAATACAAATAAAGTTCATCTTCAGCATAATATCTTAGAATGAGAACAATATTTTTCTCTTAGTTTCTTCTCCCTTTCCACAGTCATAATATATCTTCTACATTTCATATTTGTAGTTATTGATAGAAAAGGAGGCATTTTCCCCGTGCAGGACAATGATTGCCAGTGGTGAGACATCTACCGATAGCTTTATTTCTCGTGTTTTGTTTTTCAAGTAGATTTATTTTTCTCTGTACTCTATATGATATCACGCGGGCAGATGTTAACAGGTTGTGTGCTTTGTTATTTGGTCTGCAGGTAGGAAGCCTGCATTTTTCCATTAGGACACAGTTACTAGGGGAACAACTTTAAAATATGTAGGGATGGGTATGCAAATGAGGCGAAGCTGTGTTTGCATAGTCTAAATTGCTAATAATTTGGAAAGCATGTCAGGATGCCTAATACGGAAAGGAAATGCCTCCGGAAATCTGAACCGTCCAAATCAAGATGCTGATAACAAGTGTTGTGGTTTTTCTCCTAACTAATGTGGCTCCTGAGTACTGACTATACGTTATAGACTCGAGCTGATTTCATTTCTCACGATCCACTGAGCATCCATCAGATGGTTGCCCGCGCCGTAGTTAAAAATTTGTAAGTGAACTATTTTCAAAGTGAAAATATCAAAGGGTTTTTTTCACAGCCTTCAGAGATATCTAAACTTCAAGTATTATTTTATTTTTGCTAACCTTGAAGCGGATCCAGCACCTCAGTTGTTAACTTGAAACCGGTTTCTACAGTTCAGAAAAGTTTCTGAAATTTTACATGGTAATAAAAATGTCTAACAACCTCAAATATTAAATAAAACACTTTTTTCTGCTGGTTTTTTTCTCTTTTTTTTGTTGGTCTGGTACAAACCCTTATGCCATATGTTGAAAATACTTTCTTCAATTTTAGGTGTTATGCTACGCCATTATTTGTAGCATTTAATTAAAATGATTGCATGGATTAGAGATAGAAAAGCTATTAGCTCACTAAGCACTTCTCCCTGGTAAAGTTGCAAAATTATATAGCAACAAGGTGGTCCAGATTATTCTGTACGACATCTGAGATGAAAAGAAAAAAAATGTAGTGTAACAGTTTATATGTTGATCTGTTGTAAGATTGCTGTGCTTTAGTTACCAACTCGATTAAGGGTTATTTGTTGTTCTTTTCATTTTTTTTTCCTTCCTTTTAACAAACTGCCAAGGTATAAAAATATAGTTCAGCCAAAAAAAAAAAAAACATTTCCTGATGTACATTGTGCAAACATTTGGCTCTGAACAGTATTTTAACAGATATCATCAGAGAACTCTGTTACATACCTCAAAGACGTTCCCAGGCTACAGAATCCATATCAAAAATCAGCCTCTTTTGAAGTATGTGAATTTTTAGATCTTTGGCTTTGGTTAATGTTTCAAATAGCAGTTAAAACGTTTAAGCAGAGATTCAAATACGTTTAATCAGATAACCTATACATTTATTGCTTGATAGATCTTTTATTATCAGCAGAATGTATTTTAAATAGAAATCTGTACAATGTTACGTGCTGCATAAGTAAAACATTAATATTGTGATACACGTCCTTTTATCATATGTATTTTTAGAGGAATGCAAATCATTTAAGGCTGAATCCTTTCTTTAGCGTTATTGCCACCAGAGAAATTTCTCTAACTTACTTCAGTTACTTGAGGTCTGCATATGTGGAACTGAAAAGAGAATTGGGACCTTTTGCAGTTTGCATTTTAACTCTAATTGCTCTTGTAATGCACTATATTGCATTACATAAATATTGTCCTTAAACAAACATTTTTTAATGAAACAAAATAGTTCCTATACTGAATTAAAACAGATAAGAGTGTGATTCAGAAAGCCTTGCAGGAAGAATCTGGTTACAGGTACATGCTTTGCCGTAAGGTTTCGTGTCTCAAGCCTGAAGGACTAGTCTTATATCTGGGATATAAATATATATGGGAAGTAGTCGTGGTGCCAAGCCTGACAATATGCAAGAAACATTTGAACACCCTCACAGACATGGTGTCAATGTTGGGGTTGTCTTCTGTAGGGACAGGAGCTGGACTCGATGGCACTTGTGGTCCCTCACAACTCAGGTCATTCTATGACTCCATATGGGTATATCTCCTTCGACCATACAAGTCCCTTCTCTGTCTTGTCTCATGCAAGCCTGGTCTGTTCTGCTATGTTCTTCTCCACTAACTGAAGTATTATTGAGGACAAAAGGTGATTTATACCTGCCTTGGTGCTGCATTGCTCTAATCCAAAGTGCATAAAGAGTACCTTCAGGTTCAAGGTAATTTTGCTTCCTACGTGTATGAGCCACCAGCTGGAAGCATCTCATAGCTGGCAGCCATAAAATGTACACAGTCCTCCATTCAAAAGCATATGATGATGATGATGATGATGATGATGTTAGGTGCTGGCTCTGCACTAGGTGTCCCACGAAGATGCCAGGGTGAATTAGTGGCACTGAGTTTAGTACTCCCTGTTTGTTGGCTTGTTTCATAGAATCATAGCACAACCAGGTTGGAAGAGACCCACTGGATCATCGAGTGCAACCGTTCCTATGAAACACTAAACCATGTCCCTCAGATAGAATTATAGAAAAACCAGGTTGGAAGACACCTCTATTTTGGAGACTTGTGTTTCCCAGCAACTCCTGCGTTCTGGCTGGTTACACAAGATCTGAGAGAGAATCATAGAATGGTTTGGGTTGGAAGGGAACTTAAAGATCATGCAGTTCTAACCCCTCTGCCATGGGCAGGGGCACCTCTCACAAGACCAGGCTGCCCAAAGCCCCATCCAAGCTGGCCTTGAACACCTCCAGGGATGGGGAAGCCACAACTTCCCTGGGAAACCTGTTCCAGGGCCTCTCCCCTCTCATGGTGAAGAAATTCTTCCTTACGTCTAGTCTAAATCTGCCCCTCTCCAGTTTATCCCCATTACCCCTCATCCTGTCACCACGAGCCTTTGTGAACAGTCCCTCTCCAGCTTTCTTGTAGCCCCTTCAGGTACTGGAGTTTGGACTATGGGAACTGTTTGTAAATTGTGCACACTTCAAGAGCCACGGGTATATGAACACAGTTCTGCTTAGGCCATGTATTAAAAACAATTTAATATTAAAATACCTCCAGTTCACTTATTTTAGGGATAAGCAAAATATTTTTTGACTGCAACAAGAGTACACAAGTTTATTTGTGTAGACCTGGTGGTGCTTGTTTTGTCAGAGGTCCAAAATAACCATATAGGAGCTAAAGTCTCCTGGAGGGCATGGAGGGTGCAGTGAGGTGGTGTTTGAGCTCGCTTTGTTACAGTGAAATTTACCTATGTCACACCAGAGAGACCTGAGCAAGGGAGAGATTACACGCAGTGTTTGAAGAAAAGAAAAGGTAATACATTTTGCAAATAACACCTCTCTGTGGGGGGGTTTAAGTGCGTCCTACCTTCTGGTTAGATAATATGAACTAAAAGTAACTTTTCTTATCTTTGTGGGGAAGGTGGAAGTGAACTGAAGAGACTGGGAAAAAAAATATAAGAAGGGAATAAACATTTTCTGTGAAATTAAACCAAATACAATTGAAGCTGCGGGGGAAATCAGCAGTTAAAATATAATAAATAGTCTTGAAGTCTTCAAATTCCCAGAGGAAGGAATTGTTCTGTTACAGGAATTCAGTATTATTAAGTGGAATTCACCCGACAGGGCAGGAAATCCCCTGTAGGACAAGCAGAAGTTTAAAGCTCAAGGCTGTGTATTGAACTTCCACTCTGTGTTTTTCTGTTAAGGAGAGATTATTAAAGTCAGAGAAAGATAAGGCAACAACACATCTCTCGTTTTCCAGGCTCGCTATGCATCCCGCTTCTGCCCCTCATTAGTGGACTCGCCGCTTGGTTAGCTGCTGTGGAATTGGAAAAAAATTCCTTCTTACTGAACAGCCGCTGGGCTGAGTCTAACGGCATGAGGTTTAACATGGCCAAATGGCGGGTCCTGCACTTGGGGCACAACAACCCTGTGCAGAGCTACAGACTGGGAGAAGTCTGGCTGGAGAGCTGCCTGGAGGAGAGGGACCTGGGGGGGTTGGTTGACAGCGACTGAACATGAGCCAGCAGTGGCCCAGGTGGCCAAGAAGGCCAATGGCATCTTGGCTTGTATCAGAAATGGTGTGACCAGCAGGTCCAGGGAGGTTATTCTCCCTCTGTACTCGGCACTGGTGAGACCGCTCCTTGAATACTGTGTGCAGTTCTGGGCCCCTCAGCACAAGAAGGATGTTGACGCTCTGGAGAGTGTCCAGAGAAGAGCAACAAAACTGGTGAAGGGGCT
>WAAB01014263.1:13927-59933 GCA_013389865.1 Piaya cayana | reverse complement strand
CTCTTCCAACCCGGTGATTCTGTGATTCTGTGAAAGTGAAAGAAGAGAGGAAAATAATGTTCCTGCTGAGAAAATGTCGTGGGAGTGATTAAGAAGTAGAGCAAGATGAGTTTCTGCGTGAACATACAGGTGCAAAACCAGGGCTGGTCCAACATGTGGGTGGGACAAAGGTGTCCTTGTTGGGTTTCCTTGGCCCTACCCCGGTGGCGATCCTAAGCATCTAGAGCAACGATAGTGGCTGAGACACATCATACATGCCTCTACATATGTGTGACATACTTATTAGCACATGGGACGGCATTAATATTGGCAGAAGAAGCTGTGAGAGACTTCGAAATGACAGAGTAAAAACGTCCCGGTGGAAGCAAGGGACTGTGCGACAGAAAGAAGCAAAGGCCAGGGAAAAAAAACATCTGTTACAACCAGTGATACAGGGGACGGAGGAAATAATGTGGGAGGCAGGAGCGCATATGCCTTGCTGCCAAGCATGCTGAAAAGGAGCTAACACATCTCACTCCACCCCCCCCACCCTCGGAGAGGAAAGAAAAAAACAATGCAATCTGCCACAGCTGTAGAAAGTATCAGTAGAGAGAAAACAGGTACAGGAATGGTGCTTCGAATAGCTGACATACAGGCTGAGACAGATACCTGCAGAGGAAGGAAGGGCAGAGTCTGTAAAACACAAATTAAGTCCACGTCTGGAGAAGGGCTTAGGAAGGTTAAGGCAAATCAACTGAAATTGATTCTGCCATGTGGATTATCTCCTTCTGGAGTAAAGCAGCCATAAAACTTAGCTGCGTTTCACACAAGGGTGGGAAAACTGTATCTTACGCATACTGACTTCAGACTTTCAGCCGTGCCTGAGTGTCCTGTAGTCAGAAATTATGAGTTGAACTCGCGCTTTCAAGTCACTCCTGGAGGAGGTGTCACAAGTAGCAGCGTGACAGGCATAAAGGGTATGCAAATTGCCCAATTAGACATAACCTGCTATTGAAGAAACAGTTGCAACAGCAACAAAACGCAGCACAAACCATCATGCAATGTAAGGATGCCAATTCAAAATCTGTCCTACAAATCCATATATAATATATTTGATTTTTTTTGTTGTTTATGTTTTGGGGCATTGGAATTCTTCAGGATCTCATGAAAATGCGCTTCTAAAACATTAAGTACCCTCTCTAATAAAGGCGTGATAGATAGGATGGTGGATAGGAACAGTGTCTTTATTTCCTAGCCCCAGTCGCACCCAGCATAGAGCGATTAGTTATAGATTTTTCACCCTGAACTGTAGCTCAGGTCAGTGTCAGTTTAGTGGAGACTTATACTGTGCATTGTCTGCCTTTCATCAGTGTGGTTTTGAAAGCAATATATACCCACAGGAGTGTATCTGAAAATTAAAAGTCACTGGTCTCTAAATAACACGTGTGAGTGCATTAGACTACAAGAACTCATCTCCCCAACATTTCCTTCTGATGTCAGAAGGAAGAGAAAACACTTGGCGTATTTCTGAAGGTGCAGAGCATCATTCAGTTTCAGACTGAGTATCTTTATTTGATTCTGTCTAGCAAGTCGCAGCTAGATTTATCTCTAGTGCTGTGGCCATTAGGAGGAGTGTGAGAACGTGTTCCTTCTCTGCCCTCAGAAAAATCTCACCCACCCACTAGGAAGAGAAGAAAGTTGTTCCTCCTCTTGGAAGCCTTATATCTTATTCACCACTGCCGTGTCTGGATGTTTCTGGCAGCGAACTGAGTGTTGCAACTAAAACCAGGGGGAGATGGGGAGTGGGTCCACTTGCCCTTTTTCCTCTTCACCGATACCTCTTTAAGAAAAATTACCTTTTGTATCACCCCACACCGATACGTTGTCAGAGACACAATCCATAGAATCATAGAACAACCAGGTTGGAAGAGACCCACCAGATCGTCGAGTCCAACCATTCCTATCAAACACTAAACCCTGTCCCTCAGCACCTTGTCCACCCGTGCCTTAAACATCTCCAGGGAAGGTGAATCAACCTCCTCCCTGGACAGCCTGTTCCAGTGACCAATGACCCTTTCTGGGAAAATTTTTTCCTAATGTCCAACCTAAATCTCCCCTGGTGGAGCTTGAGGCCATTCCCTCTTGTCTTCTCCCCTGTCACTTGGGAGAAGAGCCCAGCACCCTCCTCTCCACAACCTCCTTTCAGATAGTTGTAGAAAGCAACGAGGTCTCCTCTCAGCCTTCTCTTCTCCAGGCTAAACAAGACCTAGCAGGTAGATTCCTTCCTGTCACAGGAGCATAGGATATCTATTCTCTGAATCGCCTTTCCCTTAGAGTATAATAATTTGCCTCTATTTTTTTGTATTTTAAACTAAAAATTTCAGATTAGTCATAAGTTTTGAAGAAGTTTATGATGTCTGGAGGTAGAGTGCTTGTTCCTTGCAGCTCTTCCAGGCCAAGCTGCTAGTATTACATGATTGCCTGAGATTTTGGGGGACTATTTGACGATCCGTGTGACCTCTTCTAATCTTATTATAATCATTGTTGCTCTCTACTTTTCCATGCTTTCTGATGGTTGCTATGGATACATCCCTGCTCTCCCTTCATTCTTAAGTGTGAGAGTGAGCCAAGGCAGCATCTCCCATCTCCTTCTCTTTCTCACCTTTCTCCCTCTCTCACACTTTCTAGTTGTCGCTGGGGATCGCGTCAGCTCCTTTTCTTGGTCTCCAGAAGAAGCATTGATGCCCTCTTAGCACCAGTGTGTTCATTCAGCAATTTTCCGCTGTTCCCTGGGGAGAAGTGTGGCAGCGCCGACTGCATCCAGAGCGAGGGACACTCAGCCGAAGCCAAACTTGCCCTGCTCAAACTTGCAGATTTCCCCAGGAGCTGCGTCGCGTGCCTCCGAGTGACACAGTTTGCACCCCAGTAACCCGGTTTAAGTGTGCTCCCACCGAGCACCCCTCACCAGAGGCTCAGCAGCGTGCAGACTGGATGCTCTGCTCATTTGCAGCACCGATAATAAGGGACTCTGGAGCAGAATAATATTAGGATGTTTATGGTTAATTCAGAACGAGAAAATCAGACGCTTTTAAACACTGCAGATTAAGTGTGAGTTGTTTCCAGGGGATGTGTATGAAGTGCATTTAAATTTAGTTTTTATTGTCTATTTCCTAAATGATATTCCTTTACTGGATAAATTGAGTGGATTAGGTGTGGAATCAGCTGTAATTAACTGGGTGCTAGCTGCTTAGGAGGGCACATACAGCTTGTGTTATTAAACAGCATCATGTCAGATTTAATGGATGTCATTACAGAAGTACCTCGGGGATCTATCCTTGGACCATTGTTATTTATGATCTCTGAAAATGAACTGACAAGCCAGTGCACTGAGTGCAATGTTCATTTTTATTCTGATGACGCAGTCATGTCCTGAGCTCCTAGCTGCTAACTGAACTTGAAATTGCATTGTGTGTATTTTTTTGAGAGCTCAGCAATAGTTAATTCTAAGTGAAGTTGTTTTAAGCAGTTCTAAGGCAGATGTTCTGACTGAAGTGATGCGGTGCTGGGTCAGGCTGCTGTTAGTGGCAAGCAGATCTAAAACTTAAACAAAATGGCTTGGAGGGAAAAGAAAAGGAATTTACTAACCCCCCCTTCTACCCAAAGTGGAAAATTACATTCACTTATTGTAAACATAGAAGTATTTCTAGTTGTTTTTTTTAATAATATCTCTTATATTTTATTAATTGTACAAGGCATGTATATCTGCCAAATATCAATATGCAGAAGGATTCTGAAATGAATTCATGCTAGCATATTTCTATTTGTTGCTTTGTAATTTTTCTGGTTTGTTGGTTTTTGTGGTTGGTTTTTTTTATTTGGTGCTTTGGCTGTTTTCATGCATTCTTTCTCCCTCCATTTTTATCAGAAAGTGTGTTCCCTTTTCAGATATCTTTGTAAATCTCTCTATGCTGAAAATCTGCTTTTGATAGCGCAAATTGCCTTTTATTCTGTGACAGAGACATGACTTATATGGATCATCTGCTGATATATCAACCCTTGGGAGGAAAAGCCTGGAGGTTAGACCCAGATTCTGCCCTTGGGTTTGGATTAAGATTACCCTTGGGGGAAGGAGGCAGGTTCCAACAAGTCTTTATTTCCGCCTATAAATTGAACTACAAGGCACCAGAGACAAAATGCGGAAGCGGAGCTAACGCTGCTGCTCTGGAAAATTGTGTTAGGAGCTCTGATAAAACCGAGGGGTCTGACATGGCACATGGAATTTAGTGTACAATGAAAATGACTGAGGGGAACGGGTCAGAAGGTGATTCATTCAATAGAAAGTAATCATCGGAGTATCATCATAAGCTGCTTGTCCATAAGCAAATGAAAAATGACTGATGTTTCTTTTATTGGCTCGGCTCTGCCTGATTGGCTGTTACTGGGACTCTGTAACGAAGAAAGGTAGGATGGAAAGGAGCTGCCTTGTCCCTCCTTGGTGTGCATTGGGCATAGTTTAGTGTTTGATAGAAATGTTTGGACTCGATGATCTGATGGGTCTTTTCCAACCTGGTTATTCTATGATTCTATGATTCTAAGCACAGGGGCTGTGGAGCACGAGAGACAGCTGGCTATACCTTTCCCTATGAGCCTTCTGTATAACTCCTCTCCTCCACACCTGCCCATCCGTGAGCGCCTTGATGAAGGTGCAAAAAGCCTTTTAACTGCTCTCCATCTGCTGGCATAACCCTGCCTTTAGCTTTCAGTTTTGTCCAAAACATAATAGTTCTGGGTTTTCCCATTTTTCCACTGGATTTAAACACTCCAGCTGCCAAGTGAAAAATGAAACTAGTAAACTGGAAATACAATTCCTGTGACAAAGGACGGGTTCCCTCTTCAAATTTCAGCCAGATAAAAATATTCTCAACATTTAGATACAGTCTTCTCTAGCACTCATTCAGACAAATCCGTTTTGTATTTGCATTTAAGTTTCTCAGGCCCTAAATGATGTCACTGTTAAAGAGATATGGCATTCTGGCTTGTATCAGAAATGGCCTGACCAGCAGGGCCAGGGAGGTTCTTCTCCCTCTGTACTCGGCACTGGTGAGACTGGTCCTTGAATCCTGGGGTCAGTTGTGGGCCCCTCAGCACAAGAAGGATGTTGAGGCTCTGGAGAGAGTCCAGAGAAGAGCAACAAAGCTGGGGAAGGGGCTGGAGAACAGGCCTGATGAGGAACGGCTGAGAGAGCTGGGGGTNCATGGTTTAGTGTTTGATAGGAATAGTTGGACTCCATGATCTGGTGGGTCTCTTCTAAGCTGGTTGTTCTATGATTCTGTGATTCTATGAGATGTTGTCCGGATTCATTTTCCTGTGCCAGTTTAGCATCAGCGTATGTTACTTTTAAAGCCACCAGTGCAGGCAAGAGGCACAGTCCCCTGAAAAGAAGATGATTTACTCTTCAGTTAATGAAATGCATCGTGTTCTTTTGTTGTCAGTAACACACCATTGTATTCTTATGGAAAAAAAATTGCAGAAAAAAAAGATGTGTTTTAATTATTTTTAAACTATCAAAGGATTATTGAAGCTCCTTAGATGAGTCTGTTGGGCTTTTATCATGAGCTGGCCTTCCAATAGTATCATAAAATCATAGAATCACCAGGTTGGAAAAGACCCACTGGATCATCGAGTCCAACTGTTCCTATCAAAACTAAACCATGTCCCTCAGCACCTCGTCCACCCGTCCCTTAAACACCTCCAGGGAAGGTGACAGGAAAGACAAACTGGATTCGATTTCTTTCTTTTTAGGTGATGGCAGCAGACTTTTTCTTACGCTTAATCATTAAATACTATAGTATCATCCAAATGTGGCTCAGATGGTTATTTAAAGCAGAACTATGGTTGTTTTAATATGGTTATTGTAGCCATATATTTTGGTTTTATGATTTTTTTATACAGCACTATTACTTATATGCTAATCTTAAGGATATTGTTCTAATTTGTTTTATCTGTTAAGTGTTAGGGAGGCAGTTGCTGGTACGAGTATAGTTAAGGGTCTTATGGGCATCACATCTGACAAACAATTGCTTGCTGCCAGAAACTCAACAAAATGGTTATACCCAGGGATACAAATCACCTTTGCTGACATTTTACATACATCTTCAAGCAGGGAAAAATATATAAAATGCATTGTATGGGAAGATGTGCAGTTTTCTACATTCATTTGCTTTTGTGCTTGCAAAAATTTGCAGGCTACTGGACAGAAGCGCTTCCCCGTTAAGGCGGTCTTAGGTGTATTCTTCACAGTTGCTTTGCCTTGCCTTTTATCAAAGATCTGTGTCATTTGATCCCTTCTCGTACAAGTCCCATGGAAGGGACATGAAACCGTGCGCGCTTTAGAGGTTCCTTGGTATTTTTCCGTGTTACGCTCAGCGCTCCATTTTATTTGTCTTGTTTTAAAAGCAAAGCGATACATTTCCTTTGAGAGGGACACTCAGAGGCAGCAGTGACAACTTGCTTTTCTAGACAAACTCCTACAGGGGCATTAATGCCAGTGAGTTCTGTGACAGGAATACATTCCTTATCCTGGACATTAATGACATATGCGCTTTGTCAAATGTTGTCATTAGGCTCACCAGGGGCCCATATGACAATGACTTCTTAATTTTTGCTTGTGACTCTGGGAGTGACAAAGTGGGTTTCTGCTTTCCCCTGCCACTTGGTGTTCTGTGAGGCAAACGTAAAGGATTTGTTGCTTGCGCTGACTGGCTGGGAATTTATTGTTGCAAGGATTGCTGTTGCTGGGTATTTATTTGCAAAGATGGTAAATATTGAGTCCCTACGCAAAAATGAAGGGATCATTTATTGAAACGCCTCGCGTTTAGACAGCAAAAGTTTGCAGATGAAAGGCCTGTTTCAAACAGACTGTTTCACCAGCGGAACAGGGAGCAGCTCATTGTCAGTATCCTAAGATTAACCTAGTAGGATTTTTCTCTTGCTGAATGAATATTTAAGCCTACGTGTCATGGAGACAGTTTCAACACTAGAGGATGTCCACCAAAAAGGGGGCATTCCTTAGGAGAACTGATTCAAATTCCCATGGGTAAATGGACATTAAATCATATCTTCCTATGATAATATTCCCTTCACTGAATTAATAGTTAAAAAGCACAAAAGGAAAGACGAACACTACTAATTCCACCAGTGGGGTTATATTTTGAAGGCTACCTGACCTAGAAAACGTTCACTGGAACAGGGCAGAGAGCTGACATAGATAGAAAATTGTCCTGGCAGGTTTTGCATACGACAGGGACAATCAGACAGGTCTGATTGCCAGACCTGTTATCCCTGGCATGCCTAATAAGTGTTTGTGGTGTTTAATTGCGAAGAATTAAACAGTAAAATTCAGACTTTCCAGCTGAGTCTCCTAGTCGGTTGAATTTGGAGCATTATCATTTCATTCTAAGAAATTATCTACAGAAACTGGCACTTTTGCATTCATACCCCGCTTCAGTCCTCTAGGACGCAGTTTTGAGGCACTAGGCACTGTGGAGAGTGCAGTTGCTTCAACTAATAGTTTCAGTGATATCAAAACATCTGTGTGTGAATCGCTGAAAGGAAATTAAATTGAATTATAATTATCACAGCCGTTTATACCCTAAATTAGTTATCTAGCTATTTGCAGAGAGGTCAACAAGTCAATGGACTAAACAGTTACTGGCAGTAAGTGGCTTACGAGGGTAAATGATAATTGCAGACAACGTGGTGGTGCCGGCAATCAAGAGGACAGGGATGCTACAGAGCCGGCATCGTTTTTATGTAGGAAAGGAGCAGTAAGAATGGTAGAAGTAGGTGACCTGTAATAAGAAAGTTGCAGAGCATAACAGACCCATTATGGTACATTTGGGGCTTGAGACAAAACACAGATTCCCCTTGCTTTTTAAAGCTGAAATACAAATAAATAGGAGAAGATTTTCTTAGAAATGTTGTTGGTCTGCTCTGAAATACTGTCTCACCGAGCCAGACACAAAAGCAAGAGGAGGTTTCTCTATGAGTATAGGTACCGAGGGAATGGTTTCCCTAGTGATGATCCCCATACGTATTAAGGACCCAGCTCAAATTTGTTATACAAGCTAGAGAAAGACTGCGTGCTGAAGTACCTAGATTATTACTTTTGGATGATTTGTAACATTTTTGCGTCCCTCTGATGAAAATACTCCACAAAAGACAGCTCTACTTTGGAAGAACTATATTAATTCTAAGTAAAATGTCTGCCTTTTGCAGCTTGGGAAGGAATGAATCTAAAACACTGATTCTATGTAAAACACCCCTGTCACCCATATGACATGGATGCCACTACATGTTCTCCGCCAATGATTGATGTGACAAACTCCATATGTTAATAGGAGGCTGAGGAAAATCTTCCTTTTTCCCCAGATGGAAAAAATATGTAACTGTGGTACACAAACACTCTTTGCAGAGTTTCTCTGTTTCCTCAGCAGTAATAACGTATCTAAAAATAAGACTTGGATCTGGAACAAGAAAAATATCGTAGCCTACCACCGCCCCAGTTTTCAGCTCAAAAGACATTTAGATGTTTAAGGGTGTCAAGGGAAAGTGGATTTTTATTTATAGTGACCATGCTTATTATTATTCAGCGCAATTATCTGGAGATACAACACAGAAGAGTGCTTAAGGTGTTGCTTTCTGGGTAATTAACAGACGTATTTCAAACGTAGACAAAGACTGGTAGATCATTCATCAGTGCTTACTTAGGGAAACAGCTCCCAGTAGTTTAGCCACATGGGTTTACGACTGCACCTTAAGGGAACCCCATAATTAAACAAAAGGAAAATAATTACAATTGTTAGCTATGCATAATTTATTATTACTGGAAGAACTAATAAAGCACAAGGTAGATAAAGCGATATCTAGTTGAGAAACCATAGAATCGTTTGGGTTGGAAGGGAACTTAAAGATCATCCAGTTCCACTACTCTGTCATGGTCAGAGACACCTCCCACTGGATCAGGCTGCCCAAGGTGCCATCAAGCCTGGCCTTGAACACCTCCAGGGATGGAGCAGCCAGAATTTCTCTGCGAAACCTGTTCCAGGACCTCGCAAACTCATGGTGAAGAAATTCTTCCTTATGTCTAGTATAAATCTGCCCCTCTCCAGTTTACACCCATTGCCTCTCATCCTGTCACTATGTTATTTTGGTTTAGGACTTTTTAATTTTTCAAACTTCCAGAAGAGATTGTACCTGGTGGGGTCATTTTTTCTAGATTAAACTGTTTCACCGCAAAAGAGATTTCTAAAACTGACGTGATTTTTTTTAATGAGCTTCCTAATGCTTATATATAGGCAAAGAAATGTCATTCAGGGGTTGATGAGTGGCGAGTTACTAGTTTATGTTATCAGTGTGTAAGATATTGGTTTGTAATTGGGCAGAGGTGTATAATAGTAATAGTAATAATCATCATCATGATCATGATCATCATCTGCCTTTAAATCTGAAAAAAAATATTCAACAAAGTTCAAAGAAAACATTTAAAAATCAATTTTGAGACAGAAATATCAAGATTTAAATGATATACAAAATGCCTTAATGCTCATTAACTTATCTGTGTGTGAAGGTGATCTGATCAAACTTCATTTCTTTCCATTGGATTTATTGAATACAGTCAACTCACAATTCACACAATAATGTTATTGTGCAACAACTATCATAAAGACAGCTTACATTTTTTAAGCATTCCAGAGGCTGAAAAAGTTTTTTTTTAATCTTTGAGGAAGACAGTGTTCCAGAAAAAAAATTCAGTTGCAAGCATTCTGCACTGCATTTGAGAATGAAGAATAATTTGAATGAATTTCAAGAATTCTTTGTTATAAACGTAAAACTAAAAGTCTGCAAGAAGAGAACCACTGCTGATATAAAACCCTGGTGACACACTGATTGACAGTTAACCTTAATTTAATTCTTTATACTGTTTTACGTGCTCCTTTTTTCTTCTATAGCATACATGTTTTAATGAATTTGTTTTCTATTAAAAAAGGACCATGATCACAACAGCTGTTACTTGTAAAAAGAGGTAATGTCTTGGTTTCTTAGAAGTTATTCTTGTTGATAGTTTGCCTGCAGCCAAACTTTTCCTGTTTCACAATCGTAATATGTTTATAGTTTGGAGTGAAAGACCACTGTCAAGTAGTCCACAGAGGACACAAAGTCTCTGTAGCATATTTACACACATTCTCTCAAAAGAAATAATGATGTTTCAAGAACTGAGTAAGCCAGAAAGCTGTTTTCTTCCTTCTTTATAAGAGCAGTTGGCAGTAATAGGTCTGGGGTTTATGGCTATGGTTATTTAATACTTTCAGTGTTAGTAATTTCTTAGCAAACGCTGGAACTTCTTCGGGAATGTCTTTAATACTGGGAATTTCTTAACCTTTGTTTCATTAAATAAGTAAGGACAGGCTATAAGTATGTAAAATCTATTATCTTCAAGAGATTACAAGAATAAAGTATAAATAATATTCGAATAATCACACATTAGATCAGGAACATCTTTCACATCAATATTGAGCCCACTTCCACACAAAGAAATGCCAAAGTTGTTAAAGGAAGAACTTGTATGTTAATACACAGGAAAAACTGTTTGTAACAAGTTGAGAGGAGGCTACAAAGATGATCAGAGGGTTGGAGCACCTCCCATAAGGGGGCAAGCTGAGAGAGTTGGGGTTGTTCAGCCTGGAGAAGAGAAGGCTGTGAGGAGACCTTATAGTGACCTTCTAGTACCTGATGGGACTACAACAAAGCTGGGGAGGGACTATTCACAAAGGCTTGGAGTGATAGGATGAGGGGCAGTGGGTGTAAACTGGAGAGGGGCAGATTTAGACTAGACATAGGAAGAATTTCTTCATTATGAGAGTGGTGAGGCCCTGGCCCAGGTTTCCCAGGGAAGTTGTGGCTACCCCATCCCTGGAGGGGTTCAAGGCCATGTTGGATGGGTCTTGGAGCCCCTGATCCAGTGAGATGTGTCCCTGCCCATGGCAGAGGGGTTGGAACTGGATGATCTTTAAGGTCCCTTTTTACCCAAAATTTTCTGTGACTCTAAAACTGTTCTTGCAGTTAAGTATCCCTGAAAAATATCAGAGCTGCTGAACTGAGAAGGCACCAACTGCATAAAGTGGTCAAGTGGTTTGGCATGAAAATGTTTGTTCGATCCTAACCCTGAGTTATCCTGGTCTTCTCCCATTGCTTTTCAGAAATAGTGCTGCACATTTTCTCCTTCATTGCAATGTTCATTTGCATTGGTTTCAGTCTCTTTCACTCCTTTCCTAACTTATTTTACAGCTTGTGCCTTTCTCACAGCTGGATGACAAGCCGGATTCCCATTGCATGACATGTAGCCCATGCTGATGAACACTAATTCTATGCACGCATCGTGCAGTGAAGCATAGGAGAAGAAAATTTCAATAACATGCTAATCTTCTAAGCAACCATCTCACACACAACTGGAACAGATTTTCAGGTGGATTCAAATCCTGTCCTAGGACTTCCAAAAGGGACAGATGATTTTCAAAGCGCTCCGGCCCTAGCACATTTCCCTCGTTAATTATAACATTTATGGCTGCAATTTGAAAACAGCTCTTTTTCTAATGAGCTCACCAAATTCCAAGGTCATAATTTAAATCTGGTTTACTTTATAAATGAAAATATGTGTAAATCATAAATTCTACAGGTAGACTTCTTTGTTACAGAACTATTTCCTAGGCTTTAATATATAAAACACAAACTTTTGGAGAGCTAAATATTTGGGCTCTGAATTTTCACTCATTACTTTATGTCTAATTAATATATGTTACAAATCTCTTAATATATATTAAAAATTACAGTGTCATATTGGTATTTATGAGTGAATCTCTGAATTATAAACTTCCCACTGGTCAACACAGAGAAAGATAACCATGGCCTGCTACACTTATGTAAGATATCAAAGTTGCTTGAGTTACAAGGCAGCCAGTACATTTGGGAATAAAGCAGAAGACAGAACAGGTTTTGCCTTCAGGAAAATGAAGCTTGAAGCTGAAGGAAGGCCAATACTGCCCTGATAGCTTGGGATGAAAATCACAGGTTTTCAGTAGAGCTTTGCTAGAGTTCTTACCCTGGGCTTTTTGAGCAGACGGTTCTCCCATACTGTGTTATTCTCTTATATTTCCTTTTAATAAATCTGGGAGAGTTGAGATTCAGGGGGTGTGTATGGAAATTATTTCCCCGTGGCTGAATTTCTGTGACCTAGGCAACACTGACCAGAGTCTATTTGAATGTTCAAGAGCATTTTTGCTTCAGTATTGGCCTGGAGGGAGATTCCCCAGACCCATGTTCATGCTTTGTCCTAGAACGCACATGGAACTATTAGAGGCAGAGACATGGCTCTCTCCACTTTGAAGGGCTGCGTGTTGGAACTATAGTCTTTTAACTCAGTTAAATGTCGTTCTTAACAGAGTTCTTTAAAATACAGCTCTTTTATAGTTCTTCTGTTTCTTGGTTTAGTTGGGTTAGTATTATACCTGGTCTGATTGTCAACATATATCAGAATACATGAAGAAGAATCTGATTCTAGAGTTTGACAGCTGAGGAAATCTTTGCAGCACCAGTGAGGCTGAGCTTGCAGTTGTTCCACACTAGCCCATCACAGCAATGGTTTTAGGCTCTACACCAGAAACTGTTTTGCTCACTACGTCGAAGTTTCTTAGCATGAGTATTTCTCATTTTGGATGGTCTGTGCAAAATGAGGGGAGGAGATACTATTTCCCAAGAGAGTACAAAAATCCCCAAGTAGAAACTATCACTAATTGTGTCTGTTTGGAACTTTTCTAATGATTTTAAAGGTGTTTGGTAATGTAAATTGCCTCGGAAAGTCACTGTGTCCTCTGCTTGCCAGATATGGTATCATCAGTAAGTGCTTCGAGTTTAGCCATGTCTAAACACATGGTTTAATCATCCAAATAGTTCAAATGAGAACGTGTGCCATTTAAATTAACCTGTTAGTTAATCCACTGTAGTTCGTCTAAATACAGTTCACTAGCTATGAGAATCACAGTATATTACAACAAGACCATAGATCACCTGCAGTGATGGTAGCATCTCATGCTAATGCCACTAAAGGTCTAAAAAAGCAGTGAAGTGCAAATCAATTTCAATAATCTAAGAAAGAACTAAAGTCTTGGCTCACAAGTGACCTGAAAAAATATAGTGAAGGTGTATAAGATAATTTGCAATGTTACGTATCTTGCTTTCACGTAAGAAGTACTTTAAAATCTTGATCTGGAAGAATTCAGGCTAATTTTCAGGCTTGAGAGGTTCAAATCAACATCATGTGAAACAAATCGCACTCAAATCAGATTTCAGTGCTTTAGAAAACACAACGCTGGTGAAAATAGATTGAAAATCCTGACTCTTTAATTTCAATTTGGTGCACTGGCCTCTTTGAATGGGAGTTTGGAAGAAGCTGCTAATTGGTAGCAAGAGGGTGGTTTCATTTTTCTGTGACTACCAAGGGCAGAAAACATTCCAGACAGCTCTTTGCCTAGGGCAGGGCACAATAGCCAGGGTGGGAGCATCAGAAAAATGCTCCTGTCCTGCCAAGTCAAGTGCTGCTGTTGTGGGGAGGGCATGAGGTGGGGCAGAGGTTTTTGACATCTTGGTTTCCCAGCAGTCACTGCTCAGCAGTAGGAATGGCACCTCTGCCTCACAGAGTCTCTCCTAGCTTCTAGAATTTACTTATTTGTGCCATGCGAATGGTCCTGGCTAAAGTGAAAATGATTCAACCACTTTTGGCTTTAAATTTTTGAGCTGACAGGCACTACTTTTTCTTCCAGTGTGACTAAAAGAGAAAACCAAATAAAGTGTAACTTACAGTTAGTCTGCTGTTGCGTGAACTTGGTATTAAAAGCAAAATAATTTAAGATTTTCAGAGGATTTTAATTAGGGAAATTAGTTGTTCAGAATCCTCTACATGCTTTCTTCAAACCTACATTCAGAGAGCTGGTACTGAGACAACTTAGCAGGGAGACAGATCAAGTATAAAATATTGTTGGCTTGTGGTGTTTTGGGGTAGCAGAGCACGTGTGCAAATACAGATTTGCCAATCAACCCCAGTAAATCCCATATGGATTCTGAGCCCATATCCTAGGAGACCATATTAAAAGTCCTATGAGAGAGGTAGAAAGTGCGTCCATTTGATTATATTTAGTGGCACCTGAGAGCAACGGGATTTTTTTTCTCTTAGGACCAATTATGAAGACTTGAAAGATAGTGAGTGTGCTTTATGGAGAAAGAAATGGAATGTTTTCTGAATCAAGGAGCTTAAACACTATCAAAATATTTTATCAGTTGTAGGTATGTAGATATCTAATATAAAAAGACATCATTTTTTAAAGCTAGAATCTCTAGATTCATGCAGTGCAACAAAGCTTATTAATATTATAATAAAGAGAAGGACTGAGGCAGCCACTGAATGGTCCATGAAGCGTCCTAATTTGATATTGGTAGGAAAAGGAATCGGGAGACCAAATACACAATCATGCAATGATTTAGATCAATTTGGATGTCACTCATTCCAGCAGATAGTTTTGAAATTTGCCTAGGATTACACGTGTGTGATGGAGATATGCTGATGATACAGCCTGCGTTCAAAATATTTAGTGTTAAGAAGCCCTAAAACTCTCACCTGTCATGCTCATAGGGTTACAGGCCTTTTTTTATCTGTGAAAAAAATAATAGTTTTAAAGACAACCCACTGCAACTGAAACAACTCACTCTCAAGTCTGATGGGTCTATTTTTCTGTTAATATTATGACCGTTATACCAAAATTACCCAAATCTTTTACCGAACCAAGAAAGATAAACTTATTTCTGTTAGAAACTCTCTTCAGGCATTAGGCTCCATGTCCTCAATTCCAAGGAGAATCACACTGCTGTTATGGCATTAAGTTGCACCAGGGGATGTTTAGATCAGATTCTAGGAAAAATTTCTTGACTGAAAGAGTGGTGAAACATTAGAACAGGCTGCCCAGGGCAGTGGTGGAGTCCCCTTCCCCGGATGGGTTCAAAAAGCATGTAGGTGCTTCAAAGCATGGTTTACTATGCATGTTGGTGTTGTGTTGATGGTTGGACTTGACCAGACATCTTTTCCAGCCTTAACAATTCCATGATCTGACTATATATATGTGCCTATATTTTATTTTAGAGTTATATTGAGGGGAGAGGGAGTATATTTGTGCTAACTCATTGTGTGGATATCAACATCAGTCCAGCTGCTGCAAGGGCTGGCCTCCAAAAGGTTTAAGGCTTAATTTTCTGGAAAATTGAAAAAGGTAGCAAAATCTAAATGGTCAGAGCTGTGATTCCTCTTGTGAAATGATCGTTGTTTACATCCAGAGATCAGAATGTGCTGCGTTTAATAGGCAGCACTGGTGTTACCATTACCAAAACTTGTGTGCTTAGAACCTCTTTCTGACCATAGATGAATTAAAGGAAGGCTTGAAGACAAAATGGAAAGGAGAGGGGTGATATTCAACAGAAAACAAACAATCCAGGTAGCATCAGTGGCAAAGAAGTCTATAATCTTTACTGGGAGTACAAATGATAAAATATGTCATTATGATACAAAATCGTATTGCTGGGGTCTTGGCTGTGTGTGGTAAACCATTGATCTGGCACCTTGCGACATGAAGTTCTTGTTTGTTCTCTCACTAGAGGCTGGAGTATGCACCAATGACCTAATGGTGAAACACTCTGTGTTCAGTTATTTCAGCTCAATGAATTATTGGCTGCAAACTCTGTTTCCAATAAAAAGTATAGATGACTCCTCAGTAGATAGTCAGCTGTGACCATATTGCATCTTTAAATCTATCCAGTCTGTATAAAAATACTTGAATGCTATCTGGTAACATGTGAAACTAGTTTGATTGGTTACCAGCAATTTTCTGCTTTCAGTGCTTCTTCCTCATACTATATTTGTTAATTATGGTTGGTCAGGAAGCCTCCAAATCTTTTTCCTCTTCCTTGGCTGACTGAGTGAGAATTATTTGCCTTGTGTAAATATAAATGCACTGACACACTTCAGTACATTTTTAAAAGCCTCTCTCTGATCCTGAAACCTCTGGCTACATCTTTGGAATTTACTTTAGTAAACATTCATGCCAGCAAAACCCAAATGAACAAGGTTTTTCATAAAGCAAATACACAAATGACATTAATGTGGCTTAAGTAAATTCATTTATAAATACAAGCAAATATTCGCGGAAAATTTAGCTCCATTAGCAGTCCCCAGAGCTTGTCAGTCTCAGATGGGGTCAAGGACAGGAGGATATAATAGTGTCAAAGAAAAACAGATGCAGGCAGATAACTGCTGTGTGATTCAGAGATATAATTCACCTGAAGTAAGAAATGGGATCTGAAATGCAGCCCCACTCTCTTAAATAGAAGGCACTCAAGGTTGTTTTTGTAGCAGGTTGCAATTTTCTTAAATAGTCTGTTCTACGTGTTCTTTTCCAGCCAAAATATATTATATGTTTCTGTACTTTTTGAAGTGGGTAGTGTAGAGTGGCGTGATTACAGCTTTTAGCAGCCTCTCTTTGGCTGCCTGGGTGTCCTTTGGTAATTGAAAACTTGTTTATTGGCATCATTTGTTGGACTTTATTTAATCACTGCCTCTCCTCTAGGAGCTGCTTTATCCCTTCTGAGGGCTGACTCTTCGCGTAGGCTTTGTCTGTTTTCTGGCACTGGGCGGGCTCCGTTTCACGCAAGCGGATTTGTAATTTAGACACAGTGAGTAGCCACCAGCGATCTCGTGGCGGGGGGCAGTGGGGATCAGCTCGTCCGGGGGGCCCCGCGGTGCCGGCTGGAGGCTCCGATAAGTACCTGAGCAAGGAGAGATGCGTCTCCCTCTCTCTGCGCTGGGTGGCTGCCAGCCGCTGTCGTCCCCGCCAAGGCCACCCTCATCTCACTGAACACAGCAGCAGGCAGGCTGGACGCCTTTTTTTAATTGGGAAGAGTTTGTTTAACATTCCGCTGTTTATCAAAGTGGACCCTTGTTAACACTGATCACTTAGATTTCGGTTTAATCAAATTACATACAGCGTAGACGAGGGTTTGGTCTAATTTAAATATTGCTTTTTCACCCTTGTCAGCAGAATATTTCGGCTTTGTTTCTTATTAATCCTGACAGGAAAGAAGAGGGTTTTATCTTAGATTACTGTTTCTTTATGGGGCCTGACAAAGGGTGTTTCTAGCTGGCAGTGAGAAGGATGCTGACACGAGAAATAAAAGGGCTTCTTGGCTGCTGTGAAAGAGATTCAGGGACTGTGTTTGCCCCAATATAATCACACTAAATTTCTTTTTTGACCCCTTAGGAAAAGCTGCGGCCAAGGTTCTTCTAATAGGATGGTTACAGGAAGGAGGAAGAGCCATCAAGTGTAGAGGCCCAAGTGGTTATTGCAGCTGAATTTTCCACTTATCTGGGCGAGAGGGCTTAGAGATCAATATTGAATTGTTTCTTTTACTGTGGAAATGATACTTAAAAGAGTCACTTAATTACTTTGGGTTTTTTATGGGTTGGTTTGATTAGCGCTTTGTGTGGAGGATTAATTGCGTTGGATTAGTGCTTTATATTCTTCTATCGGCACCTGCATAAGAAGATTCATCTTCATATATACGTGGTGAGCACGCTTAGTCTTTCCTTCTGCCAGTCAAGGTGGCAGCTCAGAAAATACGATTCCCATTCACTGTGCTGGGGTAACGCGGGCAGGGAGCAACTGGCAGCCAGGTGTACCTGAAACAAGAAAATAGGAAACAAGTGGATGTGATGCATACGGTTTATATTCTTGTGAGTAGAATGCAGGCTGTACATTCCACTGCCTTCGTGTTGCTCGGATATTGCCAAAAATTAATTGTTGGAAAAGCTCGGGAGCGAATTTTAAATGTGCTTGTTTATTTGCGCTGGAAAATGAAATACATGGAGACATGCCCATACACATACATACAAGCCTATTTATAGAAGTGTGACACAGGAGAGACTTGGCTTTTACTGTTGGATGACAGATCCTTCAGTGCTCTGGCACAGACCCAGTTAAGCAAGCCAGACAAGAGGATAACCGCCTTCCTCTGAGTTTATAACGAGACCACCTACTCAATTAGTTTGTGGTGGTGACAGAAGATTAGAATGCATGGATTGTTATTTATTTATTTTAATCAGAGAATCACCAGGTTGGAAGAGACCCACCAGAATATCGAGTCCAACCATTCCTACCAATCTCTAAACCATGCCCCTCAGTGCCTCAACTACATTATGCTTAATGCAGCAGGAAAAATAAGGTTCTCGATGCTTCTCCCCAATAAAATCAGGCTTTTGGGGGACTGTGATGTGGGAAAGGAACTGCTTGCGTTGTCCAAAATTAAACCCTGTGCAGTGGCTTTTCATTAGTTTATTCTAAGATGACTTTAAAAACCTATTCTATCCTTTGCCAGTCAATTTTGAAGTAGACTATCTCTTTCTCATATGAGACAGCCAAAATTTGCTTTTTCATTCCATGGCAGGGTATATAATGATTTTTAAAAAACCAAACTGATCCTGTTTACCAGCCACATTTCCTTCAGGTTTGTGTCTCCCAGAGACTTAAAGTCATGGTTCTTTAAAAAAAGGTTAAAAACTATAAAAATTTGATTAATATTGTTTATGAAGCAGCATGACACTCTTCAACTCCTTGTCATTCCTAATGTTTCATGCTGCATATTAACAATTTTAATAAAACTCAGTCCTTTAATAAAAGAATTGAGGAGGCTGAGAGGAGATCTTATTGCTCTCTATAATTACCTGAAAGGAGGTTATAGAGAGGAGGGAGCTGGGCTCTTCTCCCAAGGGACAGGGGACAGGACAAGTGGGAATGACCTCAAGCTCCACCAGGGGAGATCTAGGCTGGACATTAGGAAATAATTTTTCAGAGAAAGGGTCATTGGTCACTGGCAGAGGTTGCGCAGGGAGGGGGTTGATTCACCTTCCCTGGAGGGGTTTAAGGTGCGGGTGGATGAGGTGCTGAGGAACATGGTTTAGTGTTTGATAGGAGTGTTTGGACTCCATGATCCAGTGGGTCTCTTCCAACCTGGTTGTTCTATGATTCTATGATTTTATGAATTATTTTCAAAATAATGAAAGTAGAAGAGTCATTGACAAAACAGGAAAGCATTTGCGAAAACGTGGTCTGCTCACAGTCTATGGAAGCAGGAAAAATAGCTACATTTGTTGAGTGTGTTCCTGACTCTGCTTGTTTTGTGTGGGTTTTTCTTTCCCCACAGTTTTAATATTAAATGACTGCATTAAATCTTCATGAGTTTCTAAGAATTGTGCTATTATTTTTTTGTTGTTATGCAACATTTGCTTTTATCAGCAAGTTGCTGCTTTCCCCTTGCGTGATACCAAAACTTTCTCAGTTTGAAAATTCATATTATCTCCACTTTATTGGAAAAGTATTTTTGCAGAGGTTCTGAATGCTGGCAAAAGAAGAAAGTTAGAGGGAGGCCACACTACTGAATGACCTGAAAAGCAAAGCTATCAAGCTGGTATAAAGGTACCTAGTACCTGTTGTAAAACAGGTGGAGCAATGAGAAGCACGTAGAGAATCAAGAAGATGAAGGAGAAATACATTGAGCAGAGACATTTCTGCCCTTTTATTTCTGATTCCTGTGTGTTTGGGTTTTTTCATTCTTTTTCTGCCTTTTCCTTTAAGAAATTCTTCACTGAAAGGGTCATTAGGCATTGGAACGGGCTGCCCAGGGAGGTGGTTGACTCGCCTTCCCTGGAGGTGGTTAAGGTGCAGGTGGATAAGGTGCTGAGGGGCATGGTTTAGAGATTGGTGGGAATGGTTGGACTCGATGATCTGGTGGGTCTCTTCCAACCTGGTGATTCTATGATTCTATGATTCTATGAAATAGCTGGTATTTATTTCTTATTGTACAGTTAATTCTAATATTAGGTGCACTAACATCAGTGGGAATGGTGAAAAAACATGCCACCTATGACAGAAACAAAGATACCCGTGCGTCTCTTATCTATATCTATTTATCCATAGCACATATGTGAGTACATTATACTCTGGAAAGCTCATTTATGAATTTCCTCCTGCTTTGTTTCTTTCATTCTCATGGAACAAATAACAGCAGCTACCTTTGGTAGTCTGCTGTACTTTAGATAAGATTTTTGATACCTTGGAACTAGAGCTTCCTTACGTACCTTTTGAGATCCAGCAGTGTCTCTCTCTTATGTCTCTAGACTATATCTAAAAAGCTGCTTGGCCAGATGGCACTGTAGAGCTGTAACATTCAAACACATTTTTGGCGGCCCTGTGCATGCATAATGTCCTGGGTGAAATATTTCTGCTTGCCAAGCTAAAAAAGTGTGTAAACTTCAAAATTACATCCAATGACACCTGAATATCTTTCTATTTTTTCTTGGCTAAGTACCTACAGAGGACTTGGCTTACCCGATAATAAGAAGAGTAAGCAGAAGTCTTCTTCACTACAGTTGTTATCTGACTCTTACCAAAGAACGTGACAGAAGTAGTGACTTCTAAAAAGTCTTGCAATATTCTGGATTTTTCAATCTGAAACTGCTGAGAAAAATTTACCTATAATGTGTCATTGGTTATTTATAGTTATCGCAGTATCTGGAAGAATTTTTATGCTTCGTGTTATGACTGTAACTGTCTGTTACTCCTATATGTGTTTTCCCCATGGTTGTCGCACAGGCGGGCTCCTCTCTACTGCATGTGATAAATCATTTAAGATTTCTGTAAATCGTCTGACCCCTTTATTTAGCCAGGGCACACAATTGATGTTATTTATCAAAACCAAACTGATGACTGCAACTAAAAATAATAATTTTAACCCTATGGAAATTAACAAAATAAACACTGGGAATGTAGGAAGCAAACATGTAAAAAAGAGAAAAACACTGACCAAAATTTCAGATCCTAGCTAGTTCCAGAGGAGATCGCATCCTAGTATTATTTGGCTAGTCAATAATTAGGGCTAAGTGTAGGGGCAACTTGTAGAATGACTCGTAGTTGAATTTTGATGCCTCTTGTTCTTCAGTAATATTGAGTTCTGGAGTCAGTCCTTTGGCTTGTTTCTATTAATTGAAATTTAAATTGTAATCTTATGTACCTTTGAAGTACTTCTAAGCTGCACTACCATCTTCTAGTTTACTTGTGGAATAATCATACTTGGATTTAAACTTACCTGTGACTCGGCAGTGACTAATATTATTCAACTTACAATGAGTACAGAGACAAACACAATAAAAAGCTAAATTCCCTGTGAGCTGTGACTTTTGCTGTCCAATATTCAGCTGTTAGATGCCCAGTATGAATCCAGAGGTTGAAGCTGGGTGGTGAGACCCCCAGCATTAGTGCATGGGGGATTTAAAACCCTATTCAGAGCCGTCATCGTAAGTTGGTTTACAGGAAAGAAAAAAACTGCTCAATCAAGGCCTCAGGGAGTCATTTTTTTCCTCCTTGGGTAGGTGCCTGTATTACCATTCTTCTTCCCCTTACAAGTTGCAGGCATTGCTATCTTTTAAAACACACATAAAAGAGGAATAGCTCTTCTCTACAACAGTCTAACACTTAGTATGCAGGCTTGCACTCAATTCTTAGTGTCTTCACAGACTTTCCGGTACTTCAATCCCCTTTTTCTAGTGGAGCAGATTTAAGTAGGTATTTGTACCTCTTGGGAATGTGCCTACCAAACCAGCTAGGCAGAAGTGGCGTGAATCCCTCTCCTGGTGCAGTTGAATCGCTATGTAGAAAGCTGGTAAGCAGAGAATCTTAAAGCCATAATATTTATCGGGACACTTGCCAGAAGGAGTGGAGTCTCGGGTCCTGGTTTCTCTCTACTTAGTTTGATTTCTGCTTCTGTATTTGATAGTAAGCAGCTTAGTTTTTGGATCAAGCTTGTCCAGCTCTCGAATGTTGTCTAGACTAACAGATTCTCTTGTTTCCTGAATTTACAGTTCTAAATGTTTGGGGAAACTTGCAGTGGATTCGATGAAGTTTTAGCATCTCCAGGACTAAACAGAAGCTGAATTGTCCTAGTGAGTGCATTAAATAGTCTTCCAGCCAACAATAACTTCTTCTTTTCAGAGCTACTTTCAGTTTTCCTCCAAAAGGTGATTGACCTTCCTGCTTTCTCTGCAACCCTTCCATAAACACTACTTCAACAAATTAATTTAAGGATTGAAATGAAATGAAAAGACATGGTTAATAAAGATATGAAAAGCTTAAGGAAAAGAAGGGGAAAAAAACAACCCAGAAAAATAGAGGAAGCACGAAAAGATATAAAACACCCCAACTCAAACCCAAAGTATAAAACTACAGGGAGGAATGAAGAGAAAAAAACAGCAGCAGCAAAGACATGAAAGAGTTATCTGGGTATTGTTTGAAGTACAGTTAATTCACAGAGAGAATGGAGCTTAAAAAAATTAATGGCAATCTTACAGATTAAAAGACTGGAGGAGGACAGTCTTTCAACTACCACCAAACTCAGGATTCCATAGAAATTAAAGCCAAATGTAGCTAGTTTTCACCAAATCAAGGATCATGTGTTTTATGGCACTTTTGCACTCTCTGCTTAACTTGGATCTTGATAGAAACTGAGAGGCAGGAGTGGCAGAGCCTCTGGTTTCGGGAGAGGATCTTGCTTCCCACCTCTTGAGTACGTACTGATTTCTGTGTCCGTTTCAGGCATGTGGTGACAGTGAAGCTGTGCCTTACAATCATGGTCTCTCATGCTCACATAGCCCTGAATCTGGGTTATTCCAAGAGTAAATGGCTTTTCCTCTTGTCGTGTAGAACCAAGGCACAAAAAGAAAGACAATTCTGAGGAAAACAGCGTTGCCTGCCAGGTGGATGTGGAGAGATTAGAGGAATGCTGATGAACCAGAGCCTTGGAAAATTTTCCTCCTTCGTGTGACCTCAGCAGTCTCGCTCTTCTTTTGGGAATCCTAAAAAAAATACGTTATCTGGTATATATTTTATAGGTTTATTATATAGCTATCATGGTTCCCTTAATATTACTGCAGATTTCTGATTGATCATGACTTCAAAATCACTATTGCTATTTGGGCCATACTGCTTCTCAAACGTATGATCCTGTCTTCTGAGCACAGATGTTGCAATGACGGTTTCTGACCCCCAGATGTGTTTATTATAAGCCGCTCTTTGTAAAGAACCTGCAAATAACGATGAAGGTTCAAAGTGGTAGGAATTGCAAGCAACTGAAAACATCATTTCCTCTTTTCTGCATTCCACTCAGGCTCTCTAGTGAATATATGCTGTAGATTGTTTTATTCCCTGATATTCAGAGCCCTATATATTTTAAATATACTCCTTGCTATAAGCTCTGACAGCTACATTCCACTGGAATCACAAAGCTGTGACCAGAAGGAGAAATCTCACCAGCACAGAGAGGTGAACTAAGCTTATGAAACTTACCACAGGAATAAATAAAAATGACTCTCAACCTCACAGCGTTCAGCAAAACTCAGCTCATTGAATTGGCTATCCCTCATTAAATTCCTCATGCACAGACACATACACACACACGGAGTTTTTAATCTCATTTTTTTCTGATCTCCGGAGAAAGGAGAGGCATTATTTATTTTTAAATTCTTGGCAGAGTCTGGATATTGTGGTGATAATCAACTTGTAAGAAAATAGAAATGCAACAGATAAACAGTACCAGCTTATTGCTTATATTAGAGAAAAAATATATCTCCGTGTTTTTTTTTCCGAGCTCCCAGTGGAAGAGAACATGAAATTATCATGAGGTCCTTTAGTGCTATATTCATAATTGCTGAGAGGGAGCATAAATGCTGGAGAGGGCATGGAAAACAATAGGCAATGTTGGTTTAATCCTGTTTGAACTTAGACCTGCATTTTTGAGCTCTAGAAAGAGTCACATCTAGGTCTTTTCAAAGACTGCATGAGACTAGGTCTTTTTTTCATTGCTGGGGAAAACCCTAGGTATTTTTTCTCTTTGGCTTGGGAAATTATGCATGGAATGAACATTGATTCTCTGACACTGCTGAGCACAAGAACTCATCTTGTGTTTTTAGTGAGAAACCGTTATTGGAAACAAAGAACAATGTTCCATGGGACTGTGGCACTAAGTTTGTAACTTTTTATTACAATTCATGCTGTGTCACTCAGCTTTCTTTTTTGAAGTGTGGCTACAGGCCACTCTCAAAAATTGTTTGGGTTTGTACAGTTTTATTTTAGACTTTTTTTTGTGCTTGATGGTTTTATTGGTGACCAACCATAACTGTATAAGAGCTGCTACTTCACATGCATCACTTTTCTTCTCCTTCACAATGTTTGAAAAGACATTATTTGTGGAAGGATATAATGATAGAATATATTGAATATTTACCTTTATAATGCTTCTAGTTGCTGGAATCCATGCAATGACTTTACATCTTCTTAAAATCCTATAAATGGTAGAATTCTAATCTTTATTCCTTTACTTAGACTTAAGAACCAATCATACAGAAAAAGTATTTAATCTGTGTTAACTGTTCCTGGTTTAAAATTTATCAGACCTGTTATGAAAGGTTAAACATTATCATTTGGCTGCAGCTCTAATGATTTGCATGTGATGTATCTGATTCCAGTGTAGAGGCATTTTGATGGTCTTAATTCAGCCGTATATTTATTCCTAGTCTAAGAGTGGTAGTGGATGATGCCACTATTGCATGAAATCATGCGCCTACATTTATTAGTCTACATTTTACTACCCCTAGCCTAAAGAGGCTAGGAATTCTGCAATTGTGGCTTAAAACCCACCTAGACAACATTTCTTAGATTTACAGACCTTTATAGATTTTTCTTGTTTTCCTGTCTGGCAGCATAAGAAAATACAAGAGTCGCTTCTCCTCACAAAGGTCTAGGAAACAGGGGTGAGAATTACGTTAAGGATAAATTTCTCCACTTGAATGTGTTTGGCACCTCAGTATGTATCTAAATTCCGGAATGTAACCTGACCTTTTGGTTTCATATCTATCTAACTGGATTACATTTCAAAGAAAGGTCTTACTAGTTTTATATCTGAAACAGATTATCTAGAGATGAATCACTTAAAGTTGTACATACAGCTCTGTCAAAAACGAATACAGTTTCCTTTTTTTCTTATCCCTGTGATGCTCATTTGAAGGATCCTTCAGTCGATCATGTTCGTGTGTATCTAGGGGTTTTTCTCTCTTTGGCATGCTGTTATTCCAGTGAGAAACATCAGGGAGTAAGACATTTGCCTCCAAAATAGTTCAGGATGAAGCCAAATAAAAGATAACTTCTTATTTCACAGCATCCATTCATATGGTTGCAAAGAGTGTTCACTTCTGCTTATTCAAAATACTTTCCAAAATACTGTGCCAAAGCTTTAGTTATCAGAGACTGGCATATGAAGGAAGTACCACATTCCATTTTGCTTCTTTTTTAACAAATATGGGGTTTTCTTGCAACATTCTATTTCATTTCAGTAACAGAACTTTAAGAGGTTTGAAGATCAAGTCAGATCAGC
Source organism: Piaya cayana (assembly GCA_013389865.1). NCBI lineage: Eukaryota > Metazoa > Chordata > Aves > Cuculiformes > Coccyzidae > Piaya > Piaya cayana. Next base: position 34,328 of record WAAB01014263.1, on the reverse strand, counting down.
ATCCAAAAAATGGAAATCTTGGTCCATCTGTCAAGCTATTGCATTTCGCTTATAATACATTAGCTACATTTCATTAACTGCAGTTAGTTCCTGTCCCAGCACAAGGTGCTTGCCTATATGAAAGTAGCCAATAAAATTATTACTGCAGGGAAATGGAAGGGATCCACAGTTTTGGCATTCGAAAATCCACACGCTCTACTTGGTTGAATAACCCTGTGTATTTATCACCAGAATAACTATCTGCTGTGAATAGTTGTGAAGATAGAACAAAAACCTGAGAATTGTATTGAAACAACTTAGTATAAGTGTGGAGTGTGGAAGGAATGTCTCGTGTAACTCTTCTTTAAATAAACACACAAGCCAAGTCGCGTACATCTCAACAAAACCAAAAGGACCGTGGTCGCAACGATAAAAGATAGTGCACTTCTGTAGATTTCTCGAAGACAACATTTTATCACAAGAAAAAAAAATTAAAATAGCAGAAAGAAATTGCAGTGCCTCTCTAGAATTCACACATTGGTTAAAAGCCTTTGGTTGTGAATCTGAATAATGCTAAATAAATCAAATCTGACAGTTGTTTCCACTAAATACCTTCTGCTGTGATCTGAATACCAGCTGTCTGATACTTCCAAATATGAAGCAGGTTACGGAGTTGGATTAACTTCATCCCACCTAGAAAGGTGAAAATGGTGTTCTCGCTCCCAGTACTGTTAAAGTGATAATTGACTAGAAATAAAGTGGTAAAGATGATGCAACTATTATATGAAATTATAAACCTGTCGTTAGTCTGCATGTTCCATTAAAATCAAAGGTAGTTTAAAGCCAGCAGGGTCAGGGAGATGAAGAATATTCGATTCTTATTGCTCATTTCCTTATGCTCTTAATCCTTGAGAAATACCTCAAGGATTTCACAAAGAGCAACCTGGTAAATTAGACCTTGGTTACTTAGTAAGGAAAAACAGAGCAATCATAACCTCTGCAATAGGTCTTGAGTCAGAATATGGAAATGTTCTTTGTAGGGCTGAAGGAATATTCAGAAAGACATCTGGATTGTCCAGTTGATATTGCAGATTGTCAAGGGAGGGTCCATAAACTTCCAGGTTTCCAGGCTTCAGCTGCGTGGCTTCTAGCTTCTACAGCTGATTTGTTGTTGGGGAGCGTTGCTCTCCCCGATGTGTCGCTTTCCCTCTGAGGGCCCTCTGAAGAAGTGCCCTGAGACAATGCGGGTTTTAAAAACAGCTCGTAGCTCCTTCCCAGACTACCTCTCCATCTTCCACGCGTGACTGATGTAGAAGCATTTTTGAATAATATTTCACCCTAGTCAGTGAAGTAGGAGTAATACACAAAATTTTGGGAAACCCAAAAATTATGATGGTAGTATTAGTATATTTATTGTGTACTTATTATATATTGCTTGCTGTTTGTTTTATTGTATTAGTATTGGTCTATTTTTCTTCAAATGGCTGATTATGTTAATAAGTAAAGATGTCAGTTATGAGAGCTAGACTTCATTAAATATTGATTCATAACTCACAAAGCCCGTCCATACTTTATTACACAAATAAAAGAGAAATTCCAGAAGCTGTTAGTCTGTACAAACCATTCATGATTTTGGTAATAATTTTCAGGAACGCTGCTGCTGACATGCCACCTTGGGGGCAACCGCAGTCATTTATTTACTTTTTTTGATGTGTTTGGTATAGCATTGTCAGAACAGGAAAGATGCAAACCAATTAAAAAATCCTCCCTGTGCCCAACCGGAGTAATTTACCAACACAGAGCCCCTTTGATGCGCTCGGTTTTATTGTGAAATAAAACACTGCGTATTTCTTACGGCTTTTGATGAGATTCATTTTGAATCTTTGTGTCAGGAGATGTACAAGTGTTATCTGTAAATGAGAAATGTATGCAAGGTACTCAACTACTGCTGAATTTCAATGAACTTTGCGGTTCTAATGTCATGAAGCTCTGTCAAATGTTAACAGAAATTAAAGGTAAAATTCATATGGAGCTTTCACAAATCACAGCCTTATCTGTCAACATTTTATAATAACCTAACAGTTATGATCTATCAAGGTATTAAAGTGCAATTCTAAACCCCAAAGGAAACATCATGACATTCTCCGACCAGTAAAATAACAATAAATATTTTTATTGAGCAGAATTGTCAAGCTTTCCTTTCAAACTTCTCTCACTAATTGCATTTCAAACAACTTCTATTGCAACTGCTGAGAACAGACAGGGAAAAACCACTGAGACTGCTGTAACTTTGAAATACTTTAGATACCACTGGTTTATGTTTATTTAATGGTTCTTTATTCCTGCATTTTTTCAAATTTTGAAAAATGAATTTTTGATAAGGTAGTTTTCTTTACAAGCACCTTAAACTGTGGCACTGCAAGTCCCAGTTAGCAGGGCAGGAGAGACATTAAATACATGAAAGCATTCCGTCTTATCTGTCGGCACTTAAATTTCTGTAAAGACTTTTGTAATATGAATCTAGATGCTATATAGAAATGTGGAGCTTTACATTCAATTTCTTGGCCCAAACTTTGAAAAATCTATCAGGCTAATGATGTTCATTGTCCTTATTCGAAACTGTATTAATCTTATTTTCTACTGATGAAAACTTAAAGGCTTAGAGCCAAGTTCTGGTCTGCATTACAGCCTGTGTCACTGTTCCAGTGTTCAAAGGGCTAGAAAGCCAATCATAACAGTGAGTAAAGGGTTGGATCAGCTTCATCTGATTCCTCCCTAGCTTTCTGAGGGAAAAGTCAGGGAGAATTTCAAGCGTTCTCTGGTGTAACAACATCTGCTTGGAATTATCTGAATGGAAAATTATCTCTGAGGATTATATCTTAATTAGTTATCAGTACTGTTGCCTTTTCACTGAATGGTTCAGAAGTGCCTGTTTATTTAAGGTGTGGAAAATCAAAGGTCAATTCTTTTGTATGTATGTATATACACATATATTATACCCACATACGTGCACATATCATAGAATCATAGGATCACCAGGTTGGAAGAGACCCACCAGATCATTGAGTCCAACTGTTTCTATCAAGCACTAAACCATGTCCCTCAGCACCTCATCCACCTGTGCCTTAAACACCTCCAGGGAAGGCAACTCAACCCCCTCCCTGGACAGCCTGTTCCAATGCTTAATGACCCTTTCTGTGAAAATTTTTTCCTTATGTCGAGCCTGAACCTCCCGTGGTGGAGCTTGAGGCCATTCCCTCTTGTCCTGTCCCCTGTCTTTCAGAAGAAGANCACACCAGTCTAAGGGGATTAGAGCTCTCAAACCAAGATGCTCTGATGTTGAAGATGTACACTAACCACCCTCTAATAATGAAACTATTTTTGTCTTACCTGATGTAGTTCAGCATTCAAAGGATCAGGGACAGAAAGAAGTACCTTTGACTGCACAGCTGTGTGTCATCATCACAGCAATTCAGAAGATAGTTCTTATTCTTTTGCTGGCTTAGAATCATAGAATTGTTTAGGTTGGAAAAGACTTTTAAGATTATGGAGTCCAACCCTTAACCTAGCACTGCCAAGTCCATCACTAAACCATGTCCCAAAGCACCACATCTACATGTCTTTTAACCCCCTCCAGGGATGGTAACTCAATCGCTTTCCTGGGCAGCCTGTTCCGGCTCTGGACAACCATTTTGGTGAAGAAATTTTTCAGTATATCCAGTCTAAACCTCCCCTGGAACAGTGTGTGATTACACAAGCAAGTACATCTGACTCTTAAATGGGTGCCTAGGGATTGGAAATAAAAGTGCATTTGGAAAGGCTTGTCTTTCTCGCATCTTAGAAGTGATATATACAACTTATAGTAGCTGTTTACGCTGAGAACCTAAAGTTAAGGCTTATCTTCTAAACTGGTGGTTAGGACATGTGCTTTAGAAACGTAGGTTCATCTCTCTTTGTCCGGAGGTAGATGTTAAAACCTTATTTCCCATGTGTCAGGTGGAAGTTGTTATCAACTGGTTTATTTATTAAAAAGAGGTTGTATTCTGTTATGAGAATCTGTCCTTTCATTTCCTTTGCATTTTCACACAAGAAAAAGAGAACTTTTTGGTTGGTTTTTGGTGTTTTTTTTTTTTCATTTCAACAACAAAAGCCCTGATCGCTTTAAGTTTTGTTTGCTCTGAACTATGTTTTGAGGAACATTTTTTCTCTTTCAGTTCAGCTGCCAAACCACAAATAATCTCTGTCTCCTTATGTTATAAAAACTTAATCTTAGGTTGAGGACAAACTGTAATAGCTATAATAATTTTTAAGCCTTTGAAGAGCTGCCTTTTTGCCACTTTTGCGCTGTAGAAATAGCAAGCTAATTTCTCATAGTGTAGTTCATTTAGTATAATTATTGTTTAGTTGTAATTTTCCACAAAGATACCCTCTGTGCCCCGCACATAAGTTTGGATGCAGCTAATGTGAATCACTGTTTTGGGAGTTTTCTTATTTCATCTATATGATGTTGTCACCAATCCAGCAGAATTTACTTGTGGTCAAGCTGTCTCGGAGAAAGGAACAAAGTGTTCTGCTTCTCTAGGAAAGAAACCGCTCCGCGGTGCTTTCCTTGGACCTGAAAAGGAGGTTGGCTGGGACTTTCCTTCTGCACTCCAGTGGGACAAAGATCCCTACACAGGGATCCTCTTGCATGGGAGGATTTGCGCATTACGGAAAATGGTTTTGATGTGCTGGGATAATTCCACTAATACAAAAGCTGAACTAAAGAATACTTTTGCCACAGGGAGATTTCCTGCCTTCATTTTAATCCTCGCTAGTTGTATGCAAACCTCTAGATGTTTATTGCAGTTGCCAACAGGTCCCTCACCTCAGAGCCTTACTGGGTCTGCATTATGGTTGGACTCGATGATCCGGTGGGTCTCTTCCAACCTGGTTGTTCTGTGAGTCTATGATTATTGCATTTATCATTTTCCCAGAACATGCTTGCTTTTTAGACCCTGGCACATCATATTTCTGACTGGACTTCACTCCCTTGCTTGGCTTCTTTCCAGTATTCCCCAAATATACTTTCAACCCTCATTAGGTCTAGGAAGTGTAGCAATAAAAAAAAAATCAGTCGAAAACACAGTAAAATGTATTTCCTTACTAATTTTAAGAAGAGTTATGAATGTTTACTTGTAAAGAATAATGGTCTGTGCTCTCTTCACTGTACGATCCTTAAAATTATTTCCTGCAAAGATCATGTCTCTCCTGTAAAACGAGCACTTGTATTCCATGCACTGACATTCTTGATTTACAGGCATGTATGAAAATAAAAACTAGGCTACCTGAGAAAAAACCTAAACCTCTCTCTTAAAATTAAAAAAAAAGGCAGGTTTTCAGCATGAGCTCTGGGTTATGATTGTTACTGCATTCCAGCTCCTAGGTGGGAACACAGGGATAGATAGAATGGCAGTTAAATGATGGGTCTAGGGGTAAGGGATATAAACTGGAGAGGGGCAGATTTAGACTAGAATTAATGAGGAATTTATTCACAATGAGAGAGAAGAAACCCTGGAACAGCTTTCCCAGGGAAGTTGTGGCTGCCCCATCCCTGGAGGGGTTCAAGGCCAGGTTGGATGGGGCTTGGAGCCCCTGATCCAGTGGGAGGTGTCCCTACCCAGGCCAGGGATGGAACTGGATAGTCTTTGAGGTCCCTTACAACCCAGAATATTCTATGATTCTGTGACAGTCTTTGTTGAAGAGCTTCTAGTGAAGGAGGTCTGATAGAAGGAAGGAGATTGCTTTCATGTTGAGATATTTTGTTTGTCCAAGAACAGCTCAGTAACTTATGAGTATTAAAAACTACAGAAAAAAAATGCTATAAATACATTCCAAAACCTGTTATTTAAATTTATTTTTGAAGATATAAATGCCTGTGAATGCTCAAAGGTACATACTATTTTAATAAATATCCTTGCCTGTAACAGATAATATCATATAGAAAACACAGGAGAGAATCTGTGGATGGTAAACATGAGAACTCAGTCTCTCTGTGTGTGCTGGATTCTATAGCTTTGGTTTTGGTCACCAGAAATGTGGTTGAAGGACTTGTAATATACAGAGTTTACTTACAGCTTTTAGATGGCAGTAAATTGGAAAGACNTCTATGATTCTGTGAAACTGGAAAGAGCTCTGGGTTTGTTAATGCAAAATTAGGTGAATGTAATATGTTCCAAAGATTTGGTTTTTTGCATAGTTTTCTGTGTTCCTTCTAGACCTGGCAAGTTCACTATTTCAGCTTCTTTAGCTAGTTGCCTGGACTTAGAGTCTATAGGATGAAACTAGAAAATGAGGCTTGGTGACTGGATTCAACCAAGACTGATTCACTTTGATTTTGATTTATTATTGCCTTTAAAAAAATTGGTTTGTTAGGAGCAGTTTCATTTCAATTTCCTGATTCAAGTCACTGCACTCTACTGAATAAGGTTTCAATTAGCTTGAATACAAAAGACAAACAAGAAGCATTCCTTTGTTTTCCGATAGCTTTCAAAGCTTGTTTACTGGTACTAGACCTTGATTTCAGTGAAGTGGCCACTGTGACTGTTAAAGCCTTCAGGGAAATCGAGAGCACAAAAAAAACCCCCCACCATATAACATGAAGATGGAATTAAAATGTGAGAAATATTTCAGTGTCCAAATTCAGCTTGTGGTGTCAAGGATACATAATGAGGAGACAATAAAGAACTTGTAGGAATACAGAATCAGACAGTGTCTTTTGAACAGATGGGAACATAAATTGTCTAGCATATATCAAAAGTGCTAGTACATTGTGTTTAGGAATGTTACTTTGCTGCGTTCATAAAAACATCATTTAATAGAAAGCGACAAACTTGCTTAATTAAATAGATAGGTGCGTGTATACAAATACAATGTTTTAATGAATAAGTTAATATTTGGCATCTTTTGTTTATCAGTTTAGGTACTGAAAAATGAACTTCAATGACTTTGATGCCTGAACTCTCACTAGTATCAGGTACTTCAAGAGAGATTTGATGTATCAGCTTTATGACAGGACAACATTAGAAGCAAAACACTCATTCCTGGAGAAGTTCTAGTACCTGATCATTCCCTGAAGACCCTTCGCTGTCATTAGCTGAGGGCTTTCTCCACTGCTGCCCGATTCTCTCCTTGAAGCAGGGAAACCTCTACCCTCCATAACATCATCCTGTCGCTATGGAAACAAATGCATTGCTACGATTTCTGCACTGGGGGAAACAGGTAAGCCGGTAACCTGGCAATGTGACTGGAATAATTCTGCTGATTCCAGGGACAAATCTGAAATTATTTGTTTCACTGTAGGATGGAAAAGGCAGACTGTGAAACAGTAAAGCCTGTTAAGCATAAGCGCTTCCAGTACTTAGTAAATATCTTCTAGGAAACTACACAAAAGAAGGAAATATTTGGTTTTAGTTCTGTAGGTCTGGTACCTGCTGTGGTTTTTTTATTTTTGTTTTTGAATCTCTTTAACCAAACTACATCTAGTCCTTATTCCAGGCATAAATGATGCACGTTTCACTTGTTTCACAGAAAAAAATTGCAAGGCAAACATATTTGAACAAATCTGGTCTGAGTTCCAGGTTTATGACAAAAGCTGAAATCACGTAAAAGCTCATTGGGTTCTTTTTTTAGTGGTTTTACCCCAGCTGTCTTGCCCACCATTGGAAACAGTGTCTACTTCAGCACTCTCAGAGACCTAGACTGCCACGAAAAAAGGGAATGAGGCACGGATATTTCAACAATAGATGTGATACAAGACACAAAACCTGTTCATCATCCCTGAACTACAACCTCACCCTGCATCTTGTGAGGTTTTCCATGTGAGGAACGTGTTGTTTCCCTGGGTGAGCACATAAAACTGCTCAGTCTGAACCCTAAACGGGGAAGACGCATTCAACGGCTTCTGTGCTCTCTTTTCAAAAGTGCGTCTGGTTCATTCTTTTGTAGCCCCTGCTTCATCTTGACATCTTTAAGTAACTTTAAAAGGCAGGTTTTGCTGTGGGTTTTTTTTTTTTCTACCACTTGTATTTAGTAATTCCATTTCTAATATTTTTTACTATTCCCTTTAGATCTTTTCTTTTGGCAATATATAGAATATAGTTCAGTTCTTTCTCAGAAGCTATTCATAGCAGACAGAAAAAAAGGAACATCATGAGTTTATCCTGCATGGGAACTGTCTCCCTATTGCCTACCCACCTTCTGCCACAGGGATTCTAGCTTGTATGTAGTAATATATTTATCTCCTGAGATGCTCCAGTCTTAGAATTGCTCACAGGGTTTTGTCTGCATGCACAGTTTCATTTAGGATGTGGGGGCTTTTGCCTCCAAAGAAATAGTGTGTTTTAGACACATTCCCCTATCATTCCTAATAATAAAGATGAAAGCTATGACAACAGGCTGAGCGAGCTGGTGTTGTTCAGCTTGGAGAAGAGAAGGACCCAGGNCTTCTAGCAAAGCATTAAATTATTGTCAAAAAACTTGGAAACAGAATTACAAAAGATAAAATTACATTTTAAAAAAATAATAATCGCAGACTATAGTTAAGAGCCAAGTTGGATTCTAGTCGCTCCTTTGCACCTTCTTACTTGAGAGGCTGGTGACTCAGCCACCAGTACTCAAAACATTCTGACTGTGCATGTTTGAAAACAATGAATTGTACTTTGTATTAAATGCCAATTTAAACCCTTCTTACTTCAGTTCTTCACTAAACCAGTTTCTCTTTGTTTAACTGGGGCACTTTATTTCTCCTGGTCTAGTCTCCATGTTCTCTACCTTCCTTCCATCCAGGCAGCCCTCGCGTAGGCTGCTGTAAATGTTTGCACTGTGAATGCTATTAGGAAACTGCAGTCCCCAGTTGTCCTGGGTGAAATTCCTGGAGCCAACTATGTTTGTAGTTCATCATACGGTTTTTTTTGTAGTCAGTGAGAAAAATAACCAGTCCAGAACTCCTGTGCTCCTAACAGACTTGCCTAAATAATATGCTTCGTGGCACCACTGGATGTTCTGGGGAAGCCAACATTGCTTGAATATTTCTCTTTTACTGCTATTGTTGCTTTGACAGCTTTGATTTTATAGCAACTTTAATCATGTGTATCCTATTCCTTCACCTCTGGCATTTTGCAAATATTCTGTTTCTCAGTTTCTGCTACCATAACTACCTTCATCAAATTATAATTCATCAATCTCTTTCTCCCACACCCTCAGGGGAAACCCCAGAAGGAAACCATGTCAGCTAAACAAGAAAATGCTAAATGCGTACATGTAAGAAAATCTATTAATTAAAAAAAAATTAAATAAGAGGAGAAAAATTAGGTATATAAGTTAATGTGACCCCAAGGCAACATTGGTAGTAACTTATGTGCTGACAGTTATGAGCCTGTTTATTCTGTGCTCAACCATACATGGAAAAAAGGTGGCATCAAGTGGAACAACACAATGGACTTGTGTTATCCTAAAGATACAAAGCAGCAATAAATCAAACAAGGAATGCTAGCACTATATTTACATTTTCCCATAAAATAGAAAGTCCCTCTTACAGACTTTTATTTTCCTTATAACATTTGTTTAGCTCCCTATTTCAGGCGTCGCTGTAGGAGTTTCTGTCTGGATTACAAAAGTTGATGGGGCCGTGCATGCTCTCAGGAGCTGTGGAGAACTGCAGGGGTCCTAGCAGTTCCCATTTCTTACCCAGTGTAAGATGGATTCTTCCTATCACCAGTCAGGTTTTAAGATAGATGGATAAGTAGAGAGCCACAAATATACTTGTGTCTACGGTTATTTTGTGGTGCTGCTGGATCTGGCCTCTGAGTAAGAGAGGATGTGGGCACAGGCAGATTTCTTATACCTTTTATTGCCTTGAGTTTTCTTTTTTTATCTGGTTTTGTAGGTAAGAATGGAAAGAAACTGAAATCAAACTTTGAATGTGTTCCTGTAGCTCTCCCTGCCCTCCTAATTATTGTCCCAGATGATAGTTGATAATAAATGTCATTGGGGAAGACAGTACTGCCGGTCAGTCCTGTGGAGAAAATAGTGACTAAAGATGAACAACGGTTGTGCAGAACATGGTGCCGAGGCAAAAATCCAGTGAGCAGGGCCAGACCAACACTTTGCAGCACAAAAGGTACCAGAAGAAAGCGAGGATGGCAGAAGCTGCAGTGGTGACACCGACAGAAACAGATGATTTTGCAGGGGATCAAGATCCCAAATTGAAATTTTGACGTGTCAGATTCCAAGATGACTCCATAGTCATGGGTAATGTAGGCGGTCAAAACTCATGAGTTAACATCGAAAAACAGGAGATTGACTTTCAAGTACAATAGCAGCTGGATTGATCTTATTCATCTTCTGGCTTCTGACTCAGGCTAGTGCTGCTGGTTCTCTTTTCATATTCTGATTTGCGCTCTGATTTTTGTTTAGTCAAAAGGGAACGTGGTTTGGTCCTGGTTGTTCCTTTTGTTAGTAGGCTTGACTGTATCTTAATAAAACACTCTGCAACAATGAAAGCTGCATTCAAAATGTATCAAAATTACCTTTTGACTCAGGAAGGAGCAGATGCAAAACTACCAAAACTCTGTAAAATCTTCCTTTTAAGATGGTCCCTTATGATCAGAAATGAGAGTGTATAATTCTATGCGTGCAAAGGCATAAAATTTACTTGCTAAAATTGTACCTAAAAATGCAGATCAAGAGCTTCTAAACATTTCTAAATAACAGAGTACTGTGGATCCTGACCCATCAAAAACATAACCTATATAAATTGCTGCCCACACAGTATCCTCAGCAGATGCACAATTTCCAAAGGAAGGAGGAGGAAAAACAACAATTACTGTTTAAAAAGATAACTGAGGTGTAAAATAAGTATTTTTTAAAGCAATATCTGAGTTTTAAACCTGAACTGGGAATACTGAACTAATGCAAAAAAAAAGTACTGCTAAGGTTATCGCTAGCAAACCACTAACGATGGAGAGCTGCTGAGTGACATACCTTCTACCGAGAATCTCCTGCATCTTACCTCAAGTCTAATCAACAGAGGGAAGAGGAGCCATTAAATCCTTAATAATAGATGAAAGCATTAATTGATCTAAGTAGTAATTTAAAATCCACAGAAATATTAGAAATGTAAAAAAAAAGAGCGTGACTCCATGTCTTTACCCCAATCTCGGCTTAGAAGTGATGTCACCCTCACATGAAATCCATAGGAGTGACTTGCAATTAGCAAGAGACCTTAAGCAGCTCAACCTGCACTGATGACATTCAAGAGAGCTCGTTATAATTACGCAGTATAGTTAGTTGAACAAAGAGGTAACGGGAGACTTCTGCTATGTAGAGGCACGTCTACTGCTGATGCTGCTCCTTATGCTTGACCATTTGGTCTGTTGTATTTTGTGTAATTAATTTTTCTTAAGGTGTTGAAAGCTTGTATGTCATTTCCCTGCAGACTCAACGACGATGACACGCAAAGCTTAGTGTTTTGTCTGCAGATTCATTTCACAAAATGAGGGGCTATTATGGTTAATTGTAACGCACTTTTGACGTAAAGCAGCTCTTTTGTTTATAATGTAACATGTTCTCCCGACTCAGATGGAAAAATTGCTAAACTAATTTAAATTAACAACTTCGTTTGCGCTGATCTAACTACGATTGGATACCAAAACAAGAACTGACAGCTGATTTTCCTCTTGGCACGGTGTCAAACAAATGAAAAAGATTTTGTTAATAGACAGACTGTATATACTGTGCATCTTTCTTCTCCCCCTCCCATCTTCTTCATCTCAGCTAAGGGTATTGGTGTCTACTTCTTGCTATATATTGTCATGATATTTATTGCACAGCGTTAGATAGCAAGACCCCAGCTAAGCATGACATTGTATTATTCCCAATAAGCTGAGATCCGGTGAATTTTAACTCTATTAGCTCAAAAGGAATGTTGTGCCATTGCAGATATACAGTTTTAGTTCTCAGTAGCAAGAATAAAAATGAAGAGTGAAGTTACAGAATAGAACACTATAGATGAGACGAACATCCTTGGCTCTTGTCCGTGATGATTCACTGTGATTGATTCACCTTCCCTGGAGGTGTTTAAGGCATGCGTGGATGAGGTACTGAGGGACGTGGTTTAGTGTTTGATAGGAATGGTTGGACTCGATGATCCTGTGGGTCTCTTCCAACCTGGTGATTCTATGATTCTATGATCTGTGCATCAGATTCTTCCTGGGTGTTGCAGGTAGAAACCTAGAATGTAATTAATGGGCTTGATCGTACAGTCATAGAATATCCAGAGTTGGAAGGGAACCCACAAAGATCATCGAGTCCAACTCCTATCCCTGCACAGGACAACCCAGCATTCACACTGTATGTTTGAGGGTTTTGTGCAAAAGCTTCTTGAATGTTGTTAGACTTGGGGCTGTGACTGCTTTCCTGGGAAGCTGTTCCAGTGCTCCACCACCCTCTGAGTGAAGAACCTTTTTATTAATAACCAACTGAAACCTCAGAGAAAGTGTTACCAGGAGTTTCAAAACAATCTTCTTCTTCCCCATGGCCCATGAAGGAAGGACACAAACACAAGGAATAAATGCCACCTCTAGTGCTGCTGCCTGTGTTGTTCCTATGAAGGCAACAGGAATCTATAAAAAGCAATAAAAACTTATTTTTCCATCTCTAAGTAAGTAGATGTTTCTCTGAAATATGTAGGTGATTGATTTTCTGACCAAGACAGCTCCTTTATGGACAGGGATTTTGTAATCATTAAGTTAGCAGTTTGGTCCTAAAGACTGTTACAAAAACGGCATGGCTGTAGGTGACTCCTTACATTTAATTTCCTATTAATGCCCAAACCCAACATTGAACAGAATCCATTTTAGAGATATTTCAGTCCTTTGCCTTGATTCTATGATTCTTAATGTTGTGTTGCCGGTGAGAACTGCTTTTGTAGGACAGCGATCCAGACTCTGAAGAGGCAGCTTTGCAGGCTTTGTTCCTCTTTTTGCTCTTCCTTGCTCTATTTTAGTCTATATTAGAAAAAAAAAAAAATTAACCCACACTTTTTTTACCCATCAAGTTAAGCATAGGAACAAGTAAATGTAATATCCATTATAAGAGATATAGAATATCCACTCACTGTTGTCTCTTGAACATCAGAATTCAATGTAAATTTTATTTGCATGCCTAACCTGAACAGGGTTCTTCCATTAGGCTTTATGGAAAAATTAAAAAAAATAGGCAGCAAATTAATTTTAGTAGCTTTTCTGGACAGTTCTTCATGGCTATGGGTGCAGGTTCTGGGTTTTTTTTTCTTAACCATCCTTCTCTCAACCATGGTTGAGAAAAAAAAAGACAAGCAAAGAAATGAATAGCTGTTCCATCTGCTACAATCTGTTCCCGTTCTCTGCTGCTTTCAGATACTGGCACACGCCGTCTCTCCACCTTCCGAGATGTGTACTGCCCAGGGTGAGAGACTATATTTCTTTTTCCCTTCGACTTCCCAATGCTGCCCTGCAGCTTTCTGTTCTCCCTTCCAGTGATCCAGCCAAATTAAGTTCCTGCTGCCATTGAGCCCTCTTGAGCTGTGAAAAATTAGATTCCCCCGATTCTTCTCATACATCTCTGAAATATTATGTACGAGGATGCAATAAGTTCCAGTGCGCAGCATATAGGATTCCACAATAAATCTATGCTAAGTGAGACCCGTTCTACAACCCGGTGATCTCATACATTCACTTGTGCTACATCTTGCATCACATCTCAGATCTATCAATACAGACTAGGTCCTTTTTTTAATAAGGTGTTATAGAATTTATTTCTCTGTGTTTGTCCAGAAGGCATGTAAAATATGGGCTGCTTATGCATTCCCTGCCATTTAAACTGTCTTAGAAGTTCCAGAGAAAAAAAAGTTAGAGAAATTCACAAAGACACAGAAGGCAGCATTAATAAATTTTCTGTCAAGTGCGTAAGTGCAACATGAATTTAGGACTGAGGAGTCTCTCAAGACCTCTGAATTTTCTCCCTTGCCTTTTAAACCACAGATTTAATTTAAAATATAGTCAAAAGATTTACTCAGCTACTGTTAACTTCATAGAATTGTTAAGGTTGGAAAAGACGTCTAAGATCAAGTCCAAGCAACAACACAATAGCACTATGACTAGCAAATTATGTCCTGAAGTACCACATCTACATATTTTTTGAATACCTCCAGGGAAGGATGCTCCACCACTTCCCTGGGCAGCCTATTCCAACACTTCACCACTCCTTCAGTAAAGAATTTGTCCTGATATCCAGTCCAATCCTCCCGTGGGGCAGCTTGAGGCCATTTCCTCTCATCCTATAATTTGTTACTTGGTTGAAGAGACCAGCACCCACCTCACCATAATCTCCTTTCAGGTAGTTGTAGGGAGCCATAAGGTTGCGCCTCAGCCTCCTCTTCTCCAGGCTTCCTTTATGTTACCCTTGTATTTCTTTATACTATGCTATGCTGGATGTCCCACTTTTCTCAATTACACTCTTCCACAACAAAAAAAGGCACAAAATATTTGCATAAAAGTTTGCGTCTGCAAAGAAACTACAAGAAAATGAAAGAAACTGGAGCAAAGACAGATGAAAATCAATAGCCTTCCCCCCCCCGCAAATCAAACCAAACACAAATCCACCCCCTCAGCACCAGTCCAATATGCTTTTAGTTTGACCCTAAACACATAAATGAATTAACAAAACAGCTTGAGAGGATTGTTGCTCTAAAAAACCTGAGGTTTAAGAAATCTGTCCCCTGTGCTGAGAGGAGCAGGAATTTGCAGATGCCTTTGAAGAAATAAGAATTGCATCAATTTTTTCAGAGAAGGGGAACAGAGAAGAGATTTCTTCTCCCAACGGATTCCTGAGCTTGACACTGAACGCTTAGGTCAAGAAGGGGCAGTAATTTTTAAAGCTTATCTCCACACAGTATCTTCTGGAGTGATTAAAGCAATTTACCTCATGTATTTCAATCATATCAGCTACTGCTGAAACACAGACTTTTTGGACAGGATATTTAATGTTGCATTTTCTGGACCAGATGCGTTACGTTTCTGTCTTTCTGTGATGTTCCTCCCAGTTTTCTTCTAACCACTTTGTTGGAAGGAGTCTGAGCTACAAGTTTTGAGTGACAGATCTTGATTTCAAACCTTCTTGCATTCAGAAATATTCAGAGCTGTGAATTTTATTTTGGCTCATTTCTCACTGTACTTACTTATATCAAACAATATTGGCCTTGCTGCTGGTCCCCAAGGCATCCCTCTATTAATGTTTCCTATGCTGAGAACGGGCTATTTATTCCTACTTCATGCTTCCTGCCTATTAACCAGCTTTTAATCACTGACAAGAATTTACCTCCTACCCTGTGGTTACTAAATTTCCTTAATAGTCTCTTGTGAGGAACTTTATCAAAAGCCTTTCAAAAGTCATAAGTGTATCGTGCTCTCTGCTGCTTCTGTATCCACTATTTTGTTTACCATTTCAAATAATAGTAGTGGGTTTGAGAAGCATTATTCATCCTAGCAAAATCCAAGTTTTCTTTCTTTATCGTGCTAGTCTAGATAATACAGCCTTCTTTCTTATAAATTACTGCTTTAATTTCATTATGCGGTGTGTTCATAAAGTAATAGGATAAAGCTGTACTGTCCTCAGTGACAGGACCTTATTTTTCTAGTCCTCACGAAATATTTTCTGCCCACACTTCTTTTCATGTGCCCACTTTCCTAAAGAAAATTTGTTTCTGGTTACACACTGGCTTCAGCAAGGAGATCACAGATTGTATGTTGAATTCTCTGGGAATATGTCATATTATCAATCTGAAAAATATAAATCACAGAAGGCAGAAATACTCTTCTATAGGATGTAATATAAACCAGTCATGTATGATTCAGTATGGGAGCATCTTACCTTGGAACAGAAGCTATGTAAAATAGAAATTACTCTTCCTTTCAGCAATTAATTCTAAAATTAATTAAGATGATTTCCAGTAATTTAGGCAGATAACTGTGAGACTCTATTTTATGTGTGTGGATTCAGGTATCCGTACCAATGGGCACGTAGCCAGAGGGAAGGAAGATGGATGAGCTTAAAAAAGGGGTCATGAATTAACTGTTCAGTACCAAAAAGCCCAGCATAATGCAGGCAATTTAGCAATCCTCATTCTCCTTACTAGGTAAAACTCAACTCTTGTGAGTCTCGTGCACGGGAAAGGATATCCAAGCCTGGCATGTACACCAAAGTCCTTGAGTAAACTGTAGTTTGTAGAACACAGTGTGCAGCGTGCTTGGAATTCAGCACAGCACAGATTACAGCAGTGGCTGTAATTAAAAGTATAGTTTTCTCAGTCTGTCCCTTCCCATGGAATGGAGGTTGGAATTAGATGATCTCTAGTATTCCTTCCAACTCAAACCATTCTATGATTCTCCTCATGTTTTCATGGCACAGGGCAGTAATTAATTAATTAATTAATTAATTAAACAAATTCCTAAATACTATTACACATTAGCCTAAACGATCAAAGAACAAATCTACCATATCACACATCTCTTTTTTTTTTCCTGATAGATGAATTGCACGTCGCAGAGTAATTAACACAGCGTTGAAAACACACCAAATAAAATTAGATGGTGGCGCTGCCTTTAACGAGAATGTTTCCAGCGGGCCTGTCACTACAGGGCATTGATCCCTGGTTATGGTACTCAGGTACTACCATGTTATGAATAAATGATGATGGGATAAAACTTTCCACTGCTGACTGCAGTGCTTCTCAAGCTCTTTCAGCTTTGCTGGCAGCCCCTCTCTCCCCACCCTCCCCTCACCACTTTCCCAGAGCATTTCTCTTCCTTCAGTCAATACCAATGGTTCAAGTGACAAATAAATTTCTGTCTCTCGTTATTTTTTTTCTAGACTGCAGGTTGAACAAGCGAACCATTAGTCACTTCATGAAATCCTTCTTTGTGAGACCGGGCTGAGAGCAGTTGCACCTTTATGCATATTTTATGCACATTTATGGGCTGCATTTCACAGTGCTGTATTTAGTTCCATTACAGTTTTCCATCATACTGCTCTTTTATTATGACATTAATTATGCATTGTTTTTACTTTATCTTACAGTATATTTTTTTACATTATTTTCTTAGTTGTGTTTTATAATGCGTATAAAGTTAATTTGTAACAGTAAGGCTAATGTTATCCTGGCACTTTCCATTAGCCAAGTTGTTATTTTCTGAATGCTTTTGTTTGGGTACCTCTTAAATTCCCTTTTAAAAAAAAAAATCAGCATTAAAAAGTCTGAGACACTAAATAATTCATAGGCAGAGGGAATTTTTATAAAAATACAAGAGCCTTTTTAGGAGGATGAGCTTCCACTGTCACTGTTCCAGCTATCTTGAAAGCCACAGCCAACCTGAGGCATGGGGTGAAGCAGTAGCTAAAGTAAGTAACTTAATGAAAATAGCATACAAACCTAAACCCAGAAAAATATAAAGACTTTTCTCACCGCAGATAGTTTTGATTCCCCACACGTGATGACGTGCAGCGAGCCTCTGCGTTGGCAGCAACTGCATGAATGAGTCTGTTATCACTTGTGGATTTTTCCAAAGGTAACTCAGGGCACTGTGAGGAGAATCCTATCGCCTTTGGATATGAGTCTGCAGCAGCAAACACTGGGGTTTTTTTTGAAAATGCTGATAGAAAGGTTGTGTCTGCTGAATAACAGTGTCACAGATAAAAATAAAACATCACCATCATGAGTTCTCAGGACATATCATGATTTCTTGTGAAGATAAAATTGTTAAGCTTGTACAGGAGATGAACTTACACCAATTATTTTCATTATAGTACCCTTAGAAAAAAAAATAAGTCAAACTGATTTGTGATTGTATTTAGAGACTCTGATGAAGCTTGTTTGAGTAACATCACCCTAGACACTGGAATCGTAATTGTGAATATTTTAATTAACAAATAATGACTGTATTGTCGTGGAAGTCATTTCAGTGTTGTTGTCGGTGTTCTACTTAAGCTTGCCAGTCCCAGCAGAAGCCAGAATCATAGAATCGTGGAATGATTTGAGTTGGGAAAGACCTTAAAGATCATCCAGTTCTAACCCCCTGACCCGGGCAGGGACACATCCCACTGGATCCGGTTGCTCCAAGCCCCTTCCAACCTGGCCTGGAGCACCTCTAGGGATGAGGTATCAATGATTTCCCTGTGTAACCTGTGCCAGTGCCTCACCACCCTCACAGGAGAACATTTCTTCCTAATATCTCAAGTAGATCTCCCTCTTTCAGCTGAAAACCATTACCCATCATCCTGTCCCCGCCCTCTCTGAGCAAGAGCCCCTCCCCAGCTTTCCCATAGCCCCTTTAAGTACTGGAAGGCTGCAATAAGGTCTCTTTGGAACCTTCTCCTCTCTAGGTTGGTTCTCTTAGTCTGTCTTTAGAGGGTAGATGCTCTAGCCCTTGGATCATCTCTGTTGTCTCTTCTGGACTCACTTTAACACATCCATGTCCTTCCTGTGCCGGGGACTCCAGGATTGAAGGCAGAATTCCAGGTGAGGTCTCCTGAGAGCTGAGTAGAGGGGCAGCATCTCCTCCCTCAGAACTGTAGCACCCTTTGTAGCTGGAATTATTCATACTCAGAGCTTCTTACAGTAAATATTTTCTAGGCCACGTGAGAAGTGTGGGATACAAAGCATTCTGGTGAAAATGTTACAAGGGTCTGTGTGATTTTACCCAAAATGGTTTGACTGTGAGAGCAGTGCTAGGGCAGAGGGAGTGCAGGTGGAAAACATGGTCTTGAGAGCTGAGCTCGCACCTCCTGTGCATCAAATACAGGTGGTGCAGGTGACCCTGCAATAGAAATCACCTGTACCTGTGAGCTCACCTTTGCTCAAGGACTGCAGGTCAGCCCTGGCAGTGAAAGCAACAGAGGCAGCGATGGTGCCTGGTTTGGTGCTCAGAAACAGTGAGGCCAGCTTCTTTTATGAATTCTGAGTATGTCTCCCTGTAATTGAGGTTCAATGAAATAACATTCTGAAGTCCCTACCTTCTATTTCACATGGAGATTTGATTGTGTTTTATTTAATTCCCTGTCTGGTCGCATACAGTTGTTCTTAATTTCTGGTGGGAAGATTTATTCAAATCAGTCTTGATTTACAAGATACTGAACAAGTCTGCGTTAAGTATGACTAAGAAATTTTATGATATTGATAGAACCAGGAGAAACAAATGCTAATTGACCTAAGCTTTGATTATGTCTTCCTACCTTATTTCTGGAACTTCCAGCTCTTTGAATTCATTACTTTATACATTCTTTTTTAAAAAGTAACATCTGCGTTAACAAAGCTGAGTGTGTTTTTATATGTAATTGCTAAACACCTGCAGATCTCGGAAGCTGTGACTGCTGACAGCTTTTGAAAATCAGACCACGCTACAATTCATATTGAACTTTCCAATGTATTTTTTTTCTTCCTGTTTTCAGTGGACAGAATAAATCTTGTGAGTCTGGCGATTGTTTGAGAACAGTGATTTTTGAAGTGGTTTGCCCGTTTGAAACAAAGATTGAACAAGGGAGGCAAAGGGAAAAGGTTGTTTTGTCCTTTGTTGCTGTTTTGCTGTTTTTAAGAGCACAATAATTCTTTTGCCTCTTTCACACTGCTTTTCTAGCTGCAGGCACAGCTGGAGTTCTAGCTTCCTTTCCTACCTGAGCACTGGCTTCTCATTCCTATATAATTGGGGGTGGGCAGGGAAGGAAAAATATCTAAATGTAAACAGAGAAAACAAATATTTAAAGAGAACCGGTAGGGTGATCATGAATGTATTTTCTTCCTCATTAGATTTGCCATTTGCATCCTCTACTTAATTATAAGGGTCGTGTTGCACATCTATTCTGTTGTTCCTGCTCCAGTGACATTATTCATTCCTGGCATTTCTGTGGCAAAAGAAAAGGTCATAAATCTTTGTGACAGAGGAATTCTGGCAATTTGTTCTTGGTTACACTGCCGCCTTTTATACACGGGTGCTGAGGTACTTGAACCCAACTTATGGCCTGTGGAGAGGCTGGATGAGTTCACTCTCCTTCTGTGCTCTCTTGTCCTCTTGCCTCCTTTGTGTTTTCCCTCTTCAGGGCTGCAGTGTGGCTGAAGACATGTTCAAGGCAAAGGGAGGGGGGTGTAGTCCTGGCTTGGGAGCCCAGCTGTGCTCTGTGTGGCATCAGCACATGGAGTGCTGGGGTCACTGTGTTGTTGACTCCCTTTGCTCACTGTCTCTGTGTGCTGGTGCCTCCTCTCTGAGGAGAATGTGGCTGAGAATCATAGAATCAGGTTGGAAGAGACCCACTGGATCATCAAGTCCAACCATCCCCACCATCTCTAAACCATGCC
>WAAB01014263.1:0-13775 GCA_013389865.1 Piaya cayana | reverse complement strand
ATTCACCTTCCCTGGAGGTGTTTAAGGGATGGGTGGATGAGGTGCTGAGGGACATGGTTTAGTGTTTGATAGGAATGGTTGGACTCTGTGATCCAGTGGGTCTCTTCCAACCTGGTGATTCTTTGATTCTAAAGTGCAGGCACCTTTCTCCAGCTGCCTCACCAGAACCACTTGGTGATATTGCTGTCAGTGAGAGCTTTCTTCTTCTCTGTTCTGCTCTTTATGTTGATTCTTTTGCTCTTTCTTACTTCTGCGTTCAGCACTTGACAGCTCCGGTGTACAAATCGCACATTAGCAGCTTTCAATGAAGAGCACACCAGGTATGAGCCGAGTACAAGGAACACCCCGTATGCCACCGCGGAGCCTCCGGCTTGGCAGAGTGACAACAGCTCCCATCAGTCCTCGTAGCCGCGCTGGAGGCAGAGCACAAATTATGAGTTGTTGCATGAATTCACTGAAAGTAATGGGTATAGGTACTGCAACAATAACATCTGAGGCTGAAAGCAGTACATTAAGCAGAAATCCTTTTAAAACAGGATCGTGCAATACAGCATTAGGTTCACTTATAATTAGGCAATTATTTAGAATGCGCGTACCTTTAAAAATAATTAATTGCATTCAAAATAGTGGTTGGTAATGCCTCATTTTAAATTGCGCTTATGAATTTATTTTCATTCTAATAATATATAGAACTTAATTTAATGCGTCTCAAATAAACCCAAGTTATATGTTTGTGCCTTGTGAATATAAGAGAAAACAAGGAAAAATAATTTCTTATTAAAATATGCGTAGCACCAGCGCATTTACTAAAACTAATATTATCATAGTTAACTTTCGAATATGAAAAAAAGATCTGGGTAAATAACTCTGTATGAAAGCTGAAGTATAATTTATAATGAATTTGTACTAATGATATCTAATGTGCCTAGTTAAAATGAGAGCTTTATTGAGAATAAATGTTACTCATTTACTTCAAAGGGAGTTGCCAGACATATGTAATTTGATGGTAATTTAAAAAAATAGAACAATATTGGCTAATAAATGCGACATTTACAAGTTTCCTTTATAAAAATGAGATGAGTAGCGTATAAAATTTTATTTAATTGTGCTATATTAAAAAAAAAATCTCCACTTGAGGATTTTTTGCTAACAAAACAACAAAAAAAATCCTGAAACACTCTCTATGATGAATTTAAATGATAAGAACTGCTACTTAAATCAACAGATGAATAATTTTATTGAAATTTTAAGTTAGCTATTATACTGGAACTATGAATTATAGCTTTCTGGGCACATCCAAGAATCAGTTTTAAGTTCAGTTAATTTATATGACCAAAACATACAAGGGTTCTGACACTGTAGAGTGTTGTCACATAATATAAGCAAAAGCAGGATATATCCCATATGTATTTTATTCATAATTTTATACATAAAACATTAATATTAACATTAGGTATGTTTGGGTTTAAGAGAAAAACGCAGCAGGAAGAGCCATGTTTTATAAAACAGTCATTGTTCTTAATGAGTGTGTAATTAGTTCTACTGTAAGAAAGTGAAAACCGATCCTGTAGAGAGTTTTTTTTTTTTCCTCAGAGGCATGGAACTCCTAATTTAGTATGGAATCTTCTCAAATATTTTCCCTGGTATATCTTTTCACATTTTACAGAGGAACCATTCAATCATCCTTACGGCTTGTAATATAACCATGTGCGCCGGCGTTAACTGACTTGTAGAGACCTTTGCCCATATTACTTGTTCCGTGGGGAACGACGAGGGGTTTGTTTTATTTCAAGTGAAGCAACGTGTAGTGCTCCACTCCTATTTAGAATTAAAAAATCCAGGGGTGTTGCATTTCCATATGGCCACACAGTCATGTACATTTTGTGTGTTCAATGGCAAATCCTCCAGCACTTTTACTTTTAAATGTGTGAGTTATTCAAGTGGCATCTATAAATTATACTGATGTTTTTGGCTTTTGTAGATTATGAAAGGACATTTTGGGGTTTGTCTGATTGTGGCGCTATTTTTTTTGTCAGAAGTAGTCAAGATTGTTAGGAATCAGGTTACATCAAGTGTTTTCTTCAGGGACACCTTGAGAAACCCTTACAAGAAAACTTTACCGTACTGAAATTATAATTTGGAACCCTTTTTATAATCTGCTCTGTCGCTGACCTCCTAGGGCTGCGCCTTGATTTGATTGCATTTTGCATCATTGAAAGCTGATTCCAGTGAGTTGGATCCGTTCTGCAGCGAACTCAAGGTCTTAGTGATGCATGAAGAATGAGAATGAGCTCTTCCATAGGAGGAACTTTGCTGCTAAAAGGACAATTATGTCACTAAGCGCTGGAAAAGGCAAGAAAGCTCTAGTGCCTCATCCAGTTGACTTAACACATTAGGTATAACAAAGTATTTTATAAGAATATCTTTTTATTTAGAGAAAATATGGACTTTGGAGGAAAAAAGTGATTCCTTTGTTCCTGTCCCCTACAATGAGACCATTGTAGCTGGCCTGGATCATGCCAGGAGGAGGATAATGTTTCATGTTTACTCAACTGCCACGTTTATACCTATTTTTATGTATTTTCATGCCCTGGCCTATGGCCACTTGAGCCACTTGGTCTTAGTGTAGTTGTGCTCACTCCTTAAAAGATTTGGCAAAGGCTGAAGGAAGTTCTTATTACTATTACTGTATTACTGTCTAATTAATGAAAGCTTTTCCTCTCTCCCCTCTCATTCCTGCTGCTTTCAGTGATTTTGGTTGCAGCAGGTTAGTGGCATATCAAGGTATCCAAAGGCTCAAGCACCAGGCAGGTGTCTGAGATGCTGTCTGCCTCATCCATACAGTACTCGCATGACAAGTGCAACAAGGTGCCCTGAGAACTGATGGAATGTTCTTCCTTGAAGGTGTTCAGAAAACATGTAGAAACAGTGTTTTGTGATGTGGTTTAGTAGACCTAGTGGTGTTGGGCAGATTTTGCTTGTCCTCTAGATTTTGCTTGTCCTCTAGATTTTGCTTGTCCTCTAGATTTTGCTTGTCCTCTAGATTTTGCTTGTCCTCTAGATTTTGCTTGTCCTCTAGATTTTGCTTGTCCTCTAGATTTTGCTTGTCCTCTAGATTTTGCTTGTCCTCTAGATTTTGCTTGTCCTCTAGATTTTGCTTGTCCTCTAGATTTTGCTTGTCCTCTAGATTTTGCTTGTCCTCTAGATTTTGCTTGTCCTCTAGATTTTGCTTGTCCTCTAGATTTTGCTTGTCCTCTAGATTTTGCTTGTCCTCTAGATTTTGCTTGTCCTCTAGATTTTGCTTGTCCTCTAGATTTTGCTTGTCCTCTAGATTTTGCTTGTCCTCTAGACTTTGCTTGTCCTCTAGACTTTGCTTGTCCTCTAGACTTTGCTTGTCCTCTAGACTTTGCTTGTCCTCTAGACTTTGCTTGTCCTCTAGACTTTGCTTGTCCTCTAGACTTTGCTTGTCCTCTAGACTTTGCTTGTCCTCTAGACTTTGCTTGTCCTCTAGATTAAAAGGGAAAATGAAAAAAGAGGAAAAATGGAGAAAATTAGTTCTCCTCTTCTGTTTCATTTTTTCTCTGTATTTTTATTCCTTCAGATTTTGTTGTTGTTCTTCATTTATTTCTATGCTCTAAGCTAAAGGGGAAGCATGATTAGTACCTGTGCTCTGTTGTATCCTGTCAGCTCAGGATGGCTGCAGACCTTTTCATCTAATCAGCGCTGATGTGTCAACTAATGCAAGCGTAACACTAAACATGTTCTGATCGTCCCCCAGAGAAATGACATTTCATCTCTAGGTGTGCATTGTGAGAAATCCAAAATGTTTTTCTCATTGGACTGAACACTTGGTGAATACCAAGAAAACCAGCTAAATTCAAAAGGTCAAATTAGACAATTCCGAGGTGAACAGATGCGACTATATAAAGTTACAGCTAGGTACTTCATGTGCACTTTTTAGCCTCGTGTTGGGAATTGCATTTCTGAAACAGCCTCACGGGGGCTGTTATGCAAATTCAAGTGTAAATCACCAGGAGACCAAAAGCCAAGCAAGTCTAAACTCTCAGTAATACATTTATCGCACGTTAGATAACTCAAAGCCAAGCCCAAAGGTATATCCCATACCCTTTTGTGGAATAAAGCCTTAATTAGATGACAAATCTAGAATGCTACAGCCAAATAAGTAATCTTGAGGATTTTTTGAATGAGATTTTTCTTTATTTAATAGCAAATTATCCAAGGAAACATAACCATAAAATCATAGAATCACCAGGTTGGAAGAGACCCACTGGATCATCTAGTCCAATCTTGGATGCATGCTCTATGGTGCAAAATATAAGGCTGTTTCTCTAATAAATGAACATGGTTCTTGTAGCTGTTGGCCACAGGTGCTGGTGTAATGCCAAGCCATACCCAGACCTCTCTACATATCAGGATAAATAAAATCGTGTTACAGTAAACAAAATGCAAGGCAAAATATTGTATTTTTATTGTGGGATTAGGAAAGGATTAGTGTAATTTGATACAGATATTGTCTGATGAGGCGAGAATGTAATTTAAGTAAAAAAAAAAATCCTGAAAGAAGGATTACATTCTCATCCCAACAGCTCAGAACTTCGCAGATAGATACACTATGTCTTCGCTAATGCTGAAGCTACAAAAATTTCTGGTTATCCATTTTGACTGTACCGATAATAAATGGCGCACAAACTTTGCAAGTATCCTTTGGATTAATGGATGCCAATATTTCAGTGTATGAATGCCTGACCTGCAATTCACAAGTCGAAAAGTTGTGGCACTTCTCACGGCTGCACTTTGCAGTTAACAAGTTCCTTGACTCTACAGAATCGATCAGAGATCCCAATAAGAAAAATGGGTTTGGATTTTATTAGTTTATTTCATAGTCCCTGCATTGGAAATAAACTCAATGTGATAGTCGGTAAAGATAAAAACGCAAAGAAGAAAAATTCATGTAAGTAGAAACCTAAATATAGCAAATAGTCCTGTATTTATATCTCAGTAGTCAGAATACAAATAAACATCCTCAGTGAAAACACATCAGTGCTTCCAATTAAGGTAATATAATTGCATGCTTTGAAGTGGAACAATGGAAAATTCTGACAATCCATTGTATTAATATGAGGCGCAGACTTCAGAGATGTATAAAAATAAGATTTAATCTGTATAAAGCATCTGCTACTGTATACTTTTAGTATAATATTTGTATATTTTCTGTAAACACACACATTAGGCCAATAAATAGACACTTAACTAGATAACTACACTATATGAAATCTGGCCTAATCATTTAGTGTGTTCCGCAACTCATAGCTTTAAAAAAAGTTAGAAGTTTGTACGCATTAAATTTAAGTACATTTTTAGTAGGCAAAGCTGTTATAATGAAATTATGTGAGGTTAAAGCCCTTTACCAAAGGAGCCGTCACCCTCATGGCCATAGCTAGCAGAATTTTTACAAACTGGAAAGTCAGACTTTATGTGCATTTAGTGATTGTAAATTCTTCCCGGACTACCGGCAAGGGTGAAAATTGTCCCAGCGGGTGTTCTGACATTGATGTTTTTTCATTAGGAGTACAATGAGACCAGCAGTTTGCTCTAGGTTTGTATAGAAATTCAACCTGCTTGCTTATATGTAAGATTTTCTGTTTGATGTTCAGTGCAAAAATCTTAAGATACTTTGTGCAACACTGGGTTTGAGGTGACAAATTGTTGCTGTGTCTAGTTTTGAAATTGGTTCCCAAAAAAAGAGAAGCAGAAAGCATATAATATAAATATATTACCAAAATGCTTGTATTTAGACATGGATCAAGACCTTACCTGTGCTGGATATTGTGAATTTGAGCATTGTAAGAATGATTTAAATTCATGGCTGGATCCTGTGGCAGAGAAGGAAAACAAAGTAAAATCTTTTCAGTGCTAACGTTTTGCTAAGATCCCTCTTAGCCACGCCAGCTGGGTACCCCTTGGCAGTAAATGCAACAGCAATCAGCTCGAGTTGCTTTTGAGCAAGGGTCTTGCTCATGGAAGGATCTATACGGGGTGATTTCATGTGTAGGAAGAGGTGGGAAATCTCACATTCTCAGTTTGATCAATCTGGAGATACCCTAGAATGATGGTGAGGGAGGACAGTGGCTCTGTGATACAGAGAGCCTAGAAAGCCTACAAGAAGTTACTGATGGAAGTATTCAGTCATGCATAAAATGAATAAAAAAAGATGCATGTACCTTTGTTCAGCTGAAATTCCTCATTAGCAGTTGTAGCTACTGGTAAATAAAGATTATTGCTGTTTCATCAATTATAGTTGGTTGAGCACATACATAAATTACTGGTGCGCTTTCTTTATATTGTTTAGTCTTCTTCCTTTATTCTTATTTCAGATGTTGTGGTAGATGATTCTTCAGTCAGAATCTCAAAAATGGGTGTTTGTTTCAGTCTGTGCTCATGGGGCTTGCTTACCTTGATTATAAAATTGAGATCTTGGAAGCCAAACCTCTCCAAAACCAGCTGCTTTATCATAAATATTAATTTATGGAGAGAGGTTTGCATCAGTGCTTTTAAAAAGATATGAGCTACAGTTACCATCTCTGGGTGCACTTGCGCAATAGCGTTCTGTGCAGTTAGTATTGATTTGTTAGCAACGTCTTTCCATGGAAAACAAAGGCTGCTTCCTAACAAAACTGAGTAATCGTTGTTTACTCTGCCTCTTTAACAGTCTGACCATTGAAACGGTTTGTCTGAAATACTGTCTGGTCACCAGTGGGAAACGGGGCCAGGATGCAGCTCCAGACATGCAGGTTTCACATCAGGAAGGCAGAGGGACATGAAGCAGGCTCATCTCCAAAATTGATTGTTTGAAGCATTGATATTGCTTCTGAGGGGCTTAATGCAGGTTCTTCACTCTAGTGCAGAGCAAAAGGGAAAGGATGTGTAAAATATTACCTCTGCAATTTGGAAAAGGCTTATAACCTCGTAGCACTTAAGAACAGGTTATAAAAAGGGCAGGGCAGAGGATTGGAGCAATGAGTTGGCACTGACACCAGATGCCTCAAGTGCCCCTCTTTGCTCTGGGATTTCAGCATGTGGCCCTCCACCAAAGTTTTCTGTATAACTAGCCTTCTCCTGAGGGTGTAGGGAAAACGGATGCAGTGTACTGTTCTGACCATGCCAATGTCACACTTCCCCTGTGGGTTTTGTTTTCTTTTCGCACGTAGAGCATTGGCACTGTTGGCTTCCTAGTTATAAGCCTAGTGCCGGTTTCAAAGCTGAGTCTTGAAAGTCCTTGGGTGGCTTCTGCACTCCATCATTGAAAGGATGCAAAGTATTTGAGTCAACCACGGGATTGGTGAATGGGGATACCTGAAATAGGAATATGTAAAGCTAGGATGTAAGGAGTGAGGGATAACAACATCAGTGACTGCTACTGCTGGTTTGAGCACTGCAGAAGCTCTTATTGCACTTGCTGCTATCTCTGCCGCTGCTTTTGTGCGTGACAGTTGTGACAGACTCCCACAATTGTAAGGGTTGCCTTTGCTTTCCATTCTGGTTTTATTAATGGAAGGGGGTTGTTGCTGAAACCTCAGTGTATTTCGTTTCTGATGTGTGTGCCAGATATATTTTAAAGCATAAAAATCTCTCGTACCATGTGAACTGGCCTGGCCTGAAGCTACAAAACAAAGACATTGTAATGATACACTTGTAGGAGGAACTGCTCTACGTCTCCCTCTGTTCTGTACAAATTACTGTTGCCAGTTAGTTGGCTTTGATAGCTGGCATAAATTTCCTCATTGTTCTGTGCATGGTCTAACGCCACGGTAGCCGAGGGAAGTTGCAGTTGCACAGTTTGCCTGTAATTTGAGCAATATGTTCTCCTGGCCTGATGGAATCGCAGCGTAGTTCAGCTTGGAAGGGATGTCATGAGGTCTCTAGTCCATCTGCCAGCTCAAAGCGGGGCCAGCTGGAGGTCAGGCAAGACTGTTTAGGACTTTGTTCAGCTCGTCCTTGGAAAACTCCAAGGAAGGAGACAGCACTGCCTCTGAGGTCCCTGCTCCACTGCTTGGATGGCCTCGTGGTGCCTCCAGTAAGCAACAAACCTGCCTCAATATTAAGCTTTGTGGCGGATCTGTGTCTCGATCTACAGGAGGAGGTGTGTCCCCCACTACGGTTGCCCACTACATCCTGTGGGTGATGCTGCCCCCAGAAGAGGTTTCTTCCTGTAGTTTGCTGCCAAGGAACAGAGTCTATTTTGCAACTGTAGATCTACAGGTGAAGAAGGATGTTGAGGCTCTGGAGTGAGTCCAGAAAAGAGCAACAAGGCTGGTGGAGGGGCTGGAGAACAGGTCTGATGAGGANTGAGGTGCTGAGGGACATGGTTTAGTGTTTGATAGGAATGGTTGCACTTGGTGATCTGGTGGGTCTCTTCCAACCTAGTTCTATGATTCTATGAAGGAGCCTTCTCCCTGTTGCCAGAAGCTGCAAGCCTTCAGCCCTTCCTCTCTTGGGGGCGAAAACTATCGCTTTTTAGTTCTCGGGGCTTCTGTGTATTTTTAAGGATTTCTTAGTGTTTGTGAAAAGAACACAATTGAATAACCCAGTAATGAATTCCTGCCGTAATAGTATCTTTACATTTCCCCGTTGCTACTGTATTTCAATCCAGATCTTCAAAAATCACGCCTTGTGGGTTAAGGCAGTAAGTTCAGAGTCTTTGGCCCTAGGATATCAACATCATGACAGACGCTCGTCGTATAGTGCGTGTATGTCAGACATTCAGAATGTGTTTAAACACGGGCTCCTACTGCATTACATAGAGAATGCCTGGGGGTGAGAGTGATTGTTCACTACTCAGTATTACAATATGGGGTTATTTTTTCAGTAGCTGCTATCTGAAGTAAAAGAGAATACGGAATTCTAACTAGAACACGCTTATAAAGAATTTATTCCTTACAGTATTCTGTCAGTGCAACACTGCAATACCAAACCACTCTGAATTTAAGAAAATGAGAAATGAGAATTTTTTTTTTACCTCTTTTGTCCTCTGTGCACTTCTCAGATGCCTAGTAACGACCTTGAGAGCTACAAACTAAGGACTAGACCCTAAGTGTAGTCATGCTTGAAGTTTGGAGTGTCACTGCTTAAAGTTAATATAATTATTTCATTTTATACAAAATGATAATCTTACTTTTATCAGAAGTAATTATATGGTAATAAGCCTGCAGTTCAGAAGTGAGAATGGGCTTCTGAATATGTAGCAAAATGTTGAAAATGTGCTAAAGTAGATCATTAGTGACAAAGTAGTAAGTCTACTAAGGCTACTGCAAAAATTCTCCTTAGAAATATTTTTATGACCTGGCAAAAGGAATAAATTTGATTATGAAGGTTTCTTCTTCAGCATCTCTTTCCTATGAACACAAGGCAACAATATCAACATAGAGAAGAAATTATTTTAAAGTATCTTTGTAGTAACACTTGACAAACTCTTGTGACTACCAGTATTAGTTTGGAGTTTGCAAATACCCTTTAAAATGTATGTAAAGAAAGAAGCGCTAGGAATGATAGCCAGAGCTGGATGTGTTACTGTATAAAAGACTATATGAAATCATCGAATGGTTTGGGTTGGAAGGGACCTCAAAGCCCATCCAGTTCCAACCTGCAACCTCCCACTGATCAGGGGCTCCAAACCCCATCCAATCTGGCCTTGAACACCTCCAGGGATGGGGCAGCCACCTGGGCCAGGGCCTCATCACCCTCATAGCGAAAAATTGCTTCCTAATATCTCATCTCAATCTCCCCTTTTCCAGCTTAAAGCCGTTCTCCCTCATTCTGTCCCTGCACTCCCTGATCAAGAGCCCCTCCCCAGCTTTCCCATGAGCATCCTTAAAATACGAGAAGGCTGCTATAAAGCCTCCTTATGTGCCACATTGTTGTTGAATTTGGGTCATCACGCATCTTAATGTTGTTACAAAACCAAAAATACACAGTGTTCAAAGGTCTATATTTACACATTTTTCTTAGCTTTTGAGCCATGTTTGTATTTATAGATTCCTCACGGCTTTTGATCCAAGAAACTGTATATTTTTGCGTTCTTTGTCAAATATCAGACTTCAATTAACTGCGGTTAAATTCACCTGGAAACTTTACTTTCTGCTAACTGAGCTGCTGTCCTTCAGAGGACAGGGAACCTATTATTTTTTTTTTACTGTCAGTTGATCCATTAGTGAGAGTGAACAAAGTCCTGTTTCTCAATCCAGCTGCTCTTTTCACAAATCACTCATCTTACTAGGAAAATTATCTGTTAAAAATACTTAGGGAAATGAATGTGTAATGGAAATGGCCTGTGTTTGAAGAGGAGTATGGAAGAAAGCATTGTTTGTTAGAGAGGAGTTACTAGATATTAATTAAAAACAAAATGATGGGGCTTCCAAAAATAAATATTGAAGTACATGACATTTTGTTTCTTGTCCCCTCCTAAGGAATTTTTGTACCACTTCCTGTCCTTCTTAAATAATATAATCTTTGTTTCCTTTGCAAAATACTTTCATTGTTTTCCACTGTATTTAATTTTCAGAATGGAAACATGACCTAAGAAGAGTATTGTTGTCTGTCGAGATAAAACACAATGCATTCCTGTGCTATCTTTCACTTGTTCAGTCCTTATTTCTAGGTGGTTATTTGGGCTCTTTCTCAGCCCAGCAAGTAGTAAGGCATTGGAGGAAGAGAAAAAAAATAATTTATCTGCAGGGATTAAATACCTCACAAATGGTCACAAGTGAGATCAGAAGTAGTGAAAGTTTCACCATCTACAATTAAAGAGACAGAAAGGAAGAGAGAAATACACCAAACAAACCAAGTAGGCCGGAAAATAGTTGGAATTTTCTCCATTCATTTCTCTCTTTAGTAGTAAGGTCGAGGATATAAACATGTGTTTTAATACTCTGTTTTGTCTCAGTCAGAACTTGCTCTATCTACCACAATTAGGCACTGGTTGAGTTCATTCTCTATTTTATTAACTTGAGCTGGGGTTGTTTAGCCTGGAGAAGAGGAGGCTGAGGGAAGACCTCATTGCTCTCTGCAACTACCTGAAAGGAGGTTGTGGAGAGGAGGGAGCTGGGTTCATCTCCCAAGTGACAGGGGACAGGACAAGAGGGAATGGCCTCAAGCTCCACCAGGGAAGGTTCAGGATGGACATTAGGAAAAAATTCTTCACAGAAAGGGTTGTTAGGCACTGGAAGAGGCTGCTCAGGGAGGTGGTTGATTCACCTTCCCTGGAGGGGTTTAAGGTGCGGGTGGACGAGGTGCTGAGGGACATGGTTTAGTGTTTGATAGGAATGGTTGAACTCGATGATCTGGTGGGTCTCTTCCAACCTGGTTATTCTGTTTCTATCATAAACTTCTCAGCTTGGAACTTTCAGTGAACCCTGAGAAAGTTCAGGGTGTGAAGTCAGAGGTATCTTTTATTCCTTTCCACGGGCTTTCCCTACATGTTGCAGGGTGTTCTTAGGGGAAGTCTGTCAGCAGTGATCTCATATTACCTCCTCTAGATGTTTTTTCATTTCCTCACTGTCTTTACTTTTCTTTGTGGTCAGTCCACACATGTCTGTAGCAGCATTTTTCGGAACCTGCTAAGTGGGTGGCTGGGCTGGGTGCATCCTGATGAATGTGCGAGGGGTACCCGGAGGTCAGACACAGGCGGGTTTTGCAGTGCAAGCAGCACGGGGCCAGATTGCTTTGCAGACAGAGGATTAACTGAGTGAAAATACAATTCAGACAAGACCCTTGACAAATTTTATGAACGTGATCTGCAGTGAGGAATTTGAGGAGGCACTCGGTGCTGCAGTCAGCACTAAATCCCTTGTATTTTACAACCCAATAATCAACCTGCTGCTGTGATTATCGGAGTGGAAGGGGATGAGTGGCGAGAGTAAGTGGCTGTTGGTGTGGTGCCCGGACCTACCAAGGTCCTGAAGCAGCTCCAGCAGGAACCTATCCCCGTTTGACATCCTTGCAGTCCAAGCAGGCAGTGAAGATTTGGGGAAGAAGAAATGCACGTAGAAGGTCTTAATTCAGTTGCCTTTGTCCTATATTTCTTCTGATAAGAATCCTTTTTTTTCCACTTTTTTCTCTACTGTCCCAAAGCCAATGAAAAGTTAATAACGCCAAGAGACACAGTAGAATATTGTCACTTGAGGAAAAATGTCATCCAACAGTTTGCAACTTTAGTAACATTGATTTATTCTCCCAGACACAGTAGTCACCAACTGCTAGGGCTGCCAACATATTCAGTAAAATATCTTTAAGAAAATGCCTTAGTTTTTTTTTTCTTTTTACCTCTCTTTTTTTTCCTTTAGAAAAATTCCCGTTTCTCCCCAGCAGGAGACAAAGTTTTCTGACAGACTAAAAGGTCTGTGCCTGTAAAATCAGCAACAATAGCAAACTTGGGTGAAAATATAATCATACTGGCTTTTTCAATTTTAGTTAAGCAATTTTTTTCAGCCCCTCCTTAGTTTGTGGGAGCTCTTTGGCATTTTTAATAAACCAGGTACTCGTGGGGAGGTATGAAATCCTGTGGGTGGGAAATCATCCATTAAGAAGTGTGTGTATAATTCTAAACCAAAACGATGTATGAAATCCGAGACCTGCCCAGACTTCCCCATGATTTTGGCTCTGTGCTGCCTGAGTAGCTGTGGTGTCGTGAGCCCTTATCCACTCCAGAACTGAAAAGAGAGCAGGCAGTGCCCTGGAGAGATGACTGGAAATGTTCCTTGTCCTGTAACTGTCGTGTCACCTTCCAAAGTGTAGGATGAAGAGGTACAGCTGAGGCTAACCTGCTTTTAAGTTCTTGACCGTCTCCCTAAGTTGAGACTGAAGATAGCAACCCAAGTCTAACCTCTACTCTATCCTCAACTCTGTCTTCATTTCCTACTTACAGTCTTTAGTAAGCCCAGCTCAGATGGACTAGAGGGTCCAGTTTGAACATGTCATTCTTGTTGATACGTGTTGCTTTCATCTTTATCTGCTGAGCTCTCTGCTCCATGATAGAGCTGATCACAAATTATTGAAAAAGAGCCCCCAGAAAATCACATTCCACATGGATAAGAAAAGGTTGTTACTGTAGGCAACCTTCAAGGTCATAAAGGTCAGATGTGCTCTTTCATCAGCGCAGAAGTAAGGGAGTGGAGTGGATGGAAGAAATAAATATGTTCAAAGGACACGCTGCTCTGTACACAACGTGGAATTCCAGCGCTTCCTTTTGAATTATCTAATGCAGCCTTTCAGCAGCAGGCAAGTGGTTCCTTCGGAATGAAATTCAGCTTCTCAGATTCTGGAGGAAGTTGAGCTCTTGCTGCTCAGTGACTTCGAAAAGGTTCAAGGATCACTGATCAATTGCCGTGCTCTCTTGTATGTGAGGGGGAGGATGTCTGATTAATGACCTATGACACAAGCTTCACCTGTCCACAGGAATGTGCATACCAGCTGAATACGAAGATGATGAATTAACCAAGCCTTTTGTAAAGCCTTTATTGAAAAAAAGCCTATGTGGCCTGGAGATCAGTTTAGCAAGTGCAAATACACGGTTATTTTTAATTACACATCGAGTTATCTTATCTGAAATAGCAGACAGGATTGAGAGGTATTTTTGGATCAAGTCTAGAGCATGGACACGCTTATTGTTTTGGTTTTTTATTTTTTATTATTGGTCTGGAGATTTTCCCAATGTTAATCCTTTAAGAACTCTACAGCATTTTCCCCTTTTTCTTTTTTTT
>WAAB01014262.1:12381-26845 GCA_013389865.1 Piaya cayana | reverse complement strand
CCTGTTCAGAAGAGACACTTAGGAAGAAAACCACAGTTCAGTCAGGTAAAGGAAATGTCTTCTCCATGATTTTATTCAGGGATTTATTCAGGATTTATTCCTGACAATAGCTCTGGAAGCAGGAGTTTGTGATGGAAGTCTTTGGAGACCAACAATCAGAAAGAGGCAAATCAGCCAGTGCAAACATCCATGGGATTATGGATACGGTAATTCACAGCAAATTGTAGAAGGGGTTTAGGCACAAAACCAAAACCTGGAAGAGCAATGTCACAAATACCTGGTCCGTTTGCCTGCGCAAAACAAGGACATGTTTTCCATGAGGTGCTTCAGGTCTCAATGGCAAAGAAACTCTCTTTGGCCTCGCAGGACTGGGAATGAGCCCAGGATCCCCTCCGCAGGCAGCCCAGACAGCCTAAATTATCTTTTCCAGTGTGTGTTGCTTAATATATGTCAGTTGCTATTTTGGGCTTTCTAGATAATGAGTGTGGTGAAGTGTACCCAGCAGGAAAAAGCAGAAGAGCTCTCGGGACGAGTTGCCACCCCCAGACCTGAAACAATCCAGCGGTGATTGCTGTACAGACTGGCACAACCAAGCAGCCTTCAAGGCGAGCCCGAACAGACTTGGAGGGCAGAAATCATGCTGGAGGTGCCAAAAGTGAGCTCAGGTATGAGCTCAGAAGAGCAACAGCTCAGGAATGGGTCCAAAAAGCAGTCTCCGGAGCATGCGGTCATGTAGGAGCTGGAGAAAACGGAGCTCTGACTGCCCACACATTCGGGGATGAGAGCCAGAAATTCTCTCAGCTCTCCCAGGTGTCCAGTACTGCCTCTGCTCTGCATGCCACCAGCAGGACCAGGAAAAGCAAAGAGCTGAAGACTGTGAGCCTGGAGGAGGAGTGAGACACGGTGATGTGTACTGCAGGGACAGTAACCAGTTAAACTATTTCCTCCTCCTGTTTATGTCCCACAGCGTCTGTTCCATCTCACAATTCCTTAATGACAAAGTATTCCAAACGAGCATGCGAGGAACAAAGCTTCTCACCCATTAATGGGAGGTTGCTTGGGCTTCATTGCCCATGCCTCATTCACAGAACATTAGGAATAAATGAAAAATCTGGAGGAGAACAGAGACCACACTGCAGAGGAATCTGGGCCGTCGTCACTCTACCTCGAACAGGACGGAGCCAGTGGAGGCCCGAGACAGGACACCTTGTGCCCAGCTTGATGTAACGTGCTCCTCCATAAGCCCAGAACAGTGCAAATCCTGAAAGCAGGACTCGACCTCTTCGCTAGGTCACTGCAGCAGGTTGACTTGGGCCACAACCTGCTTGCAGCCCATCCTAGAGTACTGCTTGTCCCCCGTAGTGTAGTAACTGAGCTGACTTGCTAAATTTTCAATATGTTTCTGGTCAGGATACAGCCCTTCCCTCCTCATCTCCTCTAGGAAGCAGTTTATGACATGACTTTTCTCCAGAAGAATGAATGGGACGATGTCCGCAGATTTCCAGAGAGGGTGGGCATTGATCAGTACAGGCTGGACAATGCTCAGCAGTTCTTCAAGTCCCCTTTGTTGATGCAGAAGCTCAGCGGACGCATTCTGGATAACAAACTTCGTTATTTCCCCACCTCCTATGTTGCTTATTAAAATATAGATGGCATTGAGGAACTCGTTGGTTTGATTGGGCTCGAAGAATCGGCTGAGAGTATCCAGCAGGACTGGAGACATGAGTTCAACCTCGTCCAGGATAAACAATGGTATCTTCTCTTCTATTTCGGCTCTTGTAACCATGTCAGAAATTTTCTTAGACAAATCTATTTCGCAAGTAAGAGGCGCCGCCCCACTGGGGCAGTGATGCATAACAAAGTACTGAAGCACAAAGTCATTGTCCATGACGGAACGAAAATGCTTGGCCAGCAGCCAGCCAACGTGACTCTTCCCAACTCCCGTCGGGCCGGTTAAAGAGATTACTAGAGGCTTGTTGTGTATGTGGGTAGCCAGATAGTCTTTGAGCAATTCCATAATGCTTTCCACCGCAACCTTCTGACCAAACACTTCCCGGTGCATTGTCTTCTCCAACCCGTCTAGGTCGTATTTTTGGAGGTTATCGTCCAGGTTCTCTATTGCATTGAGAATCTGGAAGAAGATAATGACAATGAGCAAGAGGAGGCAGCGTTTTGCCTTGCTCTTCTCCTCTGTTGGAAGGTATCTTTTTGTTTTATCTGGATACAAGACTATCCTAGATTTCCTTCGATTCTTTTTCCGCTTGCATTTTTTCATAGCACATTGCTCCACAGACGTGTCAAAGGTGAAGTATCGGGAAGTTTCAAAGCTGGACTGATTAAATAAGGACATGGAAGGGCCATACAGGCTAGTTCGGTTCAGGGAAAGCTGCCTTTGAAGCAGCCTTGTGTGGACGAGCTCTGTAGCTTTTTCTCGAGGCAGCTCTAGATGCAGGCGGCTTTTCTTGTGCCGCCAGTACTGTCGGCGCAGGCGGATGACTGCCCGCAAGGGAAAAGAAATAGAAGACATTTTCTTCGAAGCAGCAGGGACCTCAGTATCGGGTACTTCTTCCTCATCACTCTCATAGCAAGATGCCTCTCCTTTTGCATCACTCTCTGCGCAGGGCACCTCCCCTTCCCCATTGCTGTCAGTGCTGGGCAGTTCTCCTTCCACACTGCTCTCAGCGCAAGGTGCCTCCTCTTTTCTGTTGGGTTCAGCACGGGGCATCTCGCCTTCCGCATCACTCTCAGTGCAGGAAATTTCTCCTTCAGTCCCGCTCGCCGCATGGGGCATCTCTCCTCCCACATTCTCTGTGGCAGAGGATGCTTCTCCATCCACCTCAGTGCTGGGTAGCTCTCCATCCATCTTGTCTGGTTTTTACAGCCCATTCACATCATCTTCTTTCTTAAAAAGAAAAGAACAATGTAAAATTGACCTTTGTAAGATCAGGAAGTGACAAGTCATAGACAAATTAGATCCACATTCCACTTTCTAACAGGCAGAACAATTACCTGTGGCAATCAGCAGCAACAAGGTTTAAGAGAGAGACTTTGAGATCTAAGCCAACTCTCTGGAACACACTCCGGACACACGAAACCACAGAAGAAATTCAGTGTAAATAAATGCAAATTGATGCATATCACAAAACCAACCCTGCCTTCATATGGGGGAGGAAAGCCTGGAGCTGGCTGGAGCCAAAGCCGAGGGCTTGACTAAATGCTACCACGAGCAAGAGGCAGGACACCGGGCAGACAGCCCTGTGGTTCCAGCCAGAGCTGCCCAGTCCCATTTCCCTACAGCTGCTAAATATAAGCCAGACAGCAAACCAAACCTCAGCCCCAGCACCGGCGCACACTCACGTACGCCCCACATGCACCAGTCACTCACGCACCTGCAGGGACCTTTTGGGGTGTGGAAACGCTCGCACCATACAGGCTACAATCGCACAGCATCTCCCCTGGAAGGGGGATTTTTCCTGGCTCTGCCATGAGTAGACAGGGAGGACAGATGACAGCAGCATCCAGGCAGCGTTCAGCCCCCGGCACAGAGCTTCCCAGGCTGTCCCTGAGGGCTCAGACAGCTTGCAGAGAACCCATGCGGTTGTGACAGAGCCTGCCAGCAGCACATGGCTCTGGGGAGAGGAGTGGGGCTGCCCCATGGCACCACAGACCTCCTACCCCCACAGCGACACCAAAAATGCTGGGAAATAAACCCTCTAAGACTTGTTTTGGAGATTTAGAAAATAAGCATCCTCTATCAAGCCTGAGCAATGTGAGGAAGTGATCTCCATCCATCATGTGCGACGAGACTGGTTACGAAATATATTTCCCGCTTACATGCATATGTATAAATTTGCCCAGAAATCTCATGCATATTCTATTACTTTCCAAGATCTGATTTGAATGTTATTAAAAAAACTTTGCAACAGTCAAAACTCTTGCTAATTTGAAGCTGGCTCCAGCTCTCTGCTGACCTTGCCTTTAAGATAGGAAGAAACGCCAAACAGAGGTGATTACAGAAGAGGAGACATCTGTTCAGCACAAATCGTAACTCATACAAGATGTTCTCATCTTCAAAGAATGAACAATGTCTGGAAAACACTGTCTAAAGGAAAACACGCTATCAGAGAAAGCAAGCCTGCTATCAGGGGGACATTCTAACTTTCAAAAAACCCACAGTTGCCTAGACAAAACTTAATCCTCCTTTAGCCCAAACCAAAATATTCAGCTTTTTGTAATAGTAACTACTTCTTGTACCAACAGTCCCTTTCCTTGCCCCACGTGCTCACACGCTTGCACCCCTGGGCCTGCAGCAGCCACTGGGTCCTTCCCACGGGAGACCCCAGAGCCACATGGAAGGTAACGCGTACCCCTAGGTAAAACCATGTAAAAACCAGAACACATGAACAAACCTCAGTTGGCCAACAGGGAGGAAGAGGAGAGGACGAGCACCAGCAGCAGGACACGATGACAAGAGGCAGGAATCCAGCAGAGATGCCTTTGGGAGAAAACAGCTCCCCGGGCCTGGATGCAGCCACAAAGCACAAGCCCCTGCGCCCACCTCCACGTGCTGCAGCTCCAGGGACGGCTCCGTCCCTGCCTGTACCAAGGCAGGAGTGGCAGAAGCTGTGTCACAGGGGGAGGGCATTTCCCCACTCCCTCCCGACCACAGCAGCACTGACGCAAGGGGACAGTTTGCTGTGGTGACACTGCCAGCCCCGAGAGCAGGAAGGCAGCGCGGGCTGGGCGAGGAAAGCCACTCTCATTAGCCACCCAGAAAGATCAACAGTGGGTCTTGCCAAAAGCACGTCTCTGAGGAGGAGGAGGAGGTCCCCAAAGGGTTTGTTATTAACTGGCTTCAGCGTGGCAGGAAGTCACTAACCTGCAGAATGTCACGCTCCAGAGAAGGTTTTACTTCCTCACCATGGGCCTGACGCAGGCAGCTGCCCGCCGGCACGGAGCAAGCCAAGGGGAAGAGGCACAGGGAGCTGCAGGTGCTGGGAAACACTCACAGCCGCTTCCTCACTTTGCCCAGCTCCTTTCCCAGCTCCTCCAAAACACCAGGACACACCGAGCGAAGCCTGTGTCCCAGCCCCAGGAACAAGTTGGTTTCTGTACCATGTGCCGGCAGCCGGATCATCTTGGGAACAAAGCTGGGGCAAGTGGCTCCCCCAGTGCTAATGACTGGACGAGCTATTGCTGTACAGCAGTTAGCTCCGAGTTCAAATTGCTGACTGTGTGCAGGATTTGGCCATGCCCAGAGCTAAACCAGCTGGACAAGATTCTTGTTAACAGGTGGCTAGACAGGAGGACTGGAGACCACAGCCACCTGCACGCCACTGCTGGAGATGCCACTGGACCCAGGCACTGTCCTCAGCCCACCCCAGAGTCACACCCCATCACACCCCTGCCTCTCTCTATCTTACACATTTTGCTATGCTCACACAGGGCTGGCAGGTGTCCAAAGCTGCTGGGGAGCAGCTGTGATGGTGCAGACCAGCACAAGCCATGGTCCGAGGAAGCGGGGACAGCCAGCAAAGCTTGCTCAGCCCCAAGCCCACAGGTGTAGAAGGGGTAGAAGGAGCTGTAGGAGCTATAGGAAAAGGTTGAAGGAGCAGATGGATGCTGGCAGTGCAGAAGAAGACATCCCAAATACTCTCTTGCAGCTGCCGCCAAAGCACAAAGGGGTTCAGCTCCTTGACGCTGAAGCCAACTCTCCCACCACTGCTCTGTCTGCACAGGGAGCCTGAGGGCCCCACGAGACCCATGGGGAAGGGCAAGGATTGAGCTCTCACTAGTTGGGAGATGCTCTTGACCCTCTTTCCCAACAGCCCAAACAGCACATCCAACCATCTAGGCACACGGTGCCCAACCCTCCGACACCTGACCCACTGGGCACGCAGTGCCCAGCCCTCCGGAGGAGCCAAGCAGAGCAGGGTGGGAGGCCCAAATCCCATCCTCAGCAAGAAATCTGTCCAGTCACGCAGATAATAATCCATGAATACCATGACTCAGTTCCTAATACCTGCTGCAATTTACACAGGACTCGCATTTTGTAAGAGCAGCCCCCACTTCTCCGTGCCGGATCGGGGCCAGGGCGGGCAGCTGTGCCAGCGCGGCGGCACTGCCAGCCTGGAGAACTGTGCTTTCAGCAATGTAATTAGATGTTTGATGAAAACAATAGGGAAAAAGAACCCGGCCAGTAGGTCCACAGCATCAGAAGCACTCGTGTAAACACCATTAGTCACTGCTCTGTCCGAGTCCGGCTGTGCCACGGGGAGACTTCCAGTTGGAAAAGCTCCGTAGAAAGCCCCAGCTTTCCTTATGGAGATCTTTTCCCCTAACATTTGCATTCGTGTGTCACTCTGCTCCTGCCAAAACAAGGTTTCCACAACAAAGCAGCCTGCGTGGGCGGATGGAGGCAGCCAGGCCACGAGGGAGTGGGACGGGGGAGCCACCGGCCGATGGCGTTTGAGGGTGGGAAGTGCCCGGTTTGCAGGAGACGTCTGCCAGTCAGGGAAACGTCTCCAGTGAAAGTGCTGAATCCTAGGAACAGCATCGGAGAGGAGGGAACTGCACCCCAGACTCGAGCCCTTTGGGTTAGTAAAGCTGCTGGGAGAAGGGACTGGCTGGAAAACCCCAAAGGCTGATCCTGCCACTGAAAGCCAATCCCTCACCCAAAGCTGAGCAATTCCAGGGGGAAAAGTAGAGCAAAACAGCCCCTTCCAGCAGGAGGGATGCGGATCAAAGGGTGTCAGTGGCCAGGAGCAGAAATCCTGGCAGAGGCTGTCATGGTCCCAGTGCAGGGCATGGTCCCAGCACCCCAAGTTGCAGCTCCTGGGGGAACAGCTTAGAAACAAACTGAGAAAGCTGGTTTGCTTCACAGTTCGAGGTTGGGGCATGCAGGTATTCACCCTCCCTGAAAACACAGTGCAAGGGGTGATGCAAAACCCACCTGGGCCACCCCATAGTCTGTTGGCCACAAAAACCCACCGCCCCACTCCCGGCTGATCCCCAAATACTGAGACCGACAGGAAAGGCAGCAAGCGGAGAGGAAGAGCCCAGAGCATCCAAAACCAGCGGAAGCAGGAGGGTCCCCATAAAAGTGGGATGGGTTTTGGCAGAAAGGGGCCATTGAGGATGAGCAGGAGGCAGTGGTGGGGATGGAGCTCGAAGCGGCCAAAGCCGAGGGGTGTCCCAGTGACCCAGTGCAGAGTGGGGAAGGCGGACAAGCGCAGATACCCACAACGTCTCTCGCCGGGCCAGCTGCCGGTGCCTCCTTCCAGCCACCGAGCCCAGCGTCCAGCCTCGGACAGACCGGCTGCTCCTCTGCTCCCTTCTCTCTCACCCGTACGAAAACCCAACCGCGCAGAGGAAATGGCGAGGAGGAGTGGCCCACGGCAGCACTTCCTTCTCCAATACGCTGGACGGCCACTGCTGGACAGTTTTCTCTCCCTCCTCTATGCTCAAAGCCCTCCTCGGCTGCTGCCGTCACGGTGGCATCGTGCGAAGAAACACGAATACCAGGCGGCCGTGGTGGGATGGACACGGAGCAGCGGGATGAGCTCATCACCCACATGGCCTTAAAAGCCCTGAGTTTGGGCAAAACATCCCCACCCTCTAGGTGTTACTAGCTCAGGGACGTTCACCTGGAAAGGTCAAAGCGATGAAGCTGTGAAGAGAGGTTATCAGGGCTGACCCAGCACCGGTGCAGCTGAGGGATGAGCGGGACAAACAAGGAGAGCAATAGAACACAGGGAAAAAATAGCGAGTCTGGGAAAAAAAATAGCAATTCCTGAGAAGTCAATTTGTCTGTCCCTGGGCTCCTGCTCTGCTGCTCACATCCCCAACTGAGGTTTTTGACCCCTTTGCAGCGCCCAGCACCTCTGCAGAGGGATGGGATGTGGGAACAGCCGGGCCAGGCTGTGCAGCCGCTGTGAGACCAACCTCGGGAAGAGATGGTGTGGGGACCCCGAGCCCTTCACTGCATAAAAACTCCCCAGTGAAAAAATGCTTCTCCCACCAGCTGCTTTCAGAGGGAGAAGGAAGCAGCGAGGGGTTTTCCATACCTCGCAGGACCAATGCTCTTCACGGCAGCCGGTTCTCACCTCCACCTGCAGCTCAACTTTCCCTTAGCCCTATCAAATTCATCCCCTCCGCCTCTCACCTCCAATTGCACAACCTGGCCAAGGTTTTTCCCTGGAAAAGAAGCCCATTTGGCAAGGCCAGAGCAGCCCAAAGCCACCTCTTGTTGGCTAAGCTCATCTTTCAGGATAAAACATCAGTCAGAACCCATTCCCTGCAAAAGAAGCTGCCTACGACCAAAAAAAATGGGAGCAACAAAGCACGTGTTGGGGTGTTCTGGAGCATCACAGCGCAGATCCCACCCTGGCTGCACATGAAGGTCCCCACATCTCCCTGAAGTGGGGTTGATCTGAGCAGGGTCCCCCCACCTGGATCCACAAAGNAACAGGGAAATAATAGCGAGCCTGGGAAAAAAAATAGCAATTCCTGAGAAGTCAATTTGTCTGTCCCTGGGCTCCTGCTCTGCTGCTCACATCCCCAACTGAGGTTTTTGACCCCTTTGCAGCGCCCAGCACCTCTGCAGAGGGATGGGATGTGGGAACAGCCGGGCCAGGCTGTGCAGCCGCTGTGAGACCAACCTCGGGAAGAGATGGTGTGGGGACCCCGAGCCCTTCACTGCATAAAAACTCCCCAGTGAAAAAATGCTTCTCCCACCAGCTGCTTTCAGAGGGAGAAGGAAGCAGCGAGGGGTTTTCCATACCTCGCAGGACCAATGCTCTTCACGGCAGCCGGTTCTCACCTCCACCTGCAGCTCAACTTTCCCTTAGCCCTATCAAATTCATCCCCTCCGCCTCTCACCTCCAATTGCACAACCTGGCCAAGGTTTTTCCCTGGAAAAGAAGCCCATTTGGCAAGGCCAGAGCAGCCCAAAGCCACCTCTTGTTGGCTAAGCTCATCTTTCAGGATAAAACATCAGTCAGAACCCATTCCCTGCAAAAGAAGCTGCCTACGACCAAAAAAAATGGGAGCAACAAAGCACGTGTTGGGGTGTTCTGGAGCATCACAGCGCAGATCCCACCCTGGCTGCACATGAAGGTCCCCACATCTCCCTGAAGTGGGGTTGATCTGAGCAGGGTCCCCCCACCTGGATCCACAAAGCCTCCCGGAGTCCATGCCAGGTAGCCAGTTGTGCCTCCACAGTGGCCAGGGGTGGAATTTGCCTAACAAATCCTTGCAAGCGTGGGGATTTCTGCATCACGAAGGCACAGGAGCTCAGCTGGAGGATGGCCACAGGCTGGGAGCAGCTGGGAGCTGCTCTAGGGGTTGGGAAGCCTCACCAGGCTGACCCCGAGCAGGAGGGTCCCGGGACAAGCATTTTCGGAACAACCATCAAAAGACACGTTTTTTCTAGCTAATTCATTATTTTTGCAAGGCAAGAGCTGTCCTCAAAGAGCATGGCTGAACGGAATTTAAAAAATAAAAGCAATTTATTGCCCCCAAAAAAAACCTGAAAGGAAGCAATGAGAGGAGCAAGAAGCTCCCAGCCAGCCCCTGTGAGGGCTGTTGTACCCAGAATCAACAACCCAGCCTCAACAACCCAGCCAAAAGTGTTGTGCTAACTGGGAAGAAGCCCGAGTGTCCCCAGCACCCAGGGGTGTTGAGGGGGCAGGAAACCTCTGACACACAGCAGGAAACCAAGGGAGCAGGGCTTGAAGTGCACCCACGGGTGATGCTCACCCTGCTGATGCAATGGGGATTTTCAAGCCTTCGAAAGCATGGGGACAGAGGGAGATACCAGGGACCACAGCCAGAGAAGAGGGTGACAAGCTTCCAGTTACCGTGGGGATGTAGGATGGATTTTCATGGGATGTACTGGAAGAACTCAATGGTGCACAGGGACAGGGACCCAAGGGGGCTAGTGTGGCCACCACCAGCTCACAACCAAGCCAGGGGTGCCCATATAGGTGACATGGCAACGCATGCAGGGGGTGCAGGGCTGGCACTTGCAGCTGGGGATGCTGTCACTGTGTCACCACCAGCCTTCAAAATCATCACCTCGGTCTGGGGTGGCTGCCAATAAAAAAACCAGGGTATGCCTGGGGGAAGCAGGGGCGTCATTGGCACTAAGAGCTGTTCCACATGGGGACATGGCCCATCAGGCAGGTGGGGACATAGGGGCAGGACCATGGGAAACAGCCCCTGCTCTTCTTCCTGGGCAAAACCTCACCTTGTGCAG
This sequence comes from Piaya cayana, assembly GCA_013389865.1. Lineage (NCBI taxonomy): Eukaryota > Metazoa > Chordata > Aves > Cuculiformes > Coccyzidae > Piaya > Piaya cayana. The sequence goes on along the minus strand of WAAB01014262.1, from coordinate 16,587 downwards.
CTGCTCACCCTGCTACAGCCCTGGTGTGTCCCCCCTGCAGGCTTTTGGGGATCTCTGGCACCCCAAAGCGGGGGGAGCAGCCTGCCATGCCACTGGGTGCCATGGGGAGGGGACATTCTGGGGACAGGGGGGCACATGAACGCTCTGGGGAAGTGCAGTTGGGGGATGTGGGGGTGGCACGTGGGGATATGCAACAGCAGGACCCCACGTGCAGTGGGGAGGGCTACAGTATTGGGGGGGCTGTGATATGGGGAGATCCCCACATGCAATGGGGAGGGCTACAATATTGGGGGGGCTGTGATATGGGGAGATCCCCACATGCAATGGGGGAGGGCTACAGTATTGGGGGGGCTGTGATATGCGGAGACCCCACGTGCAATAGGGAGGGCCATGACTTGCAGCAGGGGGGATGCAGGGGTATCAGGGCAGCGTGATGTGGGGATCGTGGGTGGGCAGGGGTCTGTGTGCAGCAGGCAGTGCCCTGGGGGGGTCACAGCTGTGCAGTGGGACAGGACACCAGGGGTTACACGCACACCACGGGCCAGGGCACGGGGCAACACGCATAGAGGGGTGTCCAGCACAGGCACAGGGGGCTCTCCATGGGGCCAGCCCTCTCTCCCCCCACTCCCAGTCCTCTCCCACTCACCACGGAGCCCTGTGTCTCTGCCGCTGCCGAGGCCAAGTTCCCCCCAGCTTGGCCCCACGGGAGGAGGAAACAGCAGCTGGTCGGGGATCAAGGAGCAGCCACGGGTGCCACGGCCCTTCCTGCACAGCACGAATGCAAATCCTGCGCAAACACGGCCTCTCCCATCGCTGGTAAAACCCATGGGAAAGGGCCACGAAAACCCTGGGGATGGAGAGATGACGACCTCCAAGTTGAGGTTTCAGTACCAGAACCCACTGGTTTGGGTACCCGCAGGTGATGGGCAGCCCCTGGGTTTGGTACCCACTGAAAGCATCACCACGGGTCAGGATACACTGCACTTTGCACTGACTTATTCAACAATTTTAGATGCAGGGCTGATCAGCCACTGTTGGGAGGTTCTTCTCCCTCTGGACTCGGCACTGGTGAGACCGCTCCTCGAATCCTGGGGTCAGTTGTGGTCCCCTCACCACAAGGATGTTGAGGCTCTGGAGAGAGTGCGGAGAAGAGCAACGAAGCTGGGGAAGGGGCTGGAGAACAGGCCTGATGAGGAACGGCNGTTTAAGGGATGGGTGGATGAGGTGCTGAGGGACATTGTTTAGTGTTTGATAGGAATGGTTGGACTCGATGATCCAGTGGGTCTCTTCCAACGTGGTTGTTCTATGATTCTATGAAATGCCCCCAGCCCCTCCACTGCCCCTGGGTAAGAAAAGTGAATCTCTAGGGCCAACAGGTCCCTCTGGGAGGGTTGAGAGCTGGGAGCCCACAACCGTTCAGAGCAAACCCCGGCAGTGTTGGCCCCAGACCCACAGCACCCACCTCACCCAGACAAACTCCTCAAAAAAAAGAAAACTGTTAAAAAAAAAGATAAACTGAAACGGCTGTAGAGGTCAGAAACACACCCCATGGGTGCAGAGTTGAGATGCAGAGACTAGAGACACAGTCTTGAAAGGGAAAGTGAGAGCCTGCAAGTGCAGAAGGAGAAATAGTGTTGTGACAGGGACATAGAAACCCCTGAGCAGCCCCATGGGCTTTGGCTGCATCCCCAAAAAGGGGAGAATAAAAGATCATAATAATATAATCCCTTCCACAGTGGGCAGCAGCTTTCTCAGCCTGGAGCTGCCTGAGCAGACAGTTCAAGAGGCCCTGGCAGGCACCATCCCCCCTAGCCAGAGGCCCTTGCTCCCAGTATTGACCCACCCTTTACAGAATCTCAGAATGGTTTGGGTTGGAAGGGACCTTAAAGCCCATCCAGTTCCTCCCCTGCCATGGGCAGGGACACCTCCCACTGGATCAGAGGTTCCCAGCCCCATCCAACCTGGCCTTGAACCCCTCTGGGGATGGGGCAGCCACCACTGCTCTGGGCAACCTGGGCCAGGGCCTCCCCACTCTCAAAGCAAAACATTTCTTCCTAAGATCTCATTTAAATCTCTCCTCTTTCAGCGTAAAACTCTTTCCCCTCATCCTCTCTCTGCACTCCCTGATCAAGAGCCCCTCCCCAGCTTTCCTGGAGCCCCTTTCAGCAGTGGAAGCTACTCTAAGGTATCCCCAGAGCCTTCTCTTCTCCAGGCTGAACAACCCCACTTCTCTAATCTTGTCCTCGTATGGATCATCTTCACGGCCTCCTGCAGCCTCGCTCCAACAAGATCCTATCAACTGCCCCTGACTCCACAGCCGTGTTAGCTGTGGCTTGATTTGTTGAGTGGATTTTTTCCTTTATCACCCACCCTATGCTGATCTGCCCTGAACTTCTGCTGCTGCTCCAGCCCCTCGCTGCCACGAAGTCCTTCCACACCATCCACCCTCCTGCATCCTAAACCCAGACAGCAGCGCCCTCAGTGTAAAAGCAGCAGCTCGGCGACTGAAGCCGGACCCCATGCTCTTCCCAGTCTCATTCTTAGCAAAGATTTCCAACCTTGACAGGCAGCCCTGCTTGAACATGTCCTAAATAACCCAAACAGTTTATCCATGGGCCGAGTAATGTCCCTTGTAGGGACACCGCATCCTGCTTGGGTTATCATGGTCCTTTTAAACAGTTTATAAATAGCCCAAGTCAAATGAGGCGAGCGCTGTTTCTGAAGGAAAGCAATGGGTTTTAGCTAATTTATTTTTTTTAAAGCCATTCCAGGAGCACCAGTCCAGTTGACTGCTCCTAAAACCCAAAATAAATCTGTTTCTATCTCCAGCTGAGCTCCAACCCCACCTCCCCAAACCTATAAAGTATGAAAATAAAACAAAAAACCAAAACAAAACAAAAAAGAAATGGCTTTGGCAGCTTCATCTCCTCCCGTGCCAGCCTCGGCCGCATCGCGAGGCTGCCAGGAAGGTTGTGGTCATGCTGAGAGGCACCGGCCGACAGAGAGGGTGGTGGGGCCAGCGATGGGAGAGGGGAGGGACCCGCAGCACAAGTCACTGTGCTTTGCAAGTGAGTTTTATTGTACTGAAATAAACGTGCGACTTCATTGAGTTTGATGATCATAGAATAGAATCATAGAACCATAGAATCATCAAGGTTGGAAGAGATCTCTAAGTTCATCTGCCCCAGTCATCCCTGTCGCTTGCTAAACCATGTCCTGAAGTGTCACAGTCACAGGTTTTTTTAACCCCTCCAGGTATGGAGACTCCCCCACTGCTCTGTGCAGCTTCTGCTAGGCCTTCAGCACTCTTTCTGTAAAGAAATTTTTCCCAATATCCAACCTAAACCTCCCCATATAATCATAGAATCACCAGGTTGGAAAAGACCCACCGGATCATTGAGTCCATCAATCACTAAACCATGTCCCTGAGCACCCCGTCCACCTGCCCCTTAAACCCCTCCAGGGAAGGTGACTCAACCCCCTCCCTGGGCAGCTTGTTCCTGCTATAAGGTCCTGCTATTACTATATGGAGGAAATAGATAAGGGAAAATCAGGTTATAAATAATTGTGCGTGCTTATGGCCCAAGGATCATATGTGCACACCCAATCCCCTGTGTCACTTGGCTCAAGGTTTCATAATGCTCTCCCCGATTCACTTACACTCCCATCTGGTCATCCAGCATGAGCGAAGTCCAAAGTTCAAATCCAAGATTTCACAAAGCAGACTCCCAGAATTCAGATTTTGTAAAACAAATCATTCACCAGAGGGACACAGCAACTTGGTCCAAGGAAAGAGACCTACTCCAGGAAGAAAGACTGACACAAATCAAGAAATCCTCAGGCAATTATCACCTTACAGACCATTTACCCACCCCTCACACCATGGTTTGGGCCAGTAGAGACTTTTTGGGTCTGTAATCTTCCCTTTCCTCATTGGATCCCCTTGCTGCCTTTCAGATGGGTCATTATCTTATCTGAGTGCAGCTGGTGTTGATGATCCGCATCCTTGAAGCCTCTGCACTTGCCTGGTTTTTGTTGATTCTGGAGGCCATGTTTTGGCTGGACAGGTTGTATGTGCTGGGAAAGGTTTTAACTGGAAATTCCCTGCTTCATGTTTCATTCCCAGCCCTCATGTTTCAGAGCCTGTCTGGCTGCTCATGCTGAGAAAGCTGAGCAAGCAGCACACTAAATCACACAATAGTAGAA
>WAAB01014262.1:1551-12189 GCA_013389865.1 Piaya cayana | reverse complement strand
CCTCCCTGGCCCTGCTGGTCACACCGTTTCTGATCCAAGCCAAGATGCCATTGGCCTTCTTGGCCACCTGGGCCACTGCTGGCTCATATTCAATCGCTGTCAACCAACACCCCCAGGTCCCTCTCCTCCAGGCAGTTTCCAGCCAAACTCCTCTTGGTCTGTAGCTGCTCAGGGTTGTTGTGCCCCAAGGGCAGGACCCACCATTTGGCCTTGTTAAACCTCATCCCATTGGTCTCAGCCCATGGATCCAGCCTGTTCAGATCCCTTTGGAGCCTCCCGACCCTCCAGCAGATCCACACTTCCACCCAGCTTAGTGTTGTCTACAAATTTGCCAAGGGTACAAAAAAGCAAATACCTGCAGAAAACAATGAAAGATTTGGGAAATTATTTGGTAAAGGTGGAGAGCAGTGAGTGCCCACAGCTCCTCCTGCAGCAGGTGGGACAGTCACCTACAAAGCATCCTCCCATCAACACCTTCTGGTGCAGAAAATATTGACTCATTTCACAAGGGTCGATGAGAGAGAATCACCATAACACTTGCCATTGTAAATGAGTTCATATTGTGTAATGTGGCCATCTAAAACACCCCGAGGAACTGAAGCCACTCCCAAGCGTCTAAAGTGTAAAGAAATGGGATCTTACCAGAATTTTCAAGCTATGTGTATATCCTTCTTTCCTTCCTCTGAAAGTGGAAGCGATTTGAAATGCAGGGAACCTGGGACAGGGCTTCAGCTTGGCCAGCAGATGCAGCTCCCGCCTGAAGCAACGAGGCTGCACGGTAAACAGCACAGGGAAGAGCCTAAAGCCCTACATTTTTTCCCCCAGCTTCCTCCTTCCAGGCTGAAAATTTGCATTTCCAGCTTGTTCCAATTAGTTTTAAGACTTTCACATTCCACAAAAGCTGAAACCCTCATTAAAGTAGAGTTTTTCCTATTGTCGCACTTTGAAACAATCACATTCCAACTCAGCCGGTGGCTCTGGCGCAGCCACAGTGGGACCTCCCGTGAGAAGTGTCTCAGGTCCCCTTGGTGGCACCAGCTTCCCAGCTCAGGACGGACACACTCATCACACCCCACAGGTCCATTCCATGTATTGTGGTTGCTGGGAAAGATCAAGACAAGAAAGATGCTCGTTCCATGCCCTCCTCTACCCCGACCTCCTCCCAGGGAGGCTGGGAGCACAGCCAGGATGGGGTTACAGTTGGGGTGCACTCAGCACCCAGCCTCGAGGGGTGAGGAAGCACCACAGGAGGAACACACTCACCTGCACCCAGATACAAATAAATAAACTTCTTGGCATCTATAAAGAAAGACAACCCAGCCGGGGCGCTGGTGTCACTCACAGCCACTTTCCTTGTCCCAGCAGCCAGCCTGGGCTCCCTCGGTGGCCAGAGACAGCCCAAGCTGCCAGCAGTCATGCTGCAAAGCTGGTGGTTTCTTTGATCTCAAAAGATCAAAAAGAGACATTTCCCCACCCCGTCAGAGCGCATCCAGCCCTGCATTGGTCAGACACGAAGTGCAGAGTGGGACAGGACGCGGCACAGCCAGGCAGACACCGACCCTGCTGCCCTGCAGCCACCTCTCTCCCCAGATGCTTCCATGAGCCCAAACCGTTTTCTTTCCTAAAAAAAAAACAAACCCAAAGGCAAACAGGAGAAGCTGTGAAACACGGCCCTGGGCTCTGCACCTGCAGCACTTGTACCAAAGAGGTCTCCTCTAGGGATGTCCACACCACTCACCCATTCTTGCTGCCTCTTGCCCTCCTAGAGCATGCGGGATTCGGATGGAGCCCAGCCACTTTGTGAGCTGCTTTAATATATTCCATGGTAGGTGAGCATCTAAGCAAAAGCTGATCAAGGGCACAGGGAGCTGAGCAGCCTTTGAGGGAACATGCCCAGTCTCCAGGAGGTGTTTGCTGTGAGTTTCTTGCATCCAAAATCAGAGAGAGAAAACCCACCAGGGCTGCTGCAGGAGCACCAAGCAGGCAGCAGACACGACTGCCTGAGCTGTGGTTTGACAAGATGTTGTCTCAGATCCTCAAAGCGTGGGGCACAGGTGCAGCTCCCAGGAACATCCCCAGTCACATCCCACACCAGGCACAGCCGTGATGAGCACCCCACCCAACCTCAGATGAGAACGGATCCAGCTGAGTGTCCTACCAGAGTCTGGTGGGCCTCCTTGCACATTCAGGCATGGATTTACCCTCCATGCCTGCTGGGATTTGCAATGAGCTGCTCATCACCTTGCTTGGCTTTACTTGGAGCAATAGCCTACATATTCCAAGACTGGGGTTCATTTAGGGATTAACAGAGCCCTGACATCACAAGGAACATCGAGCTTCACAACAGGACGCACTGACCAGCTTCTGGTGCCACAAGACCATGAGTGGAGTGTCAGGGGGAAACAGAAACTCGAGCTCTCACCCGCAGAGGCAAAGCTGTGAAGTGGCAGAAGGGAGAGGCGGGCACCAAACTGTGCTGCCTGCAGCTGCCCACAGCATGGGACTTCCCAGCCTCTGAGAAACAAGGTTAAATGTTAAATACAGGCTGTTTGCTGTGTTCCACCCGTCTCCCATGCAGTTGGATGCCCAGTGGCGCAGCCAGGGTTACAGGCAGCCCTGGGGTTTGCAGTGTGGCCCCTTCCACATCTCAGTTCCAGCTGCCGCAGCACCCACAGAGGAAGGGAGGCTCCCTGTGCCGTGGAAATTGTTTTGGCTTCCCAGAAAGCAAGTTTTTCATAAAAGCCAGATTTCCCCAGTGTATTCCTCCTGAATACCCACCTGGAAATCAGGACTGAGGAGGCCTGAATGCTACCGAGTGGAGACTGAACAAAATCCTGAAACCCATTGCCTGATCTCACGCCCAGGATGGGACACGATGTTTAACCAAAAGGAGCTTGGGGACTGCCCCATCCAACGGCCTCACAGATCCCAGTGGTGCCTCTCGAGGGCAGCAGCCACCAGGAAAGCAGCCATGTATTCAGGCCATGGCAAAGCAATCCTAGCCGTGCCTGTGTAATCCACTTCCTTATCCTCCAGGACTAACCAGCTTTCCCTGAAGAATCATAAAATAGTTTGCGTTGGAAGGAACCTTAAAGATCATCCAGTTCCAACCCCCCTGCCACGGGCAGGGACATCCCACTAGAACACGTTACCCAGGGCCCATCCAACCTGGCCTTAAACAACTACAGGGATGTGTTTAAGAACTCCTACATCTCATCCATCCAAAGCATTCTTTATCCCACAATAAAATCATTCCACACAGTTTAGGCATCTCAAACAAGGGCAAGTGGACCCTGGAGTCTTTCTCCCACATAAACCAAGGGAGACAGCACGAACACTTGATTTGTGTAGGGTCTCACTCATCACAGCCAGCCGCAAGACAGCTACGGCCACACAGAGAGATCCAGACAGTAACTGGAGCCACCAGCCCCTCGTCCCAAACCCTCCCGGGGCTACGAATGGAGACTGAAGGAAAAAGAGAGGTGCCTGTCAGGCTGGGGAGTTCTCTGCAGGCCCTTTCAGCACGGGGAGGCTGATGCCAAGGGTGCTCTGCTGAGACGAAAGTAAAGTGTTGGTACCATCTGAAAAAGACGATTGCCGTGTTTTATTAACCGGTGAAGTGAAGCAGGCACTCACGCACAGGAGGAAACAGAGTGAGGGGAGCAGGCCCAGTCCCAGAACTTGTGGGGTGCACGGCCCAGGCTGCTGCCCAGCTGTCTCCATGCAGAGTGACTCCTCTTGGGGAAACAAACACCCTGGGCAGAGAAAGCACCCAGCAGGACACAGAGAACTGGGCAGCACAGGCATGGAGAAGTGACACCAAGGAGAAAGTAATGACGCTCGCAGTCTAATTACAGTTCTTGGGCAGGCGATAGACACCTCCGGAGTAGATGAGTTGCTGGTCCCGGACCTTCTTCTGGAGGAAACCCTGTAGCTCTTGTATATCGATTTCTGTGACCACTGGGCCTGTCATCACAAACATCTTCAGCATGCTGTGAATCCTCTCCAAGGACAAGCTCTCAAGGTTGGTCAGCATGGCCTGGATGTACGTCCAGAACAGCTGCAGGGGGGAGAGGCAAACAACAGTAAACACACCGACACCTACACCAGGAGGTGCTTTAGCATCCCACACCCCAAAAGCAGAGCAGGGCTGGCAGTGAGTTCTACTCTCAGCTATGAGCATCTAGCCTTTACACAGCAAATACCCAAGAACAGCATCAGGTGTTGGGACACAGAGCTAGAAAGGATTTAATGTGCAGTACACACGTGACCCTCAGTGGATAAACACCAGAGGGATGCCTCCAGGTTGCACAGTGGCACAACACACACACAAGGTGACACACGGGCAGGGAGAGCACTGGAAGTGCCCAGGAACCACAACACAGAGAAGACAAAAGTCCAACTGTTAGTGCTGAGCAAGCCTTCTTGGCTCTAAGTGCCAAAAAGCACTGCTTGGGGGGATCTACCTAAGTTATGACTATTTTGAAATATGAAATCATGTCTCAGGCTTTTTCTTTTTTAAAAAATTGAAAAAACACATTTAGAGATGTCCAAACAGTTGCCTGGCCCAGCAGCCCAACAGGAACTTCTGTGGAGGGATGGCTGCAATCCAGGACCTGTGAGCACGAATCAAGAGATACCCAATTCAAAACCCCTCCAGGTGGACTTAGCCACTTGCACCGAAAATGCAAACCCAAAGGACAAATTGAATCCTTCATCCTAATCACATTCCCCAAACCCAAAAGCACAGGATCTTCCCACCACCCTCCCAGCTTTGCGAGCAGCCCAGATACACAGATGGGTACCTGCAGCTCCTCCTCTTTCTGGTCAGCCTGTGAGGCCATGGCAGAGTCCCCTTCCTCATCACTGTCTATCAGAACGACCTTCTCCACCTGGTCTTTCTGTTCCTCCTCAATCACGGTGAAGGTGCCCTGGGGCTCTTCGCGCAGGACACCCTGCTGCAGCCACAGCGTCATCTTACGCTTCAGCGATGTCTCTGGCACCTTGAGCGCTTCACTCAGCTCTGTCAGTGTCCACGTACCTGCAGAGACCATGGATCTCAGAGAAAAGCACAGGACACCCACCCACCTCCACTGCCAGGACTCCGTAAGAGGATGAGGAAGGCTGGGGAGCAAGCAGCCGTGTGCAGGCATTCCCTGAAAGCAGAGCGGGTGCTGAGCTGCGGTCCCGCTGGGTTCTGTCTCCCAGGACAGCTGGAGACCTGGCTGAGCCCTGTGGTAGATCCTGAACCAGGTCTTGGTTCTGCTGCCAGAGCTCTCGGAACCTTCAACCACCCGAGTAACACAGCCTTCTCACCCCTGGGAAGCACAGAGACAGGGACGGGAACGCTGAGTCCCTGCCCCAGCACTCACTCTTGGTCTGGAAGTGCAGAATGATGGCAGCGTGCACAGGAGACACAGACAGGGAGAGGGTGCGATCGGCCAGCTCCACATCCAAGCTCACCAGGCCCAGGTGGTGCTTCCAGTTCAGGGTCCTCATGGCCTGGAAAAGAAGGAAGCAGCCACTCATAACATATCTTCTAACAGGAACCAGCAAGTGCTGTGTTATCACAAATGCCTCTACCACTGGGGCCAGCTGTGCACCATTCACCTCTGCCAGATAGAAAAGCCCCTCCTCTCCTCATGAGTTGCCCAGCACTGCCATCCTCTGCCCCTTCACGGTAAAAAACCTGCTCGGCACGAACTTCACTTTGTTCAGCCCTTGCCCAAGACTAAGGCTCCTCTTCTGCTTGAAAGCCACTCAAGCCAGCTCTCTGGCAGGGTAAGCGCAGGTAGAGGGAGCGCTGGAAGACTAACCAGGTCATTCAGGACAAACTCCTCATGGAAAGGGTCACTGGGCACTGGAACAGGCTGCCCAGGGAGGGGGTTGATTCACCTTCCCTGAAGGTGTTTAAGGGATGGGTGGACGAGGTGCTGAGGGACATGGTTTAGTGTTTGATAGGAATGGTTGGACTCGATGATCCGGTGGGTCTCTTCCAACCTGGTTGTTCTATGATTCTATAATTCTATGAAAATCAAGACCTCACATAGCAGCATAACCACTGGATAATAAAATAAAAACCTGAAGGGAGAGCATCAGAAGGTTAATTGTTATAGTTGCGATTTAGTTTTCTAGAGAGAACTATGCAATTCTCATATTTCAAAGGTGCTCAAATAGAGTACATAGATGCTCAAAATAAATGCTTTGTCTTAATGTCCCCTTTAAGGTGGCAAACACACAGCACTCCCTGGGACAGTATTTAACTATTCATAGCTACTAGATATTTATGGTTTTCAATAATCAGATTCCAACAGCCTGAAACAAAAGGTGTTTAAGGGACGGGTGGACAAGACACTGAGGGACATGGTTTAGTGATTGGTGGGAATGGTTGGACTCAGTGATCCAATGGGTCTTTTCCAACCTGGTGGTTCTATGAATAAGCTTAAGCCAGACTGAAGATACCCAAGATACCTCAATATACCAGCATCTTCTAGAAAACTCTTTTCCCAAACTGCAGTCACCACTATTGCTCAGACACTCCACGAAAAGGTAAACCCCTCTTTTAGCCACAGCTAAGCTAGCGCAGCTTCAGACCCTAACTGAAAGCTGTGAGACTTTGAGATTCCTCCATAACAGTGTGGGCGTACTGGCAACTAAAATTTAAGGGATGTTAAAAGGGACTTTGCAAAAACCATGCTATGTAATGAAGTCAGAAGTGCAAGCATCTCTTTTTAAAGCAGGGTTAAGGTTGTCTCACCTTTAATTTCTCATACTTCTTGGAATAGGCTTCCATGGCCTCCTTGACCTGCTCTGGAAGCTCCAGCTTCTCCTCTTTCAGTGGTGGCCAAAACTCACTTGACAGGATAACAGCAACGAGGCTGAATGGGGGCCTCTCCTCCTCTGGGAGTTTCTCTTCCTCATCACGGATGTTGGCATTAATGCGCCGCGAGTCAGCCATATCCTGGAAAAGGCAGGGGAAGGTGAGGCAGCAGCTTCTCTCCCAAGTCAGCGCTAGCCCTTAGCAAAGAGGCTTGAACGAGGTGACTAACGTTGTCTCCAAATAATAATGGAGACAATGGAAAGGACATAACCACATGATTCTACTAAAAAGACTGTGACAGACTTGGAAACATTTATGGGGGGATTGAGGAAGGGCTACCAGCCTACACTGAAGTCCCTCCAGACCCCTGTTCTTCCTACAGTGCTCCCAGAGAACTGAACTCCAGAGTCCCAACCCTAGAGGAGCTGGGGAAACCCACCTCTTCAATGCCAGACGACTGCAGGAAGGGCAGGAGAGACCACAGCACCACAGCGGCCACCCCCACCCCCAGAGTCCACAACCCAACCCACAGCAATTAGGATTTTGGACGCATACCTGCCAGTCACAAACCTGCCCCCTTACTGGGATTCTGGGAACCCCATTTCCATAAAAGATCCCTTTTTGGGTCACTCCTCAAGTCCCTCCCCTTTTCCCCATGAACTCAAATGCCCAAGACTTGAAATTAAAGAAGAAAAGTTACTTTTAACATGACTTCACAATAATGCATCTGAGCTTCCCCGAACCGCAGCTTCAGCAGCTCCACATTGCGGATTTCCCTGATAGGAGAAAGATCACATCAGAGACAGGTTTCTCAGTCAGACCAGCCTGGCTCAGCCTCCATCCCATGCACCACAGCCAAAATAGGGAGTCTCGTAAAGCACATTCTCTCAAGAGGATGCCCACTGGCATCTAGGCGAGGAACAATCAGAGCTTGCTTTTTGAACCTGTTCCCTTTCATTTGGAAGAGCAGAGCACTGCACCATCCCCCTCAACAACACAGCGCAGCCTCGGCCTTTGGTGAGCCACTTGCCCCAAACTGCCTACCGGAGCCATGGCTCACACACACCAGCTGCATTTCACAGAAAGGAAAACCACTGCAGCTCTTCAACCAAGAGATACGGTTGGGTTGCAACTGGGGTTTCTTGATGCTTCATCCCTTTTTCTTACTTGAACACTTTCTGCTGACCCTAAGCAGCCTGTGCAGGTTGGGAGGGCCACGAAAGCATGTGAGATGGAGCTAAGAGGGTGTTGATGCCTCCAGTTTTCTACCTGCTGCCCTACCAGCACAAGCCAGGGGCAGGACTGAGCAAGAAGCAGCCTGAGAAGAGGTGAGCGTATGAAGTTCTAGATTCAAACCCAAAGCTGCCGAGGAAACAGCCAAAGACATTCCTGGCTCCAGAAAGAGGTGTTCCCAGGACTACGACTGAAGTGTTCCTTTATCGGGTGATTTTACCATGGAAAACTCTAGAGTTGGATGTTTGGAGCTCACCTCTCAGCACTGTAATTGAACTGATGGAGCAGCCGGTCAGCCAGGAGTGTGCGGTATTCGTTGATAAACAGGTCCTTGCTGCCATAGATGCTCACCAGCAGGCTGATGATGTCCGAGGACCGACGCTTGGAACTTGATTTTCCTAGTGGAATCCAGCAGAAGACAGTAGGTGATTAACAGAGACCTGTCTCAGCTCAGCTCAGCTCTGGAGAACCAGCAAATGAGCTGCTCAAGACCACAGTCCACCAGGGAGAACTGCAAGCTACCAGGACTTCTGGTCTTGGCATCTAACCTGGATCTGCATCAACTGGGTCAGGAACCCAGTCCTCTGGTTCTGCAATGTCATCATCACTCTCCTGGCCGTTCTCCAGTGTCACCGGGTCAGCTTTCGAGAGCTCGTTTGCAAGGTCACCGGATCCCTCAGCATCCCCAGTGAGACCAGCCACGATCTGCCGCACTGTGTCTTCCCGAGTCCTGCCAACAGGCCAGGGAAATGGAGGAGGTGAAGAGGAGGAGAGGGACAGGGGATGTGTAGGACTGCCCTGCAAGCCTCTTACCTCAGATACTTCCTGATGGGCTCACAGGCGACCTCCAGGATAACCATCGAGGGGTCAAGCTCCCGCAAGGCCTTGATGGCCGAGATATAGAGTGTGATGATGTCAGATGTGTTGACTCCTACATGAGAGGGACAGAGGGAGTCAAGAGTCCCAAATCACAGACTAACAGCCTTGATGCGAGGAGCCTGGATGCTCCAAGGCCTCTGTTCAATCTGTGGAGTAGTAGACAAAGGGGTTTCTGCCCTGCAGCCCCAGCCAAAGGGAGAGATCGGACCCATGGCTGAAAAAGTTCCAACCGTTAACATAAGCTCAGAGCTATAACCCAGCTGGGCCCAGAGTGCAAACTGCAAGCTCAGATCACACACATCTTAACCCAAACAAGCCTTTAGTCGCCAGACCAGGCTAATGTCGCTCAGCTCTTCCCCATACCGCAAAAACAAGGCAAAAAGGGGCTGATATGATCAGTTACTGCCACCCATGCACACTCCAACACAAATAGCACAGGATGCACATGGCCTCTCACTCATCAAACAGAACAAAATGTTGGCTCCCAGGGGATCCCAATTCATGCCCAGGCTCCTCAAAGTGTCATGACACATGTGGTGCTGTAAAACCCACCAGGATGCAGAAGTCGCATTTCCAGAGCGCTTTTCAGGGACCTGAGCAGCTCCTGCCTCTGATTAGTCCTTTCCAGGCAGAACTTGAGGTCCTCCACAGCAGGCTTTGACTCTGGGAAATCTACAAATCAAGCAGTGATCAGAAACAGTGCCAGGCTCCACGGGAAGGCAAGAGGAGTGAGGGTGGCGCATTGAGGGGTGAAGACAAGTCCAAGTCCAAGAGGGCGTGAACACTGAATGGGTCACACCTACCTCGAATAATGCTGAAAAGTTCTTCGATGCGCATGCTGGCATAGATGCGGTAGAACCACCTTTGGACATGGCACCGCCAGCGCTTCAAGGTGCTGCTGGCTTCTGAAGAGGAGCGTGCCGAAGGACTATCTTGCAGGAAAACCTTGCTGAGCCAGCCAATCACCTTCTCAATCCACTGCAGAAGGAGAGGGAAAGTACAAAGATGGTGAACACCACGGCACAGCCCTGTCCCACACTTACCCATCATCAAGCAAGCAGAAAGGGGGAGCGTTACCTCCAGCTGCTCTCCAAACGCACTCTGGCCTGGTCTATAGCCAGGGAGAGCCTTGCTGAGAGAGTATGAACTTGAACTGGAGATACAGGATACAGACTACACAGATGTGCATGAGAAGGGGTGATGGAAGACCGTGCACTAGGCTCCAAAAAGGAGAAGGTATATTCTGAAAGTTGAGGACTATTCTAGTCTTGTAGAATTCCAGTCCATTCTATACATATAGAATCATTCTCTTCATGAGAATACGAGCAAACTGCCCATCACACCATCCTCGGCCCAAAACGTCTACAAATCCCTGAAGTCAATGAAGAGCAAGCCAGACAGCCCAAGGGGTCACAGAGAACCAAACCCAGGCACTCAAAATCTCTATAACTACATGAAAGGAGGTTGTAGAGAGGAGGGTGATGGGCTCTTCTCCCAAGTGACAGGGGACAGGACAAGAGGGAATGGCCTCAAGCTCCACCAGGGGAGATTTAGGCTGGACATTAGGAAAAAAATTTTCAGAGAAAGGGTCATTGGGCACTGGAACAGGCTGCCTAGGGAGGGGGTTGACTCGCCTTCCCTGGAGGTGTTACAGGCACAGGTGGACAAGGTGCTGAGGGACATGGTTTAGTGTTTGATAGGAATGG
>WAAB01014261.1:975-16635 GCA_013389865.1 Piaya cayana | reverse complement strand
AGGAGCTGTATTCAGTCTCCCACGAACACCCCACTGCTCACTCCTGCAGCATCAGCACGGCCAGCACAGCTGTCGGCCTTGTGCCAAGGAATGCAATTACAAACCTCCCATCACGGGCTAGCAGCAACTGATTAGTGACACCACAGGCTGAGCTGGAAGCATTTGTCACTGGAAGCTGACAGCACCAAAAGGCTTGTGAATAACAGGAAAGAGAGGGATGTGCTGTATATTTCTGACAGCTCCACCCTGCTGTCCAGGAGGGGCTGCGCTTACTGATAGTTCCTGGTTTCCTCGAAATAGCACGCACAGGCTATGGGGACGACCATCACAGGTCGCCCTATCCTCCCCCTGAACTGTACCTCTCTGCAGAGAAATATTTTGACTGCTTTGGCGCAGGTTAATTAGTACGGCAGGAATAATGGCTTATTTTTTTTCATTTAATTATGACAATGCTCCCACCCTCTCTATTCTTAGGATAGAGACTGACTTTAAATGTAAACTTTATAGACCATGAGGAAGTGTTTGCAAAGCAAACACATCAAAAGCTCTGTATCTTCAAACTGACCCCAAACATTTAATTTAGCTTAAAAGGAAATGGGTTTATTTAGGCTTCAAAGTTATTTCACTTGATGTTTGACAGCTTCCACTTCCTTTCATCTTTCTAAATGTAGGCAAATTTCAAAATAGCGACAGTTCAAAACAAAAGATCAGAAACCTTTGTTTAAGAAATGCCACCACTGAAATGATTTGATGTACATTTTCAGCCAAAGCCATTCAACAAATGAATCCAAATGGCCAAAATATATAGAATCAGAGAATCACCAGGTTGGAAAAGACCTCTTGAACCATCAAGTCCAACCATCCCTATTTGTCACTAAACCTGAATATATGAATATGCTCATTTCCAGTATATCTTTTTCAGTGTTTTCCCTCCTGTTCCCTTGGAAGAGGCCTTAGCAGTGAGGGTGGCTGGGAGGGCACCAAGGGACATCCTTATCCAGAGACTGAATCTTTGCTCGGCTGTGGTGGGAACACTGAACTGCTCTCCTTTTGCTTGAAAGTTGTATTCCCAAATACAGCAACAGACCTGAGGAAGCTGCTGTGATACAATTAAGTAACGGTCTCACCTGGCACTAAATACAAGACAGTGCAAGGCCTCTCGCATCTCCATCAACAAGAATTTAATGCAGCGAGACCTGATCCAATGGAACAATTTGGTTTGCCGTGTTCTTGGCCAAGCAGAGCAGGAATACCCTGTGCCAGCCTGCTGTTTTTCAGACAACACTGATTGTATCTGCAGGCTTATCTGAGTCCCTGAGACAACATCAGGCTAGACAAGAGATTGGCTCCTAAGTACAATGTTGTATATTGGGCAGGTTACACATAAATGTGAAAACCACAGAGTAAGCCTGGAGCAGAGCCTCAGCTGGGGGGAACCAAGATGCATCCATCATCTGTATGGGCAGATGACCATCTGGACACCATTTTTGAGTGGATCTCATTCTGTTCTGCCTCTGTTTTAGGACAGTGAGGACAGGTCAAGCTCGTACAGAAGGCTCTGCAGCTGTGGGAGACTGTCCGTGTGCTCCGAGGCAGCAGGCACAGGGTTGTGCAGCAGCCATGGGCATTTCTTGCCTCGGTCAGCTTGAGTGCTACCTGGCATCCCAGCAGTCTGAAGAGCTGTTTCTTGAGATACAGCAGCCTGGAGGTGTTCTGTGAAGAGGGGCAAACTTTCCCAGCATCTAGGTCACAGCTGTATTTATACAGCTCAAAAAACAAAGAAACGTGCTCTAGGGCACAGAGCTTTAACACTCAGCCAGTGAGGATATTAAAAAGGAGGAGAGATAAGCCACCAAGAGCTTCATTTCCTCTTCAGCTTCTTTCTAATTTATTTTCTTGTTTATTTAAATGCTCTGCTTTGGGAAACTGAGGCTCCATTTCACAAGGGATTTAAAGTAATTTCTTGGGCAGCCAGAGCTGTCAGACAAGACCCAGCTGCCTGCGAAGCCTCTGGAGCATAACAAAGAATTTAGGTAACTTATCAAAAAAAGGTCCCTTTCCATTCAAAGCCGCCTGCTCTGGTCCTTTTTTGAACTCCCTGACAAAAGGCCAGGTCTCTGCCTGTTTGGGAATTGTGTGAAACACGCATCCGTCTCTGCTGCGTGTGAGACAGCTCTTGGGAGGAAAAGGTTATTCTATTGAATTGTGTGTTGTTTGTGCTGCTGTGATTTGCAGTGGAGAGGAGGGCAAGCACCTGATGATTCAGGACCTGTGCAGAAAGGTCACGGTGAAATTAGATGCACAGCGCACAGCTCTTGTGACGTGGTTTCCTCACACACATCTCCCATTCCAATTGCCACTAGGAATGTCATAAAAAGAAATTCTCGTTATCACAGAATTGCCAGATTGGAAAAGACCCACTGGATCAGAGTCCAACCATTCCCATCAATCACTAAACCATGTCCCTCAGCACCTCATCCACCCGCACCTTAAACACCTCCCGGGAAGGTGAATCAACCACCTCCCTGGGCAGCCCCTGCCTGTGCCCAGTGATCCTTTCCATGAAAAATTTGTTCCTGATGTCGAGCCTGAACCTCCCTCGGTGGAGCTTGAGGCCACTCCCTCTTGTCCTGTCCCTTGTCACTTGGGAGAAGAGCCCATCTCCCTCCTCTCCACAACCTCCTTTCAGGTAGTTATTGAGAGCAATGAGGTCTTAAAAATCAACTGTCAAGATTTGCTGCTTACAATAGTTTCAGGGGAGATTTTCTACCTCGCTCAGATGTGTCCTAGTTTGTGACAGATGATAGGACTGGAACCCTGACTGAGGTATTTGGACAGGCCCAGCTGTAAGATTCAGTTTAGCTGTTTCTTACCTCACTTAGTCTACAGCATTCATCCATGTATTCATCCAGACTGTTGCTTGTGGGGTACTTCTTCAGCTCATGTCCATGGATCTGAAGGTCCTGCATGCTGCCAAAGTTCTCTGGGAAATTGTCAGCAATCGTCTTTGGCTCTTCTATGGAATTTGGATGGGGAAGAGTGCTCTCCCTGGGAAGGTCTGTCTCTGGAGTAGGTTCTTTTTCCAGAGATTGCCTTTCACTTTGGTCAAAATGTTCATCAGGACTTTCTTCCCGAGGAACACTGAAGTCTCCAAGGGAAGCTGTAGGACCCTGCGCAGCATCTGCCTCCTGGCTGTAGTACTCAGCTTGCTTTTCGCTCTCTGGATCTCGGTGGCTGACTTTTCTGGCTCTCTCTTTACATGTTCTCATTATCAGATGGTCAATTTCCGGAGAAGAAGAGGTGCTAAGCACACCTGAGTCGCAAAACGAGTCTCTGCTGTGAAGCACAAAGCTCTTCTCCGAACCAGTTGGTGTTGATGGAGAATTAGCTCCACTTGGCAATTCAACCCCTGAATCCTCAGATTCAAATTTGGAGAATCTGTGAAGTCGACACTTGGACTCAAAGCTGCCGAGGTCAGGCAGTGTGGCTACATAGTCTGTGCTTGCCGGGGCATCTGCGTAGTCTGGATCTGCCAGTGCGACCGCTGCATTTGGACCTTCTTGGGAGTCTGGTGGCAAGCTGACACCTGGGAGACGGCACTCTTCTGTGTCAGCTGTAGACTCTGCGATTAACCCTGGGTTTTGAATTCCTTCACTGCTCAATATCTTCATATGTGTTAGCACGACTTTGTCCTCTGCAGGGGGGCTCTTCTTACCTGCTTAAAAGAAAAAAAAGTACAAGGTCACAAGAAGTTAAAAAACTCAGCATACAGTGCATCTCCTAAGGGATTTGAAATGTAAATCTGCCTACAGTAAGATGGTGGAGGCGAGCTGCTTCTTGAGCTACATGGAGCTTTCTAGTAGGCTTTACTACAACAGAAATGTTGTACCTCATAGCCCCGGAGTCGTTCAGAAGGAGTCATAAATGCACAGAATTCTGATTTAGTAAACAGGTGTAAACCAACGCGTGTAGTCAGATAACTTTCATGATTACCTGTGTACAGACACAGAGAAATACCTTGTCTTTCAGCACGATAAACATTAATTTAAGGCTAAAATATTTGCTCTGATTAAATATATTCTGAACTAGCAGGAAAAAATATGTAAAATTAAATCTATCTTTTTGAAGGCGTAAGGGAATTTTGTGTTGTAATGAGTAACTAGCAATCTGGTATTCTCTGCACACATACAGGTGATGAAAAGCAAGTACTGATAGGCAAAGTAAACAAGACACTGTAGATCTTTTTCACTACTCCCTGTATAGTCTTAAATATGAAATAATTTCTTTAAATGAACTGTTAGCCTCTTCGTGAAGAGAAGGGATACAGGCACAGCTTTATTCACGAGGGGTTTTTTTGCATGTGGACAAAGAAGATTTGTTTTCATGTCAGAACTCTTTCACAGAGTGGTAGAATTGTCTCTGGATGACAGGATGATCTACACGAGCTGTAGATCTGCCCCCAGGTCTCCTTACTGGTTTTCTGAATCTAATATTTCACAGAGTTGACTTCTGGTTCACACTTAACGTACGAGAGCCAGTGAAAAGCTCTGCATCCACCTTTTAGCAGACCGCAAATCTCAGCTCCAAATCCATCTACTTATGCTCTTGAGACCAGGAATTGATGCAGTACAAAACTTCAGTTTCTCTATATTTTTTTCCTTTATTACTACATGACCCAAAGCACCTCAGAGGGCTACAATGCCGACATTTTTCAGGATATCTTACTTCCTGCTTAATTTCCTTTCATTCTGCTTTCCTACTTCCTTCCTTTTTGCCTAATATCAAACCTCTTNGGGAAGGTGAATCAACCACCTCCCTGGGCAGCCCCTGCCTGTGCCCAGTGATCCTTTCCATGAAAAATTTGTTCCTGATGTCGAGCCTGAACCTCCCTCGGTGGAGCTTGAGGCCACTCCCTCTTGTCCTGTCCCTTGTCACTTGGGAGAAGAGCCCATCTCCCTCCTCTCCACAACCTCCTTTCAGGTAGTTATTGAGAGCAATGAGGTCTTAAAAATCAACTGTCAAGATTTGCTGCTTACAATAGTTTCAGGGGAGATTTTCTACCTCACTCAGATGTGTCCTAGTTTGTGACAGATGATAGGACTGGAACCCTGACTGAGGTATTTGGACAGGCCCAGCTGTAAGATTCAGTTTAGCTGTTTCTTACCTCACTTAGTCTACAGCATTCATCCATGTATTCATCCAGACTGTTGCTTGTGGGGTACTTCTTCAGCTCATGTCCATGGATCTGAAGGTCCTGCATGCTGCCAAAGTTCTCTGGGAAATTGTCAGCAATCGTCTTTGGCTCTTCTATGGAATTTGGGTGGGGAAGAGTGCTCTCCCTGGGAAGGTCTGTCTCTGGAGTAGGTTCTTTTTCCAGAGATTGCCTTTCACTTTGGTCAAAATGTTCATCAGGACTTTCTTCCCGAGGAACACTGAAGTCTCCAAGGGAAGCTGTAGGACCCTGCGCAGCATCTGCCTCCTGGCTGTAGTACTCAGCTTGCTTTTCGCTCTCTGGATCTCGGTGGCTGACTTTTCTGGCTCTCTCTTTACATGTTCTCATTATCAGATGGTCAATTTCCGGAGAAGAAGAGGTGCTAAGCACACCTGAGTCGCAAAACGAGTCTCTGCTGTGAAGCACAAAGCTCTTCTCCGAACCAGTTGGTGTTGATGGAGAATTAGCTCCACTTGGCAATTCAACCCCTGAATCCTCAGATTCAAATTTGGAGAATCTGTGAAGTCGACACTTGGACTCAAAGCTGCTGAGGTCAGGCAGTGTGGCTACATAGTCTGTGCTTGCCGGGGCATCTGCGTAGTCTGGATCTGCCAGTGCGACCGCTGCATTTGGACCTTCTTGGGAGTCTGGTGGCAAGCTGACACCTGGGAGACGGCACTCTTCTGTGTCAGCTGTAGACTCTGCGATTAACCCTGGGTTTTGAATTCCTTCACTGCTCAATATCTTCATATGTGTTAGCACGACTTTGTCCTCTGCAGGTGGGCTCTTCTTACCTGCTTAAAAGAAAAAAAAGTACAAGGTCACAAGAAGTTAAAAAACTCAGTATATAGCGCATCTCCTAAGGGATCTGAAATGTACATCTGCCTACAGTAAGATGGTGGAGGCAAGCTGCTTCTTGAGCTACATGGAGCTTTCTAGTAGGCTTTACTACAACAGAAATGTTGTACCTCATAGCCCCGGAGTCGTTCAGAAGGAGTCATAAATGCACAGAATTCTGATTTAGTAAATAGGTGTAAACCAACGCGTGTAGTCAGATAACTTTCATGATTACCTGTGTACAGACACAGAGAAATACCTTGTCTTTCAGCACGATAAACATTAATTTAAGGCTAAAATATTTGCTCTGATTAAATATATTCTGAACTAGCAGGAAAAAATATGTAAAATTAAATCTATCTTTTTGAAGGCGTAAGGGAATTTTGTGTTGTAATGAGTAACTAGCAATCTGGTATTCTCTGCACACATACAGGTGATGAAAAGCAAGTACTGATAGGCAAAGTAAACAAGACACTGTAGATCTTTTTCACTACTCCCTGTATAGTCTTAAATATGAAATAATTTCTTTAAATGAACTGTTAGCCTCTTCGTGAAGAGAAGGGATACAGGCACAGCTTTATTCACGAGGGGGTTTTTTGCACGTGGACAAAGAAGATTTGTTTTCACATCACAACTATTTCACAGAGTGGTAGAATTGTCTCTGGATGACAGGATGATCTACACGAGTTGTAGATCTGCCCCCAGGTCTCCTTGCTATTTTTCTGAATCTAATATTTCACAGAGCTGACTTCTGGTTCACACTTAACATATGAGAGCCAGTGAAAAGCTCTGCATCCACTTTTTAGCAGACCGCAAATCTCAGCTCCAAATCCATCTACTTATGCTCTTGAGACCAGGAATTGATGCAGTACAAAACTTCAGTTTCTCTATATTTTTTTCCTTTATTACTACATGACCCAGAGCACCTCAGAGGGCTACAATGCCGACATTTTTCAGGATATCTTACTTCCTGCTTAATTTCCTTTCATTCTGCTTTCCTACTTCCTTCCTTTTTGCCTAATATCAAACCTCTTCACAAACTCATGTAACTACTCCTAAGCAGAACTTCCTAGAACCTCCAGCCAGTAGTAGAGAGGAGAGGTCCGCTCTGCAGCCCTACTTCACAGTAACCCAGAAAACTCCCTGCTACAGAAATAACCCATTTCCAGCCTTCCCTCTTTCAACTTACTTTCCACAACATCCACAGACAAGGAAGAATTTCACTCATTAAGGCCAAGGTAGCTATTATATGGATCATTTTCTTCTTTACTTAAATTCCTTCTATTTGATCTTAGGGATTTTTTGGGATAGCACTGAAACGTGCCCTTTGCTGTCTGTAGGCAGCCATAGATTTAATATTTTACACTGGATTTTCAGACATGCTGTCAGTGATAAATAATTCTAAAATAAACAATTTTATGGCACTCGGGCACAACAGCGCTTACTGCCACCTAGAGAAGATCTTGTCTGTCATACAGAGAATTGCACCCACCTCCCTCCGCAGGATTCACAGGCGTCTCCACTGCGAAGAGTCACACTTGGGACAGTCAGTGCCAGATGGAACAAGAGAAAGATATCGCCCATGGAAATAAAACAGTAAAGCTCATCAGGAGCTGCCTGGGCTGGGCGTGGGGGACCCTGAACCGAGGAAAAGGAATAGGGAGCCCCGTTTGCATCTTCATGCACAGCAAATTTTAAGAGGGAGCTCGATGCGTAGTCTTGGAAGGAGGAGGTGGAGCTGAACTCTTACTGATTTGGAGTGAAGAGGATCTACCTGCTCAGCTGCAAACACTGAGAGGCAAATTACTGTATCTGCATAAAAAATAGAAGGCTAACAGGCGCTTCTGATGGCTTCTCCAGCCCAGGTGACACATCAAAATCTCTAAAAGTCAGGACAACAGCAGGTGCTGAGCTACATTTAATTTTAAGAACAAATCATACAGCTGCCACTCTTAAGCAGGAATTGCTATATGCAATGCTGGTCCCTTCCCACAGGCTCTGATTGCTTTAAGTTATTAATCATGCCTTGCTTTCATCTGACTGTAGATTCTTCCACTGTCTTTCAATCTGCCCCTTTTTTCTTGCTTAACTGGTTTCTCCCTGTCCTACACAAATATTTCTTTGTCTAAAATCAGGAAGCGGCATATTAAAATGAGGTCTTGATACTTACAGAAGATGTCAGATAGAATCATAGAATCATAGAATCACCAGGTTGGAACAGACCCACCGGATCATCAAGTCCAACCATTAGATGCTCTAATTCATATATTTTATGACTACAAAAGCTACAACGTAAACTAGAAAGTTTCATTGGGGTAAAACAAATAATATAAGGAAAAGAAATCTATGGCTCCTTGCATGAGGGGTCCCCCCTCAATGTTAGCAACTCGAGTGCTGAGAAAGTTTTGTGGTTTGGATAACACAGCCCTTTGCTCTGCCCATCCTGTGGCTACTCACAACATCAAATAGTTTCACAAAAATTGCTTGTTCTAGGCTGCGAACCATTGATCTCAGAACTGTGCCAGTAACCACAGTGTTTGAGCATTTCTGGTTTACTCTCCCAATGCATTATGATGACACAAAATGCTATCAGGACTCCTACCACAAGTCCACAATTGATAGACAGGCTGCAGAAATTTGCAACACGCTTAGGCACCCCCTCCTCATTGATTCAATGATGCTTTCCCATTGCCAATAAGGTCATCAATGCTACTGAGATCTCCCACAATTAAGGCAGTGACCTGAAACTCTATTTTTATTTGTGGTACATAAATGAGATAATAGTCTATTCTTCCTCTCTGACAACTGGAATCTAAGCCATAGGTCCTCCCAGCAGTCTATTATTTCTGATACAGATGTTGAAAGAATCATAGAATCATAAGGTTGGAAAAAAACTTAGGGATCAACGACTCCAACCGTATCTGTCCACTACTAAATCATGTCCCTAAGCACCTCATCTACCCGCCTTTAAAACACCTCCAGGGATGGGGACTCAACCACCTCCCTGGGCTGCCTGGTCCAATGCTTGAAAACCCTTTCTGCGAAGAAATTTTTCCTGATGTCCAATCTAAACTTCCCCTGATGCAGCTTGAGGCAATCCCCTCTTGTTCTGTCCACTGTTACTGACACCTGGGAGAAGAGACCATCATCCACCTCTCCAAAACCCCCTTTCAAGTAGTTGCAGAGAGCAATGAGGTCTCTCCTCAGCCTCCTCTTCTCCAGGCTAAACACCCCCAGCTCTCTCAGCCACTCATCAGGTCTGTTCTCCAGCCCCTTCCCCAGCTTTGTTGCTCTCTCTGGACACACTCTGGGACCTCAACATCCTTCTTGTGGTGAGGGACCCAGAACTAAACACAGGATTCGAGGTGCAGCCTCAACAGTGCCAAGTACAAGGGCAGAATCACTTCCCTGCTCCTGCTGGTCACACCGTTTCTGAGACACTGGGCACACTGCTGGCTCATGGTCAGTCGCTGTCGACCAACACCTCCAGGTCCTTCTCCTCCTGGCAGCTTTCTAGACAGACTTCTCCCTGTCACATCGTTTCAGTTACATGCCAAGATGCTATTGGCTGTGGGCTTTCTTGGCCACCTGAGCACATTGTTGGCTCATGATGAGGTATAGAAAAATGATCAGCTTTTTCAAGCACATTGCCATGGCCACCTGGAATTCTTCAATTAAAGGTCTTCCTTGCCATCACAAAAAAAATTATTTAAAAAAAACCAAAAAACTGAGCCAGATCCTCAGCTGCTGTAAAGGGAGGGAGGAAGGGAGAAGAGGCTGAGGGGAGACCTCACTGCTCTCTCCAACTACCTGAAAGGAGGTTGTGGAGAGGAGGGAGCTGGGCTCTTCTCCCAAGGGACAGGGGACAGGACAAGAGGGAATGGTCTCAAGCTCCATCAGGGGAGATTTAGGCTGGACATTAGGAAAAAGATTTTCACAGAAAGGGTCATTGGGCACTGGCAGAGGCTGCCCAGGGAGGTAGGTGATTGAGTCACCTTCCCTGGAGGTGTTTAAGGTGCGGGTGGTTGAGGTGCTGAGGGACATGGTTTAGTGATCGATGGGAATGGTTGGACTCGATGATCTGGTGGGTCTTTTCCAACCTGGTGATTCTGTGATTCTGTGAAATGAGCTTTCCACCAGGGCCCTAACAGAATTGTGTCGGCTAACTTTGGCTGAGTGACGACTGGGCCTGTGAGTGCTTTGTACAACGATAGCAGGGGCTCAGAGCAAGGCTGCCAGGTGCTAGAGGGAGTGTGCTGCTAGAGTTTGGTTCCAACACTGCACAGATGCATCTGAAAGGAGGTGTGAAGAACTTCATAGAGCTGGACCGCGGCATTAAGGTTGGCAAGACATATTTACTTGTACTGGAGGCCAGCCAGGTTTGACACTGCTTCTCCTGGGAAATCAGCCAAGTTTGGGGATATTTTTGGTATTGTTTTTTGTTTCCCTTCCCCTGGATTGGCTTTCTATGCCCCTTCTAGGGCAACTTCAAGGTACTAAAAGATGCTGCTTTCAGACAGCTGCCTGGGACACCAGTAGGGCAGCAGAGGAGGGAGTAGGATTGTGTGTGCATGCTAGGAATCTATATAGTTCCCTGTGGCATCTTTGGCAATGTGTGCCTAGGCCAAACACTGTCTCAGGTTAACTTGTGCCACTTGCTTTGTGCTTATGCTCAGAGAGCTATATGGCTCTATAATCGCACCAGAGAGAAATGGTTCCCTGGGCTGTTCCCAGACTTTTTGTGCCTGTACAGCTGCAAAGCAAGGCTGCTTCCCATCCCGTGGCAAGGTGGCAACAGTGACCTAGCTGTTATCTGAAGATAATTAGTAGGTAGTGAAAGAAATTGTCATGTTCCATCTAACTCTCTAGAACTTTGCTTCATTTCCAAATTGACTTCCAGGATACTTCTCTGCTGGCAGGTAGCAAAGCCTTGCAGAGAAACTTAAATCCTTCAAAGGCAAATATCCTCCCATCAGCTGGTGTCCCAAGCCTTTCCTTTCCTTGGACCAAATGTATTTTTCCTGTTGCACAATAACTATCATTGATCAGGGCACAGTGTAGTACCTTAAGATAGAGATTTCTGACCTAAACATGAAATTGCTTTCATAGAATCATAGAATCACCAGGTTGGAAGAGACCCACCGGATCATCGAGTCCAACCATTCCCACCAATCTCTAAACCATGTCCCTCAGCACCTCATCCACCCACACCTTAAACACCTCCAGGGAAGGCGAGTCAACCCCTCCCTAGGCAGCCTGTTCCAGTGCCTAATGACCCTTTCTGTGAAGAATTTTTTCCTTATGTCAAGCCTGAAGCAATAACTTTATCCCTGGGAAGTTGCATGCAAGAGACTCAACAACTCAAACAACTGCTCAGGCAAAACTCCCAGGCATTCCCAGTCCTGCCCAGGTGCAATTCTTGCAAAAGCTCCCACCTTTCTAGTAAACCAAGCTAAAGACTATTCAAATCCCCATGTTCCCAAGTACTGAAACTCAGGTCCTGTCTTTTCTTTCTTGCATTCATGCCTTTGGCTCACAGCCATGTTTCATAGAATCACAGAATCACCAGGTTGGAAGAGACCCACAGGATCACTGAGTCCAACCATTCCCATCAATCTCTAAACCATGCCCCCTAGCACCTCGTCCACCTGCACCTTAAACACCTCCAGGGAAGGTGAGTCAACCCCCTCCCTGGGCAGCCTCTGCCAGTGCCTAACGACCCTTTCTGTGAAGAATTTTTTCCTTATGCCTAGCGTGAACCTCCCCTGGTGGAGCTTGAGGCCATTCCCTCTTGTCCTGTCCCCTGTCACTTGGGAGAAGAGCCCAGCTCCCTCCTCTCCACAACCTCCCCTCAGGTAGTTGTAGAGAGCAATGAGGTCTCCCCTCAGCCTCCTCTTCTCAGCTTCTCAGGAATCATTAGGCAGCAGTGACTAGTGAGCTGTAGTCAAACTCATGTCCTAGAAATGAAAGGCTGCTTCTCCCATTCAGTTCTTGCATTCACTCATTTTCCTTTCTTCTTTTACAAAGAAGTTTCCCTTTAGGCGTGATTCTGTGACACGTTCCCTAACACTGCTGGCTGTGCAGGTCAGGTGGCACTTCCCTTTCAGTGTGAAGAGGGGAACTTTTTAATCTCACCAATAATGAAATCCCAGTTTCCCAGAATTTAAGAGAAAAGGGGTCACTTCCTTTCTGAAACAATAGGCATTTTTTGCTGCTGACTCTTCCCCTACATGTGCTGAGGGGTAGGGATGGAGATGGGGCTGTGCTGGCAGCGCCTCCTCAGCACTAGCCCACTCGCTGGCCACCGCGCAGAGCACGCAGGAGCCGTGTTACTTTCCCAGCTGGGCAACGGTTGCGTCTTGCACAGCTCTGTGGACACAGCATCGTTGTGTGGGCAGGACTCTGATACTTAGAATTGGATTACCCTTACGCTGCCAAAAAATCCCAACATGACCCTACACCCAAGCAGCCTCCACACAGAAAAAAACCCCAAACCCTGCAAACACTACCAACTGACCCTTTGGGAGGGAGATCTATCTCCACTGAGTTTTGCCATGGGCTTCCATGGGGCGAGGGTCTTCCCACTTCCTGGTGCTGCTGAAAACCTGATCCCGGTCCTGGTGATGGCAAAGGTGCTGCTTGGCACCAGGTTTCTGCAGACAACGTGACTTTCAAACAAAGCTGGTCTCTGAGCATGCTGCTGTATCCTGGGATGCCCAATCTGAGCAATGGCTTCTCCTAAACAGTTAGAACAATCGTGAGCCTCAGAATGTCTAAGAAGAAAGGTCCTGTTNGTACGTGTGCGTTACTGGAATTGTGACTGAAAACTTCATGTTTGCAGAGGAACGTGCTCCCATGTCACAACCAAATATCTGCATGATACAATTCTCAAAATTTCATAGAATCATAGAATCACCAGGCTGGAAGAGACCCACTGGATCATCGAGTCCAACCATTCCTATCAAACACTAAACCATGTCCCTCAGGACCTCGTCTACCCGTGCCTTAAACACCTCCAGGGAAGGCGAATCAACCACCTCCCTGGGCAGCCTATTCCAATGTCCAATGACCCCTTCTGTGAAAAACTCCCCCCTAATCTCTAGCCTAAATCTCTCCTGGCGGAGCTTGAGGCCATTCCCTCTCTCCCTTTCAGTTTATGCAACTGGAGAGCTGAAATGCATGTGGATTTCATGAGAATATATATACAATTTGATTTGCCTGACATATTAAATGCAAAGGAATAATTATGACAAACCTGAAATCTCAGACACTCCTTGAACAAAAAGCACAAATTTCTTGGATTATCTGGCTCCAAGGTGCTCTCCAGTCTCACTGTTAGCTAAGTGTGTCAAGTTCCACCAGATGATAGTTTGGTAACATAACGTGAAAAGAAATGTTATAGAATCTCCAATAGCTGCAGATGGTAACCCCTATGAGAGAAAAGTAATAGGGTTCAAGGTCTCTGACTGAAGGGGTGTTCATTTTTGTCTGTTTTAGAAGAGGAGGAGATAATTACAGCTCTTTTCAGGCATTTCAACAAGAAGGAGAGGGAGATTGATTGTTTATTCATGGATACAGTTGGGTGAACTAAAGAGGAAATGGATGTCCAAGTAGAGAGGCCACTTGACATTTTTATGGCTCGCTTCTATTCATTCCAAGTGACCTGTGGAGTTTTTGAAATGAGGGACAGGCCTGATAGATTGGTCACCTCTGGTAGAAAGTCCCAGAGCACAGCAGGTTTGTCAGAGTTCCTTGTGTGGGCTGGCAGTCACCAGCTCTTTAGACCAACACCTGACCTTGCGCACAGCACCAGCTACAGAGCCTCCCCAACGCGTTACTGCATTTTACCCAGAAACTTATTTCTCTGGATATTTAGCCCAGTGGGAAAACCAGGCCAAGCCTAATTTTGGTGTACAAGGATCTGTGCCTAAGTCCTCCCTACTCTGCAACTTAACACTCCCGGGCAAGGTTCAGCTCCTGGAGTCCCCTGTGGTGCTCATTTGTGACACTTTGTTGGGGAGATGATGGCTCTCACTAAAGACCTCCAAATCCTTCTCCTTCAAAATCCTCATGTGCTTCTCCAGGAGAAAGATTAAAAAAGAAAGATCTAAAACAGTAAATAAAGGAAGCGGTGCTTTCATGAGCAGCCCTGCATAACAGCAAAAGGTTACTTGGCCCACACAGTGGTGAAAACTGTCTTAATTTAGCAGATACTTGCACATCTAACTCGCAGGCTGCCTCATATTGCAAAGGAGCATTCAGCTGGAAACAAACTAGGAGACAGTCAGGAGGCCCTTTGCAAGGATGGAACTTGCCCCCCAGGGATGACAGGTATGTAGTAGTTCAGGTTTTATTGCCTATAATAAGCTTGGATAAACAACTCTTCAATAACCCCATGACCAAAGCCATTAAGACCCCAGTGCCTGAACTGAAGCAAAAGGAACTCATGAATCCATTAGGAAGGTGGCTGTTAACCCATTTTTCGTGTGCAGTTATTGCTATGCTTAGGCAAAACCCAGAGAGCATCTTCCGCTCAAACAAGGTGGCAGTAGGCAGGTGTAACCATACTGCTCGGTATGTTTGAAATCTTTTACGGCTGCAATGACAGTGGTGACAATTCTTGTTTTGTTGCTCTTCCTGAGGCCACACAAGGACCCTGGTGAGATGACAAGGAGGAGGCGGTGATGCAGGTCCCCATACCCGCAGCAAATTGAGCTTCTGGACACAAGAGGTCCTGCCACCCTGACGCTTCTGCTCCAACAGTCCCCCTTGAGGAGCGGGCAGGATCCAGCCTACACCTGTTACTGAGCTGCCACTCAAAATTTCTTTTTTTGTTTGTTTTCTTTATATTCTCTATCTTAAGCTGCATTTGGAGATGCACCTTTAAAAGTCCCTGCCACAAAGCTTGCAAGAAACAGCACATTCTTGGCTCTTTCTGAGTAGAGATCAGCTCCAAACCAGGACACAAACAATACCTGGTACCTCTTTCCAGCTGAAGCGATCAGGAAAAGCTGTCCCCGTTTCTTATTTGGAGAAATTCTGGCTGAACTTCTTTTTGGTTCCTCGGCACGACAGGCCTGGTCCTCCACCAAAGCTCCCACCTACCACTTAAGACAAAACTGCTGTGTCTGGGTGATGAGGGACACTTCCACATGGAAGACCAAGCTTCCTTTGCACTCCTAATTGCACTGTATACCTTGGGGGAAACAAGCTCATGGTCAAATTACAAAAAAAAGGGGTAAAATGGCATCTCTTCAAACATGCTCTGCATCACTGTCAGAGGCTGCCCAGGGAGGGGGTTGAGTCACCTTCCCTGGAGGTGCTTAAGGTGCAGGTGGATGAGGTGCTGAGGGACATGGGTTAGAGATTGGTGGGAATGGTTGGACTCGATGATCCAGTGGGTCTCTTCCAACCTGGTGATTCTATGATCTTGCACTGACGCTGGAGTGTGGCACAGCGCCAGCAGCAAGTGACAAACCAGCCCTGTGCGGGGATGTTAATGGGGGTATAAACGGCAGGTAACACCTACATCTCATCATAGGCTGAGCTGAGGAGTAAACAGGGATGCCAGAGGGATTCTGCCACCTGGGGGTTGTGATCTCAAAGCCTGC
>WAAB01014259.1:141974-174819 GCA_013389865.1 Piaya cayana | reverse complement strand
ATTCTATGATTCCATGAATAATAAAACTAAGAATTTAAAAATCTCTGGGTCTTATAACACTATGTAGCAACTTGTACAACTTTTACTGCAACATGTTGCTTAATGATGGTCCTTTGTTTAGATTAGAAATATACAGAGGAAATGGGTCCCTCAGTTTAGTAAGAAAACAAGTTTCAAAAAAGCAGGTTTAGGCAAATATGGTAAGTTGTACCTAATGACAATTTTAAACGTCCTTGTTTCACTCCTAGGTTTTTAGACAATATGAACTGCAAAATAGGTCTTACCTCAGTTGTTCCTCGGAGCAACCATGCCTGTATCTCTTAGGGTAGAATCTCTCCAAAACTTGTTTTAATGTCTGATTGAACTTGGACTGGGAAGTAACTTGCCCTGCTGGAGTTGAGAAAGGCCGTTCAAAATCTCCAATCTCTATCTATAAGTAAGACCATAAAGAAGAAAATTATTTTGTTGATCTGGTGTAATTTTCTATCTGGGTCTTGTGAGACATCTTTTCCTCTCTTACCAAGTATAAAGTAAAAAACAGTTTGTCAATTAATGTATATTTTTCACTGATATAAAAATAATGGAAGTAGTTTTATTTTTTGTATTTTGTATTTACTGTGGAAAAAAGATAAAGTATAAATTGTAAAAATATAATACTTACTAGTTCTGCTCTGAGACTGCTATATCTTCAGCTCACACAAACCGTTTATTTATTAACATCATCAGGTAACTTTCTCAATAACCTTTGCTTAAGCCCTTAGTTTTTAAAAAAACAGATTTTATCAAGAATGTGTCTAGCAGAGGAGTCTTAGGCTTTCATTACATGACTGTTAATTTGGTATATTAACTTGCAGAAATTATTTAAGGAATAGTGAATGAAGAAATGGTGCACGATTACATTATATTAAATCAAAGCGGGTTTGACTGTGTAGGAGGTAAAGCATGTTTTATCTGTACTGGTGCCAGAAGCAGCATATGCTGTAAAGCATTTCTGCTGAAGTATGGTCAGACTTACATGAAGAATCCAGCCCAGCCAATTGCCTGGACTATCATGTGTAAAAGGTAGAGGTCACTTGACTGTAAAGCAATCCTGGACCAGTTTCTTTATTTAATTTTTTCATCTTTAAAACTGCTGTGTGAGTCATTAATGCACAAGGATTACCTGAGCTAAAAGAGCTGTCAATTCCATTGCTAGTTCTTTGTTTACAGGGAAAAGTCCATTGACTATTTGATCATTTGTCTGATATACTAGCAGTAGCTTCTCTCTCTCTGTCTCTCCGTGGACTTGAACCGAAAAATAAAGCCTACAGAAAAGACAGAAAGTTATTTAATAAAGAAGATAGGGAAATGCATTAGCCCTGAGGATCAGCAGTATCTGCTCTGAATGTGACATGTTTACATCAGTGTCAAAACACATCAGCAGAGGAACACTTGTACTTCACCCAGTGGGCAAACATTTAATTTCAGGATTCTGAGTTTAATGTTGCCTTTTTTTTTTGGTTTGTTTTCCTTTATTTTGGCAGCCCTGCTCACCTCTTAAGAATCAGGAAAAAAATTCTCCACTTACACTCATTTACTATTTTTGTTACAAGCTCTGGGTCAGACAGTATTTTTTAGATGAAGAAACTCTGCAGAAATTAAAAACAAATCCTGGGACAAGGCAGAGCTGTTACACTTGCTATACAAACCTATTTTTGTAAGTAAGACGCACAGTCCTTGTGCCTTCACATTTCCCAGGGTGTTGTTCTTTGGAGGCTTGCTCCCATTTTGAAATAATGTCACAGATCTAGAAGAAAAACCATAAAAAATAGATTTTGCCATGTATTCCTCTTTGAAAACACGTGTGAATGGAGAGTATCTACTTACTTTAATATTTTTTTACCTATCACATATCAGAAACATACGTAGCTTTACTTGCGTCTCTGAGTTGGAGCATTTAATAATAGCATTTGTGTTGTTTGTTGATCCTGCAACACACACACTACCTCTAGAAATGAGCCACAACACGCTATATGGAAAGGCCAGGTACTTGATTCAGCGGCAGCCAAAGAATGTGTAATTATACAGGGTGAGTTGTTATATAATTAATCCAATGCCTTTGATCTCTGCATTCTTGTTCTGATGCATGCCAGAATTTTTCAGGTCCCTTCTAGTAACTCCTCTAAAGATTGTATGAAGTTTGGTATAAAGTTCTTCAAGAGTGGTTCAGGGCATGGTTTAGTGTTTGATAGGAATGGTTGTACTCGATGATCCGGTGGGTCTCTTCCAACCTGGTTATTCTATGATTCTATAACAAGTAGCACAGGTGGGTCAGTGGGCTGAAGGGAAGGAGATGGAACACAGGTCCTGGAAGCCCTGCTGCGTGTCATGTTACTGTTCTTTCATAAAAGCCTTCAGCCTTTCTGGAAGCAGTAATGTGACCAGCTTTTGAAGTTGCATTACCAAGAAAATAAATACTTTTTAAATGTATTTGCATATGGTAATTATCCTAGTAGGGGAGAAGAGGTGATCATGAGATTTCCTGAACTAAACCCTAATTATTTTGTTTTCAGATAAGGAAACATTTCTTTTTCTTCTTCCCTGGTATGAACAACTTTTTGGACCTCAAATGGTCATCTTCTGGAGATATGCCAGAAATGTTAACTGAAAACTCTAAATGCATCTTGGGATTCAACAACTGGTTTTTAGTTTTAAAAGAATGTTGATTACTTTTCCCTTTTTTTTTTTAACCGAGTAGCTACTTCTATGACTAATATCAGTCTCCAAGGCAAAGTTTTTAAATATAGTTCATTGAATGAACTCCAGCAACTGAAAAAGCAATGTTTTTTTCTTAATCTTCCCTTTCAGATTACAGGGGGGAAAAAACCCCTAAAGACAGTTTTCAATCAAAAAAATGTTTTCCTTTACAGTGTCTGAAGAGAGCTCTGTAAAATGAAGATATTTTGTTTTTTTTATATGGAGTGCTCATTAAAGGTTTTGGTTTACCTTGATGTTTCCTTGAAGACAGTGCTCTATATCCTTGCCAGAGGGATCATCAGAAAAAAGTGCAAATCCTGACTGAACTGGTTTCCTCATTCCTGTATCCTGGTTCAGGGTGTTCAGAAATTCCTCCACAGTTGTAGAGGCATCAAACCCAACAACCTAAAAAGTAGACAAAACTTATTTTGCTATTGAACTTTAAAAACTCCGACCCACCCACCCTACCCCTGGCAAACTGAAGATATTGAAGGATAATACCTCTAGAATTACAGTGGCAATATAAGACCCTTTCCATCCCCTGTAAATAACTTACTGTCCTTTAAAATAAAAGAAACCCATAAAGGTTTTTGAAAATATTCAAGATCTCTACAGGGGAAGTCAATTCAGTGGAGTTTTTCTACGTTCTAAAACTGACAAACTTCCCAACAGATTATACCTTACTGCATTTTGTTATGAAACCAAAATCACTATTAAGAAGCTTCCAAGTATAATATTTTTGTTTTCTTTTCTTTGTTTATGTTAGTTTCTTTGCACTTGCTATACTTGAATTTCTGTTACAGAATTTATGCAACAGAAATCCGTCTAGTATCTGAGCTTTATGTGACAAATATCACTTGAAAAATGAAGAAAACAGTAACTTACTAGACTTTCCAATATTCGGGTGAAACAAATGAGATCAATATTTTTTCATCATGTGGGGTATTCAGAGTGGTATTTACTGGCAGATCCTCATTGACATATTTTACAGATGTTGCTCTGTCAGTACTGCAGAGACCACTAATATAGGCAGCCTTCTAAGTTCTATTTTCCCAAATCTGAATTGTTGTCTGTTGTTACTAGTATTAAAGCATTGTAGCAAGAAATGGCAAATGGCTTCTATACATGCACTGGCTACTGATCACAGAATCACACACTCATTGAGGTTGGAAAAGACCTTTAAGATCATTAAGTCTAAACCTTAACCTACCGCTCCCAAGCCACCACTAAACCATATCCCTAAGTGCCACATGTCCATGTCTTGGGAATACCTCTAAGGATGGTGACTCGACCACTTCCCTAGGCAGCCTGCTCAAATTCTTCACAACACTTGCAGTGAAGACATTTTTCCTAGTATCCAATATAAACGTCCCCCGGTGCAACTTCAGGCTATTTCTTCTTGTTCTATCACTTTTTACTTGGGAGAAAGGACCAACGTCTACCTTGCTGCAACCTCCTTTGAGGTAGTTGTAATAAGCAGTAAGACTCTCCTCAGTCTCCGTTTCTCCAGACTAAACAGTCCCAGTTCCCTCAGTTGCTCCTTGTAAGACTTGTGTTCCAGGCCTTTCACTAGATTCATTGCCCTTCTTTACACATATTCCAGCATCTCAACATCCTCATTGTCCTGAGGGGCCCAAAACTGAACACAGGATTTGAGGTGCAGCCTCACCAGGGCCAAGAGCAAGGGGACAATAACTTCCTTTATCCTACAGGCTACATTGTTTCTGACACAGGATACTATTGCTCATATTCAGCTGGGACTTTAAGGGTTTTTCCTGTATTTGATACGCTGAAGAAGGCCCCCTAGCTCTTTTTGGTAAAGAGTATCTCAAAAAACAATCTTGAGCTTCTATTTTGGGCTTTTAGGTGAATGGAATTACAAAAAAAAAAAAGCTTTAAAGATGAAGAGTTTTCAATGCCATATAATTGGTTATTTGCTAATCTCACTGAATTTATTTATTTCATTACAATTTTCATAACCCTTAAGTATATATTTATGAGCAATAAAAAACTAATGAGCAGTTATTCCTTTTATTCTTCAAACTTCAATTTTGAAGTTTTAGGATGACTTAAATACGTGTTGTTTTCTCAGTTTTTCTGCGCAAGCAGCAAGCAATTGGGAAACTTCAGGGGGAAAAGAAAAGCAGAGTTCTTCTGAGACCTGACATCAAAGTTTATTTGATATAGTTTTGAGTTTTGATTTAATATAAAAACTTGTTTTCCATCTAGGAATACTGTGAAATGTTAAAAAAACTCTTTTCAGCCAGCTCTCGCAGTTAGAAACACAAACCAGGACACGAAGCAGTATACATGGAAACCCATGGAAAGCTTCCTACACGCTTTGACTGACAAAATCTCAAAAGAGTTAAGAATGAACTTCTGTTTGTTCTGTAACAAATACAGTTATCCTTCATAACCACTAATGGGAGTTTCAGCTGTGCTTCCAAGCCTTCACTGAGATATTTAACTTGCAAGATGTCTGATGAAAGGAAGTGGAATTTAATACCTTTCCCTGCTCTTCAGTCTAATTCATTCATCTGTTGGTCAGGTTAAATAAGAAACAGAACTTTAGTATTTCTCACTCTTAAGAGGATTTCATTTTTTCTTTCTTTATTTTAAAGATTTTCCCCCAAACTTCTACTTGTTGTCAAATGTGATTCAGTTACCTTGTGCCTGCCACTGCTAGCACTGGCGCAGGATCAAGTTTGAACCTTGTTTACCATAACACTTATGATTCTCTTTCTGATATGTTAATTCACGTATATGCTAATACCAAAGGGTTGGGAGGTTACATTTTGTTTTCTATCTGACATTACCTGATATATGCCATTCATGAAATGAACTGGTATACTGAAGGGCAGTGAATGATGGTAGGGGTTTCTTAGAAGCGTGGAAAGGATTTCCATTCTGGAAGGTCTGGCCTCTCGGTCTCCATTCTGCTGAGTGCGCTCTACACATCGTTGACAATATATTGCATATTTCCCAAATTCAGTCCTGTGGCAAAAAGAGAAATAAAGTAGATCTTGAGGACTGTTTGAAAGGATAGTAAACTATGAGTAAATCTCTCTAGGGGTGCCAAATGGAAAGAGAACTCAGAGAGATTTACAACACATTTTTCCATGTGGAATTACGAACAGAATTAGTCCTCTGAGACCAACAAAATTGTGCCAAAGATGAATATGTCTCAGAGTGTTTCACGTAACTGCCACATTTTGGTTTTCATGATTTTGCAACATACAGTCAGAGTTCCATGGCAGACTGTTTTTCAAAACAAAGAATATCTTTTCCAAGTGATGCATAGAACATCCACTACAGTTTAGTAGCACTGGGCACATTTATATTCAAATTTATTTTAAAATATATGAAATATTAAATGAACGATTGAAAGTAAGGTACTTCAGAAAGACTTGTTGACTAGCTGGTTTATAATATTCAGGCACACCTGGAATCTGCATTCTTCTTTAAATGAAGTTTAAGAAGCCAAAGGAATGGGTGCTGGGGCAGAAAGAGTCCAACACAGAGAGCCAAGAGCTGCAAACCCTGAACAAAAGGAAGACATTCACTATTTTAAACATCTGACAAAGTGAAACTTCCTACTGTGGCTGCTGGCCAGCAGTGCAGTTTACTGTGCCAAGTTGAGTAACAGACAGCTGTAAATAGGAATAAAAAAAACAAAACACAGAGAAAGAGCTGAGTAAATAAGAATGTCACCTCATCGGAAGGCCAAAATGGTCTCCTTCTACTTACTTGTGTACAGTGAGTTTCTTTCAGAGATGGAAATATGAAAACAGATTCATCCATATAAAAAGCAGTCAGAGAAAAAACACTAAGGCTGCAAGGCCAACGACCAAGAAACTAGGAGAAACCTGTGCAATTTTAGTTTAGTTGTCCTGCTATATATATTATGAAGTAGCCCATAAGCCATTTCTCTCCTACCAAGTAGATGGCAACTATTGAGAAAACAATTATTCAATATTTTGGTATATTTTCATTGCTCAATATGTATCCATAGGCTTCAATACAGACTGCTCTCATGTACTCTGGATATAGACTGTTGCAACTACTTATTTTTGCCCTTGCATCAATGTGTCACATGGAAATTCAGAAAATGGGGTTTCTCTATCTTGAGTTACCTCACTTGCCTGGTATTAAGTAGAGATTTGACAGCACAGGCACAGATATTCCCTTTCATCAAATACTTGTACTTTGATGGAGGATAGCATCAGCTCTGTCTCAGGAAGACACTGCAGTAGATGCAAGCATGGAAGACTACAACAGGAATTTAGGACTTAACTAGTGTGAGACTGCAAAAATATTACTGAACATGTTAATTCCTAAAAATCATGCCACTGGATTACAATAGCAAATCATTTACCTGCATGAGAGGGAAGCCCTTTGGTACAAAAGTACCAAAGAAGGATATATCATATCTGCTGGTCATTTTCTACTTTCTCTGGCAAGAGAAAAATGCGTCTATTACAAAAGCCTTAATATGAGTTTTTTTTCTCTCATCTTCTGATCCATCTCTTAGTTCTGTAGGTAATGTTCCATCATATGCACTGTTGTTCCAGCTCTGTTAATACTAGGCAAACTATAAGCATCAGTTTTCCTTTCAATTTCAGTTTATTTAATTATTACGTATTTTGATACTAGCGAATAGCTACCACTGGACAAAGTGAAGGACTTTACATATTTATTTATAATCTAGCATGCAGAGTGCATGCAGAACAGCATGACATACAAGAGGTGACATCTATCAGAGCATGGCTGAGATTTCACAACATGGCCCTACAGCTTTTCTTCCCACTCATGCTATAGACAGTTACCACACAATTTAGCCCACTAAGTTTCCTGATGTAGCACCTCGTTTAGGAAAGGTTCATTTAAAGGTTCCATACATGCTGTCTTACTCAATACTTAACTTGAAGATGGCTCATTGTAAGTCCAGCCTTTAAAAAACCCGCATATGCACAGATATGCTGTCACCAGATACATGTACTTTGACAGGTGATCTCATTAGCTATATTTCAGAAATACACAGTAGTAATCAGATGTTCAGGGTTTTATCTGATTTTCAGTAAGCAGATGCTACAGGAGAGTGGAACCCCTTTACCACTCTAAACAGTCTGTGTAGTTAAGCCACTGCTCTTGAAATAGATACCATGAAAAGAAAAGACTAGTTTACCTGTACTGGTCCTGCCTGGTTTTGTGGATGTCGACGCCTAGTCTGTTTAATAAGCTGACAACAGATCTCATTTTGAAGTTCAGGATGCGTGAGGCAGATCTGCAAAGCACTTTGGGCCAAAGATACATGGTAATCAATGGCAGGAGAGTCAACTGCAGCATTTATAAACAACTGGCAGGTCTAGATATAAAATAATAAACAAGTGAGTTTACATACAGAAAGCTCCAATTTTAGATGTTCTGTATAACAAAAGTATGCTATAACTGAAGTCACAATTAGTTTACCAGCAGACTAAGTAAAACCTACTCACCTTGCAAAAAAAGGGTGAAAAGGGGCCACAGTGGTTGAAAAGCTATACAGAGACTTAAGATAAGAGCACCTCCTAAAAAACTTGCTTTTCACTCCGTATCCAAGAGTGAGCTATAGCAGGAGTTGCAACAGTTGTGGTGATGGTAAGCTTTAAAGACATGCTGAACACAGCATGCCCTTCCTACAGGACTTTAAAAAGCATACAGCTCTCAATGGCAGCCAATATACGCAGGTAAGAAAACCTATCATTACTCATCTCTACTGTATTTTTACTGTGGGTAAGTAGAACCTTCCTTATTCCTAGTGCTGCAATAGGAAAGCCAAGTATGAGGCATTTGTTGTGCTCTATTAGAAGAAAGCTTATGTATTGAATAGAATCACAGAATCACCAGTTTGGAAAAGACCCCCAGGATCAATGAGTCCAACCATTCCTATCAATCATTAAACCACGCCCCTCAGTGCCTCGTCCACCTGTCACTTAAAACACCTCCAGGGAAGGTGATTCAACCACCTCCCTGGGCAGACTGTTCCAGAGCCCAAGGACCCTTTCTGTGAAAATTTTTTTCCTAATGTTCAGCCTCAACCTCCCCTGGTGGAGCATAAGGCCATTCCCTCTTGTCTTGCTCCCTGTCACTTAGGAGAAGAGGCCAGCACCCTCCTCTCCACAACTTCCTTTCAGGTATTTGTAGAGAGCAATGAGGTCTCCCATCTGCCTCCTCTTCACCAAGTTAAACAACTCCAGCTCTCTCAGCCATTCCTCATAAAGCCTGTTCTCCAGCCCTCTCACCAGCTTCGTTGCTCATTGCATTTACTTTATATCATAGTTGATGACTTTTCAATGTATATGAGAAAAATACAAGAAATGGATAGAAGCTCAATCTATTTCTAGTGTATCTGAAAATATGTGGATGCATGGGACTAGTTTTAATCAGCAACAGAATAATTGAAATATGACTTGATCTGTTTCAAATTCACTTTCCTAACCAACTTTTAAACTGATTTATATGAAGTTTCAGTAAAGATGGTACAAGTCATCTATCTATTTTAGGCAAGTCTCTGTGATTTTGAACTGGGTCTGAAATATGCTTCAGAAAGTGATTTTCAAATAAATGTACATTATTTTTTATCAGGGAAGCATGTTCCCTCTCAAATTTCATGCTTCAGGATTGCAGAAAATAAGAGGGATGTACTTCTTTAAAGTGCTTGAAACATTTCAGACAAACAAGGAGGAAAGTTTGACTACAGGTGGCTGTGACAGAACATATGGTGCTTGTCTTGAATATCTTTCTAGATCCAAACCATTACATCAAAATTCTCCAGATAGCTGATGGTTTGGGGAATTTGGTCTTTAGACTTGTGTACGTTCACTGGAGAAATTTTATGCATCCAAGCACCAAGCCGTCCAACTTGTAATTTATTTCCCAAAGTACAGAAAAAAGAACGGCAAGATTTTATTTTGTCTGTGAAATAGACTTTATAACCTGGCTATTAGTTAGCTTCAGGAGTAGTTTTACCTGTGTACGGGCAGGAGAAAATATGTTAATGGCACTGCAGCACAATCCCTCTCATAGGTATCAACCACCTGACCTTTAACTGGAAAGATGTCAGGTCTTACTGGCATACTTCATTCTCAAGAAACTAGCTGCAGCACAGCAGTTATGAATGTTTACATGTCTCTCAATCATAAAGCCTTCCCACTACTGCCAGGAGATACACGTATTTTTAAAGGTGCATGAAAAATCTTTAAAAGTTAATTCACAAAATGGTTGTGAAATATTTTCAATAATTTTACTCTGCAATGTTTTCTCTATTTATATTAACAGAATACCTAATCAGTCCTTTAAGAATATCTACTTCATATGAAGAAAGTATTTTCTTTTTATTTAAAAAAGCAGTAGAATCTCTGACTCAATTTGAAATAATCCATGACTTTCTTAAAAGAGAAAATTTGCCTTTGCCTTTTCTTCAGAATTGTACAATACCTTCCACCTTCCACTACAACAAAGCCTTTTGTCTACCATTTGTTCTTCCTGAAGTCTAAGTGAAAAAATAGTGCTTCATATACAGTTCTCTAAACATGGAAATCCAGTCTGTTAGGTTCTCTGGGGCTTATGAACTTCACAATAATTATCATCCATCATGGCCATGCATTTTTTTACTAACTTTCACTTTATCAATAGCCTCAACAGAAAGGCCAAAAGTTGAAGTCTAAACCACTCCCTTGCAGCTAAAAGTGATCTCTTTATATTGGAAGTGATACTCTTTGGCGAGACAACATGGGGAAATCCTGTTACTGTCCACAAGTTACCTCCACTAAAGGTATGAGTAAACGCTTCTTTTCCCCTACCTGCTGAAAATCTCTACTAGGCCAATTAATAGCCATTCTTTAGCTAAAATTTAAAATGGTAAGTCACTTAATAAAAAGGCAAATGCTATTATTTTACCTTAAATAATTTAATTGCTTCAGTTTGCAAGGCTTCTGATGGCAATGTTGTAAGAGGGGAAGTAATTCCTTCTTTGCTGTGGCAAAGGGTAGGATGTCTCCAAATCTGAGAAGCTAAACAGATAAAATATGTAGGTCTTGCAATTAATTCTGTTTGTAAGTACGCTCCTTAAATAAATACTATAAGATTAATATGTTGAAACAAAACCAAACTTACTGGCATCACCTTCCATATTTATTAATTTGCAAATAAGTTGTTCAAACTCGGATCCAACATTTACACTGGCACTTCCAGCTGCAACTGTGAGATGATAAAGCCACATGTCCTAAAGTAGAAAAACACAGAGCCATTTATTCATTCTGCATTGGAAGGAGTGGCTTCATCAACAATGCCATATGGTCCTGTTGAAGCCCAAAGGGGTTTGCTTTTGTTTGAATACATCTGTATTCATGGTCTCTATGTTACAAATGTTAAGCAAGGAAGATTGGACAGGGTTCTCCTCAGGAGTCTTTTACCCTCATGGCTAATTATCAAGAGTACTCTTACTTTCCTCTTCAGAAAGCTGCCCTAAGCACCTTTTTATCACTGCCAGGTCCTGCTAACCTGGGGGTAAAGCCAGAAAGCAAAATGAAGTCTACAAGATTACTTGAGAACAATGAAGCAAAAATAATAAAAATGGTTTTAATCATACCTCTCACGTCTCCTGCAGTTCAGTTAGGGCAGTCTTCTCTACTGTTAAGTCTTATGCATGAAAATGAACAACAGTATCCCAAAACCTGTCAGGAAGTTCTACTCCAGGTCTCTCTACTAATTAGTGTAAAATGAGCAAAATTCTTCAATTACAGCATATTTGATATACAGTAACAAATACGCCTGCTTATTTTCATATATTTGCAAAAGGATTACCTATGATAACATTGGTTTGCAGACAAACTCTGATAGATGCTAATGAGGCAGGACCTTCTCCTTGCTTATTATATGAAACTACAAGCCAAATGACTTGTAGGCCCTCTTCCTGTTGAAGAAACACTCACATCACAGCAACATACTCACAGACATGTTACTGAAACTCAATAAAAATATTCTTTATTACCTTCTCATGTTTGGATCCTATTAGAACGTAAGTGGGTCCTTGATCTTTGGGGTGGATAACAACAGTGTAATGTGTTGATAATAAACTGCGACCACTAGCCTCATAATCTTCATCAGAATCACATGACCTATCAACTTCTTCAACCTTTGCCTCAAAAAGCTTGATTTGACCAAGAGGAAACTAAAAGTAAATACGAGAAGTGGTGAGAGAGCAAATATTTGCTTCAGTGCACACTAATTTTACATTTCTTACTCTACAAAGAAAAACATGAACATCAATACCCGTTAATATTTGTATTTACTCATTTTCAGTCCTGCCAAGGAATGTCA
This sequence comes from Piaya cayana, assembly GCA_013389865.1. NCBI lineage: Eukaryota > Metazoa > Chordata > Aves > Cuculiformes > Coccyzidae > Piaya > Piaya cayana. The sequence goes on along the minus strand of WAAB01014259.1, from coordinate 162,723 downwards.
GGTAAGCCAGCTGTGGGAGAGAGCAGCAGGAGAATGACATATGCCAAAGTCTGAAAGTGAGATATTAAAAAATACTGTTCCAGGTCTGCTTCTGTATCTAGTTAATGCAATAAATGTCTGTTACAGTGAGAGAAGTATTTCTTCAGAGTATTTACATTCGGTTTGATCGAAACTTCCTGGGTCAAGCCTAGAATAGTCTTGTCATTTCAAAGGGCAGCAGTATAGTGTTGATGTATCTATTTTGTTCATGCTATAAATGTAAACGGTATTTTTTTCTGTGTGGTAGACATTCTCAGCTGAATTCATTCTTCAGTCTGACACATCACAGTTCATGAGTCTTATATGTAGCTATGATCATTTATCAGAATCCATTTTCTATGAAAAGTCATTCAAAAGGAAATTTTCACAAAATTATTTCATAGTCATTATCAACAGGAAGCCACAACAAACACAAATACAGCATGCAATCTTCACAACTGGGTTATAAGACTGACAGAGGATGACAATCCTTAATGGGCTATTTTATGCAAAATTCCTTTCCTTCCCACAGCATCACTGCTCTTCCTCTACCCATTCTGACATCAGGATGGTCACGAGAGTGTTATTCAATGGTGTAGTGAAGAAGCGTTGTTTACTGTTTCTGGGTTGTTTGTGATGTCTAGCAACACTTCGTGATTCAGCAGAAAGGAATGTTTGTTTCCCTTTGATAAAGGACAGTTAGGCCCTACAGTAACTAGCATTTTCTTTGTGCCACATTCAAGTGGGAGCCTGAAGTGAGTTGTCTTCAAACATCAACACCAGTGAAAAGTAGAAGAGGCTTCTCAGTAATATTGTATAAAAATCCAAAGTAGGACAGTGGAGAGCAGCTGGCAAGTCTGACTCACTCTAAGGTGGGTTTCTTGAACAACTATTCAGTAAATGAGAACTGCTCATAATAAAATCACTTCTAAGAAAACACTGCATAGTGGTGGCTCTTTATCAGAGTGCTTTCATTAGTAAGGGTTAAAAATGCATGTGGTATTTTATAATTTCTTTGGTGCTTCTGGAGTATTCAACTTTTTGAACAAAAAGATTCTAAGAATCAAAAGATGCCATTTCACATATAAATAGTTAAGACTGATTTATTCAGTAAGTTTAACCAAAACACAATTGGCTGATTTCTTAATTTGAATTCCATTTTGAAAGGCCACTTAAATGGACTCCCATTACTGTATTAACCACTGCAGATGGTGTAATTTGTTTCTGCACAGACACATTCAGCTACAGCAAACATGTTTTTAATTATCAAATTGTTGAACATTAGAAAATAACTAGCTTTGGAAAACTTTCCATATATATTCTGCTTACGAAAGCTAAATTCTTATTCTATTACAAGCTAGCAAATTAGTTTCAATTTTGCTTTAAAAGGGCAGCAGAACTTGTTCCAAATGTGAGGGAAATACTGAATCCAGCAAATTTCTTCAATGCTTCTAAAGGGTGTGTTAAACTCCTAAAATCTTCAATGATAAAAATGTTAATTCATATTCTTGAAACTTAGAGCTTTCTTCATAGGAGAAATGATTTTTTAGTAAATTGATTCCTCAGTCCTGCATTACACTTTTGAAGAGTAATTAAACTAAAATGTTTTGATGGATAGTTACAACTATCTTATATAATTCTAAAAATAAGTATTAGTCGAATGCTTTAAAATGGTTTTAAAAAGGGAATAACTAGCTTTATACAGTGACTGTACAGACTACTGGGTTCAATATGATTATCTGGCTACATTAGAAGTAACAAATTAAAGTTTCTGTTCTTTTTTGAACTGTTATGGGTTTTAATGGTTAACTGGACTGTGACCATTTAATCAAGTGTCAGCAGTCTTACTAGAGCTGAGAAATAAGGGTATGGATCATCAGTGGTATTCACAAGAATTCCTGCATGTTTCCAAAACCTTGCTCCTGACCCACCTCCACTAAAAGACATTTCTTGATGACCAAGTGCAATGACTTGGGAGCAAAAGGACAGGTGAAAAGCATGACTAGGTTGTGCCTTTTGCCCTGTCTCTGTATGTAAATATAAGTGGAAATATTAGGACCAACAATATTCAGAAGTGGGGGTAGAGAACTAAAGGTCAGCAAGATCAATGTGCAAGACTCGGGTCTTGTTCTATCTTAGCCTCTTGGGATACGGGATGCTGAAAGAGTAACTTAAAGATGATTAGATACCATTTTGTCCTTTTCTTCTTCAAACAGTATTTTTCCTATATTTCAGAAATAATTTTCTCTTCCCTTTTTCTTCCCATGCTCCATCTTGGTTTCTGTGCATCTCATCAGCTCCACACAGAAAGCTTCTTTCCCATAATTCTGATGGGGAGTGGGTATAGATCCCCCAGCAGACACACACCTATGAAGCAGCAAACTTTGCATCCTGCTAGCCTTTTCCTTCCTTTTTTTTTGCCTTTCTTGTAGCACTGTGGAAGAACAGTGATGTACCAAAAAAACAGGATTTGGAAGTCAATTGAGGGGTAAAAAGAGCATTTAATTTCTTGAAGCTTGCAGTCACTGCCCACTGGAAACATATATTAGAAAAGGTCAGCTTCCAGAAATAAATGACAGCTAGGTCTTTTCTGATCAGTCTCATGCCTGTCAGAAAGGGAGAACTGAAATGCCAGCAGATCAGTGTTCCTCTTGTCTAGGGATCAGAAGATGCAGCAGGTATATCATGTCTCATGGAAGAAGACCAATGGGTGTGCCCTGTATTACCATCTATCAGACAGAAACTTTCCTGGCTGGCAATCTGTGAAGTCTAAATGTTTGGTAATCAAGAAAAATAAATATAGTCTGCCCAGGCCTACTGTCCCTTAATATAACTGTAACTTATTGTTCATGTTCTATTCCAGTATGTTATCTTCCACTCACTAAGGAAACAAGTAAGGGACCCACCTTGTCTTCTTGATTACGGAAATAATACAGAATTTTTCCAACAAGGGTACACCAAACTCTTTTGGAATATCCATGTTTCACCTGAAATTAAAGAACATTAAGAACAAGCACGACCAGAGAAGCACTGACTACATTTCACTACCTCTGAACTTTGGTGATGTTAGGAATAAATGCCTTTGTTCAAATTCCTTCCTGCTTTATTAGACAAATAATTAAAAATGCATAACTCTGTTAAGGGAACATGAATTAAAGCTGGTCCAAAAGGGATTTAGATGCTGGTCCAAAACCCAGTAAAGCTAGCATGAGATTTTCATTTGGCTTTGGATCAGGTCTAAATTAGTGGAAGCTAAGGAAATGAAAGAACTTAAGAATCATAGAATCACAGAATCATAGAATCACCAGGTTGGAAGAGACCCACCGGGTCATCGAGTCCAACCATTCCCATCAATCTCTAACCTATGTCCCTCAGCACCTTGTCCACCCATCCCTTAAACCCCTCCAGGGAAGGGGAATCAACCCCCTCAGCAGGGCAGCCTCTGCCAGGGACCAAAAGCAGTTGGGCAATGAGGAGGACTGAGGGTTATCATCATATTCTGCCTTTTACAAAATACTTTTATTTTCTTGAAATAAACTGTCTCAATGAACAATACTGAAAAAGAGAGCACTTCACGGAAATACATTAGGTCAGTTAGCTACTGAAACTTAGGCATGTGTCAAGTACCATGCTGAATGAGAATACCATTGAAGTGCAGTTGGAGAACTCAGTACAAGAACTAATGACTTAAAAAACCCAAAAGAAAAATTAAATCAAATCTCAAAGAATCAGAAGAAAAATATTGCCCAAGTATGTGAGTTGGTAGTCCTTTTGGACTGCTCATATTGTAAAGTACTGGGAAAGTAAATACATGCCTGTTTTGCTTGTATTTATTTTATCGCAGAGCCATTTTAATCTACATGCTATTCTTAAGAAACATGCAGTTTGGAGGCAGAAGAGCATTCCTACCTTTGTAAGTAATCCTTTCATGGTTGGCTTGATTTCAGGCTGTATGAAAAGTGGACTGACAGCCTGTATTTTAAGAACATTCTGAAGTACTTTGATCCATTCTTCCAAGATGTTTGGAGAATCTGCAGTCAAGTAGTATGTTCGTTTCTCTGTGGTCAGCTATATAGTAACAGAAGAGTCTTGAGCTTTAAGAACATTATATGTTCAACCCCACAGTGTGGGGACTGTAACATACAGTAGTCAGTGTAGTTTTGTGAATTTAGAAGGTTTATTTTTCCCAAATCACTTTTCATTAACGTAACTTTCAGTGGCCACGCAGAGCAGAAAGACCATGCTCTCTAAGGCTTTATCTGAAATGTTCCAGGTCAAGAAGAGTTGAGAAAATGCAATTTACCTCCTTTCAAAGAACTTCTCTCAACCCTAATGGCTAGCCCCAAGACTACTTTCTTTCTTTATACCTCATGTGACAATCAGACCTTTGTATTGATACAAACAAGACTACATGTAGTCCTTTCTACTCTTCCTATAACTGAAATGATCTTTTGGTTTCAAGAAGAGCATCGAGTATATAGAAGTCAACACTTGGACTTCCACTGCAATAGGGACTGGAACAAGGGGTCACTTTTGGAGATAGAGGACAAAAATCCTGGTGAAACACAGATGAGAAAAGTAGAAACCTGAACTGTTTGTTTTCCATCACCCCTTTCAATGTGGCTAGATGCGTTTAGCTCTATTTGACCTTGAGGTTTTCGAATGACATCACTCTGTAAGGAAAGAATGCAAAAAGACTATTTTAAATCTATCAATAAATAGCCAGAAATAATTACAGAAGTAATTTAAACATTAATCTTGATAAATACTTCCTAGTTAGACATTGAGTACCTTGTACTCCTTGTGAGGAACTGAGTCCTGAATCAGTCTCTAACAGCTCAGACACCAGGAAAGATTTTCTTTTCCTCCTAGTGGCCCTAGCCCTCGGTAATAACAATCTAATATGAAACAGCAAAGAAACAGTTACATGTACTTACTGGAGATTTGTAGTACAGTAATTCGCCTCCTTTAAGCACAAACCACCGTCGTTTCCAGGTCTTTACTTTACCACCCATTTTTAACAGATACCCAGATTTTTCCAAAGGTTCCTGATTATTTAGTAGTTAGATAAAAGGTAGTTAGGTATGCATATATACCTACACCCCTCAGAGATATGTCTGAACACACACACACACACACACACACACTCTCTCTCTCTCTCTCTTTAATGACTTAAAAGCATGCTAAATATTTACTGTATTTTATGAGACTTTCTGTCCAATGACAAAGTTTACAAGCATCAATTAAGACCAATGCCATGTATGTTGGATAACTAATTAATATCCCTACTTATAGTACATGAAGGAGATTAAGTGATTTGCCCAGAACTATACAAAAGAATGAAGAATATTTTTATAGAAATGGTTGGACTCAATAATACGGTGGGTCTCTTCCAACCTGGTGATTCTATGATTCTATATGATAATTCATGATTTTACTTTCTGATTATTTACATCAAGAAAGGAACAAAATGAATACAATGCATGTATATTTTTCCCCAACTTCAAGGGCCTAACCTGCAGACCAAATACAGAGCACTGTAATGCAGAGCTCTGCACATATTCTTAGTGTGTACACTAAACAGAGTTCATAGTTTTGCTCTGTGAAGAAACTTAAAATAAATTATCTTCATCACCAGACAGTGAATCCAGTTGTATGGTGAGGCACTAACTACTAACATGGGCCACTTAAAAAAAATCCCAGAAACAGACCAAGACTCCATAATGGGGGTTTCTTTGACTTATCCTTGCATGTTGTTATGATTTCCTTGGTGCACAGTTTTCCCTCTATGAGGAAACTATAGAAACATATTGCTGCACACAGACTTCTACTGATGCCTCCAACTCTTCCAGGAGAATGCTCTTCTATTTCCATATATTGAAATAGTACTTTTAAGCTGGTTTTAGTATTTCATATGCAATCTGACACTGGACCTGGTTCCCAGAAAGGAAAATCTTAAGTGCTTTGAATTGTCTTCTGCAGTTGTCTGCCTATTTCTGTTCATTACGTAGAAAGCTCAGAATTACCCTCCATTTTCCTTCAATCCTTATAGTCTTATATGGTTAACTTACTGTTGGTATATTTTGCTATTTATACTTATATGGCAGTCTGTGAGTCAGTATGACTGAATACAGAGATTTGGTAGGAGTCTTTGAACATAAACAGTTACATAGCATCACAGCTACACTTCTTCACAGAATCCTGTACTCACATTTTTTCCACTATCACTAGATGAGGAAGAGGTCTTAGGAAGTTTCTGCTCTGGTTCTGAACAGTCTGTATCTACTGAATATGCATCTGGAGGGATAGCATAGTCACTTTCAGAGGTCACAGAAGAGAGAGACACACCTGAGTTAAAAGAAGAAAGATGTTTCTTTATATTTTTTTGTTATATTAGAAGCAAATGACATCAGAATATCCATGCAGAAATAATATCTAAGTAGCATCTGCAGGCAAACACAATTATCACCATAAATCCATCAGGAACCAAGCATTTTTTAAAAATGTCAGCTTAATCAGACTGTTAGCAGAGTCTCAACACCTGAATCCCATTTTCTTTACAATTAAGCAGAGTTCAAGGACTTTCCAAATGAAACAACAAGTAAAAGCCTTCTATATATTATAACCTGTTTTATTCCCACACCTTTTTAAGGAGGAAGTTAGGTGCCATGCATCATACTCATTCTCCAGAAAACTAATAAATATTCATTCTCTAAAAAACCAATACAGGATCTTCTGTTAAATTAAACAACTTCCCTCTCCCCCTTTCTATCATTTGCTCGAGTATCTGGATTTCTCATGCAACTGCTTATGAATTAAGAAGCTAGACACAAGATCAGCTATCTGTTGAAATTGTAGGTGAATGTCTATTTTGCAACTAGTATGATTTTTTTTAATACTGAGGTTTTATAAAAATCTGAATTCCAGATTTTAAGATTTTTTTAAAGTTTATTAGCCTTAATCTTGGAAAAATTGAACCCTGTTTTAAATTCTATTAAAGCAATAATAGAAGTTCAAACTCTTCCCTTAACCAGCTTGGAAATAATTATTTTCAGACATGTAAGCATGTCCTTTTGTAAAATTTACTTTCTGATTAGTGTTCCTCTTTGAAACATTACTTTCCGAGGCTGAAATGAAGATGCCTTGTTTCCTTTGTTTCATCAATTTCCAAACTTGCTTGCCAATTTTATTTTTTTAAAAAGCTTTTCTCATTTATTGCGTTGGTAAGCCACCTGGGTTCTTCTCATGTAGGACTTTAATAAAATATAAACAGCGGATAATTATGAGCCTAATGAAATTTGTGACTGCCTAGATTTTTAAACAATGTGATCTGAACAAAGATACATATGTATATCTTTAGTGGTTAAGAAAGATTTCAATAAATGAAGCAATGCAAGGACTATTTAATGAGAAGAAAGCACAAAGGGAATGGCCAAATTTTACAGATGTGGATATAAATTGTGGATGAAAACAGCTATTAAACTAACTAATTTACATTTCTTGTTGTGCAAGCATGTAATCTGAGATGCATTTGCAGTCACAGCACTGGTTTTTGCTTAGTAAGATGACGTTGCTGGGAAGCAGGAACCATGATCCTTTTTACCCTAATGTAACATGACTATAGCTACACCACTGGAAACAGGACTCAGTGCCACATGGGGCTGGCACTGGAAAATTCCTAGTGGAATAGTGGCTCTGTCTCCTTGCTCATGTCTGACTGATCATGAAAAACAGGAACCATTGGATGCATTTCTAAAGCAATATAATGAAAGACCTCAATGCGTGGCTTCACTAGATCTTAGGTCTCAGTCTCTCTTGCCTCCCTATATGAAAACGAAATAAGTGCTTCATTGTATGACACAAACAAATACTCTGTTGAGGGAACTTTTCCACCTGCTTTCTGATCACATTAAAATGTTACTTTGTTTGACAAACTTGAATATCTGATGACAATTACTTTTTTCTAGGCCATTTTTACCTACTTACAGTTAAAAGCCATAGGAAGTCATTGGCATGACAGAGTACAGATGGAATGGAGCTTCTTGCTTTAAAAGTATACATCACTTTTCCACATGACAATAGTCAGCTACTAGATTAATGCCTCAAAAAGCCATCTACAATAACAGCTATAAAAAGCTACATGAACAGTCCTTTCTGCTGCTTATGTAATGAATCTAGGCTTTGACAGCTGAGATAAAAGCCTAGATTTAAGTTGTCCATGCTGTTTAAGGAAGATATCTATTTCTAAAATCATGTAAGCTGCTTACTTTGCCAAACTTCCTAGAAGTCACTTGCTCTTAACTGTTTTTGCCTACCTCGTTTCATAGCCCGAGGACTACCTGGGCCACTTCTGCTTCGAGAATCAGACTCAGAAGTCCTTGAGCTGGACCGAGAGCTGTCTTCTTCCTCAGATCCTGATGACTCATGTATAAGTGGGCTGTTGCTTATTTGAGTTGCTTTCTGCAGAAATTAACACAACATTCTTTGATGTTTTGCATAAGGGGCATCAGTCTTTTCCTTCATACCAATTCTGCTGATTTCTTAACATTCAAAGCTGTTTTTACTTTGGTTGTGTGTTTTGGCACACAAATATCAACAGAAAACAGAATTCCCTCTGCCCTCTGTATCCNAAGACATGAGCCTTTCCAAATCACAAAAGGCTGCCCGAAAACAAACAATGCTGTGATTAGTTACCTCTGGCTATCTGACTACAAACAGCTTTGGCACTGACACAAAGACATTTCTACACATATACATACTTTTAATTATGGTATTGAACACCATGTGGCTCTATTTAATAATTAACAAGCCTTTGGAAAAAAAACAGCAAGGAAGCCAAGAAGAATTGACCTGGGCGGGTAACATTTATAAGCAGCATTTTTTTTTCCAGATATTTGACATTTACAGTACTTCTGGAGTTCTGTGATCTCTAAACATTATCTTACGACATACTTGGCATAGCAGCATCAAATGAGAAACAGCAAATTCCTGGATGTGAAGCCTAACAGTATTTAAAAATTTCCTTTAAACAGTAATACAGTTACCCCTTTCAAAGTGGTGTAGACAGGACTGGTCATGTTCTTATATATAAGAGATGTATATAACCCAGATATGGAGTATGAAGATAGTGAAACAGCACCTAAAAAAGCAATAAATTGTATAAATTACATTCCTAACTTATTCCCCAAATTTCTAAATTCTAATGTAATTTTTTGCATTGTGTAACTGTTATGAAAAGCAAACTAACTCCTGAACTGTTCTGGATGTAAGATTTATAGCTTTTTGAAATTTACAGTGGTTTTAAGGAGGATAAATAAATCATAATCATGATCACTACATTTTTTAAATTGAAAGTATAATCTCTTACCTTGATACCCAGTATAGAATCTTCAAAGTGAATTGTACAGAAAACTGGAGTGAACAAAGTACAAATCCAGCAGAAAGTCAAGGGGCAAGGTAATAGAAGACAATGGAAAGATAAATAGTGATCTTTTAGGTTTTAAACAGTAGATAACTAAATCTTCATAAAAGTATCTTAGAGGAACATGGGACATTTATACATTGCAAGGACATGAGTCCTTGATTGCAAATCACTATATGAAAACTTTTGTTCACGAGACAATGAACAGATAAGCCACTTACTTTTGTTAGGAGATTCCAAACTGAAAGCTTCAGACATCCTTAAACCAGATTTGGCTACAGCATAAATTCTGCTTTCCTATACAAGCACAATGGATTTAATAGTAGATAAGTAAAACACAACAATTACTTTTCTACTGTTTAGACTCCACATAGTCCCCTGGTCTTTGTGTTAGTACAACCATATGATAAATGGTGTCATCAGTAGCAGCTGAAAAATGATTCCTTGTTTTATATGCCATACCTGCCATACTCACAGTCTGTTTCACACAATGCTTACCCTTACAGAAACTTTTTTTTGAAAATACTGTTACCAGGAGCCAAAGAAGGCATGATGAGAATAGTTTTTAATGGAAGATTAAAACAGACAAAAACAGACAAAACAGACAAAATTCCATTCTGGAGGCAACTTTTCAACAGTTTTGTCTTAAAAGGCCACAGGAAGAAAACCTATTATAAGAAAAATGCACTAAAATATATATGTAGATAAGCTGTTACATCAACGCATTATTAATCTTTGAATCATTAATGCACATGTGACTGTGGAAGTGCAGAATCAGTGAGTCTAGACACAGTTAATTTTGGATTTTGTGTAAGAAATATTAATAACTATTTTAATTCCATGATTGATGGCTTTAAGATTTTACTTAGAAATCTGAATAATAACTTCCGTGATCTGTAGTTGTCTTCTGTCAACTTAATTGTCTGGAATGTGAGTGGTACAATGGTATTGGCATTGACATCAGCACACTTAGGCTCTGTTGGTGTTAAGCAAGTAAATGCATTCAGAAGCATTACCTCCTGTGGTATACTCAAAAGAACACATGTAACATAAGATGTGATGTGCCAAAAACTGGTCTTATCTAAAAAAAAAACAAACAAACTACGTTTTTCAACAGCAGAAATGCTGTGCTTCAAATAAAACTTGCCCCTGAGTTTGTCCTCTTAGCTCAAATTAAGGTAATGTTCTGTCTTTTCATCAGAGAATAAGAAAGGTAGAATCAACAAGAATCATGGAAGAGAAGCATGAATATTAGTTAGTTTCACCAGCAGGAAAAATATGTATCATTACACTTACCCAGGAAGGAAATCGATGTAATGGAGGGGTTGGAGGTTTGTTGCCAGCACCTTTTTTTGTCTTGTCACAAGGTTCCTGGGCTTCGGTATTTTCTGATTCAGTGCAGTCATACATAAACACTCCTTCATCACAGCCAATCTCCATTTTCTCTAAAATATCAGTATCTTCTCCATCCACCAGATCAATGTCTGTTTCTTGAGGTCTCCATGGACGTATCATGCTTATGGCATTTCTATTTCTACCAAACATTCTGTCAGAACTTAGCTGGGGCTGGCTTAGATGTTTCTTTGCTAATACTGAGTTGACACTAAACGCATTAGGAGTCCGTAACTTTGGAGGCGGCAAATTTGAGGGAGAACTTGATGTTGTTGTGCACTGAGAGCCTGAAGAAATTGCTAGAATTGGGTGTTTGGGTGTTAGAGCAGGGGTTAAAATTGGACTTGGGGTATTTGCCTCACTGGAAGATGATGAATAATCTAGTCTCTGAGACTGAAATTTCTTATTCAGTTCATCTGAAGAACTATCTTGGTCTTTCTTTTTGCTTGTGAAGTCAGAGTTGCACTTTCCACCTGGATTGTTCTGGCCTTTTCTTTGGGATCCTTGCTCCCAGGAGTATAACTTCTTGTGCAGAGTCCTCTGAACATCAAAACTTTCTTCCTCAAATAAAGAACTACTGTCATCAGATGCAGTCAAATACATTTCACTTCCCACTCTACTGTACCTTGCATTCTCTTCAGATGTGTGACTTGAGAGAGTGGATGTACACCTGGATTTCAGTACTTCATTGTCTCCTCCATCCTCATCCAAGCTCCAGTCACTCCCAGTGGTGTAGTTCTTTGACATGTTGCTGTCTATGACTTTGGATGAACAGCTCCTTCTTGATTTTTTTTTCTGCTCTGATCCTGAGGAACTTTGTTGCACTGACTTCTGACTTTTATGGGTCTCTTGTGCAGGACCAGCAAAGGTAGTTTCCAGGATCTCCTTCTCTAGAGGAGAAGCATAATGAACATGAGAAAATTACTTTAGCAAACTTGTTGGCTGAAGGATTTTGTCATCATGTCTGCAAATAGTAATTAGGTAATAATTTCACATGCACAAACATATTTAAGTTTTTTTTTCTATTGTAAGCAACATGCCTTAAGAAAAATATTATAAATTTTGAATGCAACTGAAACTGCAATATTTTTTGAAAAAAACCTGTAACAGACAGTTCAAAGTTCTAGTCCAACTTAAAATGGCAATAAATGTCAAGAAGAGCAGAGTAAAGCCATTATTTAAAGTAAGCCATACATGTACTAAACCAAACAACCCCACCCCAAACACCCAAAGGCTTAAGAGATTGTATAAATTTAGCTGCTTTATTAAATATAAGAAAAAATAAAGTTTAGTAAAAGTTTGTCAAAAGCATTTACATTAATAAATCAAGTATTCTAAGCATTTCCAGAGTATTTATAAACAAAAATTTCTTCCACAAGCTGTTGTGTTCCCAGTAGTGAATGCCTAAGATTTGTATGAGAGGCTCATGAAAAATGCTTAGAAGACACTATTAAAAAATAGCTTTGCTTGCACTATTCCCTTTTACCTGGCTTTGTGAAAGAGCTATAGCTTGCAATGTCAGTGAGGCCTACACATCTCCCCTGAGTTAAAACAGATGTGAGAACTAGGGCTTTTCCACACAGACACTTGGGAAAGTTAATATTAAATAGCTGTATGAAGTTAAAGTGAATTGGTTAAGCCAAAGGTTTTAATTTAGTCCACGTTAAAGTAATGAACTCACAAAAGTTGATCTGTTTCCAACCTTTTCCGAGCCTAAAGTCCTATTTCTTATCCTTGCCTTGAAAAAAAGACTCTTACTTCAATTCTCTCATCTACAAAAACTGAAATAATATTCCCCTTTATCATGACCTTAGTGTCATATAAATGTACAAAATATTATTAGTATCTATTTCAGGTTTTGATTTCTACAGATCTCAGCTTGCAATTTTGGGTATGATTAACTGTGAAGAAAATGCTGAGGTCATAAACAATCCTGTGGGACTCAAATCTCCTGCCTGAGCTTTTCATTGCTTAAGAGAAGTAGCAAACTGCTACAAATAGACTTGTTTATAATAGCATAACAACATGGCAATTTGCTGGTACTACCAGACTTCAGAGCTTCTTGGGGAAGTTGTGTGAACTGATCAGGCAGCTTCCTCCTTCTTTGCATAGGAAACAATGATGCCTGAGACTCTCTTCTATTTTTTTATGAGCTTGAACATACTAACGAAAGCTTGTTGAGTTGATCTTGTTGAGTTAGGGCATAAAACTAACACTGGGACATCAGTGATGGCATAGATAAAATATATAGAAACTGGACTTAGGTGAGACTCTACACAGGCATAAAAATGTATAAGCTGTCCCTGGGGGACTGGTAGCCTTAAATTCCTTACGCTACTGGAGAGCAAACCTAGGCCACCACAAATTCTCTCCTCTACAGCCAAAGCACCTGTCAGCTATTGCACGCTATCAACAATTTATCAGTGGTGTTGTGGAGACTCTAGTGCTCAACAGGATTTCTTCATAGGCATTGAGACTAGCATTAAAGAGGGAGAGAGTACCACTATGTGCTTTAAAAACACCTGGTTTGGAGACACTGGCATAGTTGTCGACTGTATTTTTCTACCCATGTCAGAATAAAATGGCTGTATTGGCGACTAAGTACCTAGAATGTTTTTGCCTTCAGTGTAGTCTGACTTTTTAGATGAAGACTTCTTTATTTCTTCAAACTTGGGAGATGGTTGAGGACTTCTTGCTCTATTTGAAAAGCATCCAAAAGTCAAACTGCTTAGCCGCTGACACTCTCTAGGTTTTTGTGCTGAAGTAACAGATTTCTTGCCCGTAGCTTCTGAAGAATAGTCATTCAGAAATCTTGTGTTAATGGGATACAGCAAGCTATGCCATTGGTCTTTTTACTTGGCAGGGTAAAGTTGCTCTAAGGTAACTAAAATTTAGCAAAAATATAATTTAAAAATTATTACAGAAATAATAATCTACCTGAAGCCTTCCCATATCAAAAGAAATTCAGAGCTACATTTTGAGTCCTTAAAGGCTGGTTTTTTAGTATAGAAAAAAGTTTTAACAATTTACCAGCAATAAGATATAAATCATACCTTTAATGCAGAAAGAAAATCTAGTGAAAACACCGAATTTTATTCTACTGCGACTGAAATTAAAACTATGGATTAAACCAGGATATATAAAATGGTAAACATTGTAGAACAATGGTATTAAAATACATGGTGGCCTTCCCCTCAGGTAAAAATATTAAGAAAATCTGTAATAGACTACACAGTAAACACAAAAGAGTAAATTATCAGGTTTAGAAGGCATAGATGGAGGGCTTCAAGAGAAGGTGAAAGCATGAAATGATTTAATTGCCTTGAGAATATGAAATCTGTCCTTAGGAACAGTTATTCTGCCAGAAGTTGATCAGAAACTCTGCTGTCCATCCCTGTTTATAAAAATATCTGTGGCAGCCCCAGAAACAAAAGGCCCTTACCCAAACCTATAAACTGGTTAAGACAGTACCACATGATCATAATTGGTAGTTTAATATTAGCATGGAGACAGGAAATGGTAACAAATGGTAATAAATTTCTTAATATTTTTGAGCATATCAGTAAATGTGTGTTGAAAAAAACCATCAAATTCATAGTGCCTCAAAAAGCCTTCAAACAGATTTCTCAGAAGAGGATGAGTAAAGTGCTGAAGTATATAGAATTGCTACTGATCAAAAAATAGCAAAGAAACAAAAGAATCCTGTTTCCTCACTAACAGAGAGGTGCATCTTAGTTTAAAAGCTTAATATTTTGTATGTATGTATTTTGTAAATATTCATATTTTCATATATTATGCGTGTTATGTGTGTACACACATATATACACACATATACACACATTTCTAAATGTCTCTGTATGTACATATTATACATGGCATGTTATCAAGAAATGAGCTCTAGGTAGCAGGCTAACAAGATTTTCAGATGATAGTAAGTTGTCAGGTCAATCAAGTATGGAGAAGACTGTGAGAAGCTTCAGAGAGTCTTAACAAAGTTGGTGAACAGGCAGCCAGGTGCCAAATAAAATCTAGTTTTGATCTTTGATTAATGTGAAATAATGTTCTTTGTAGGGGATATTCCTCTTTCCCATGTTTATATTTTATGATTTTTTAATTCACTATGTCAGCTTGAATAGGAAACTGGTGTTACTGTGGCTGAATTAAGGTATTGGATCACTATAGTCATGGAGTAATTAAAAAAAAATCAGTTCAGAATTATAATTCCTAGATGAACATTTGCTAGAAAAAGCAGATGAAGACTGACATTCATCTGTCCTTAACAGTGCTAGGACTACTTATGGTCTAAAGAAGTGAAAGCAAATATCTGACATAAATCCAGTCAAATCTTACTACTTGCATTCACCCAACAAAAACCAGTTATAGTTTGTCTATGTGTTTTCTAATAAACATTATATTATTGCCTAACATCTTCGTGTACAGTCACTTTGGTGTAAATCTTTGTGACTTCGCAGAATATTCCTATTACGTGCACACATAAATTAACAGAGAATAGGAAGAAGTATGCCATATATACAGAAGTTTGTAAAAGATTTTTACATTTACCTTGTAGTTTAGATTGTATTGTTTTCATCTCTTTGGTTTGCTTTTGGTTGATCAAGCGAAGGTTCTGATTTTCCACCTCTAACTAAAAGCACATAAATGTAATCTCATCCATTAGTAAAACAATTTTTAAATTCATTACATCATTTAGATTTGCCTATGTAAGAATAAAGCTAGTTCAACTGGTAAGCTCCTGTCTGCTACTTTTCTTAATGCCGGTCTAGGCATCTGTTAATTCAGAACAATGAAATTCCCTTCAATGACTATTTGCCCAACTTCTGTTAAAATCATTCCCCCAAAAAACCAAACCCAAGACTGCTTTAGAAAGCCCTAGTAATTAATAAAAACCAAATTTGCACTGGCATTTTTAATAAAAGCAGAAAGTCAGAATTAAAAACTTTTGTGCCACCAGACAAACACAAAAGCAAGCAGAGGAATTAGAGGGAATGATGGTGCTAGTGCTTCCCATCATCCCACAGCAAAGATTTAAAAAACTAGGTGTACTGAAAAATTTAGGGAGAGCAGAATACCTTCTACAGGAATTAAAAAAACAGCAGCCCCTTGGGGCAGCCCATTACCAGGAGGTAAAAGCTGTTGTTTCACTCATGCTCTGAGATAGGCGAAGAGAAGATTTGAGTCTGTCTCCTATACCACACAGAGGGGAAACAGCAATTCCATTTCCCACTGGGTGACACCTAGCCACCTCTATGAAACTAGTTTGAGATTCTCCATGTTCGAAACAAAGTAAATCATGTGAATCACATCTGATTTTGTACAAGCTTTTTCAAGATAATTTTAGCTGAAGTTAACTGCATTTTTATTAAATGATTTCAGAAACTCCCCTCAGAGACTAACAGTAATTTTTTCTTCTAGTTTCCTAACTTTAAAAATATTTTGGTTTTCAGCTAGGGTGAGTATAATTTCCAGTTAGCCACAACAGAGCTGGACTTTAGCTTTAACGGGCAACTTTGAATTCTATACACACAAGGAAGAGAAAGCACAGCTGCACGCCAAAAGTGGCAGCCTTAGGCAGGGCAAAGACATTGTAATCTCAACACAGCAGAGAAACAAGGGAGATAACTGGTCTCTTTTGAGAATAGCACCAGTGCCCTTGAAACGGTTCATGACTAAGAGTACTGTGAACACTGGAAAATAAAAAATGATCAAGAATTTTTTTCTGCCAGGCCCCAGCAGACTTGGTCAGTTTTCTGGGAATTATTCACACTTTAGGCATCTGCTTCCAAGAAGCTCAGCCAAGATCCCTCAATTAGTGGAAATAAGTAGAACTTCCAGAAAGAAGTTGTGGGCCCTTTCTCCATAATGAGGACCTAGATACACTAGTTGAACAGATTAAAGTGGCATGAATACTCTGCCCGCTGGGCTGTTGTTTTCTTGTTTCCTCTTTCAAGTGAATAACTATAGAAATCAAGGAAACTGGGAAGGTTTTGTGTTTTGGTTTGGTTGGGGGTTTTTTGTTTGGTGTGGGTTTGGTTTTGTTTTTTTTTTTTTTTTTGCTATGGCACAAAGGTGTTTAACAGCCAAAAAGCCTAAGGGATATCCAGTCACACTTTTATATTTTCTGCATAAGTATTGTAGCAAGTTATACCTCATGAAGCTTGACTGTCACCCATTCTTTTATTTTAGCTGCTTTTTCTTCTATGATTTTTGCTTCTTGCAGTCTTATTTGCTTCTGGAAAAAAAATTGACATAAGCATATTGAGTATCACAGTCTGTCTGAGTAGCATATTCAGACAGAAAATCCTAACATTGCTTTAAGTAATTTAGTCTCCTAGGCAATGTATGTTGATTAAAAAAAAAAATTAAAGCTCTTCAGTGGAGACAGGGAAGAGGAAGAACATCATTCCTCTCTTATAAGTTAGATGTTCTTTCAAAGGAAGACACGGCATAATTTGCAAGGGAATAAACTTTATTCAAATGATATGCTTCTAATGAAAACCACTTTAATGAAACAACAGAAATCATGCTGAACTTTTCAGTCCTCTATTGACCTTAATTTTTATTTTCCTTTTGTACATTTAAGAATGGAACTGATGCTCAGCTTTTGTAACACCATTATTTCTAACCTGTTCTTCAAGTTGTTGCTCCAATTTTTGTATTATGTCATTTTTATCTTGTAAAAGCATCTCTAGATCTTGACATCTCTTGTATAGCTCGGTTTCTGATTCACTTGTTTGAACGTTAGCTGCTTTCAATTTTTCTTCCATGACCTGCACCTATTTCAAATTCAAACATAAGACTTAAAGAAACATAATACTTCAAGCTGAAGGTAGTAATTTAATCACAGAATGGACAGTTAAAATTGTTCCCGTACTTCAGATTCAAGAAAGCTTTGCAAAGTTCTGAGGCCTATTTCAGAAGAGATTCCACAGCTTCTTACGTCTCCCTATGCATCTAATACCAACAGGACTGGCAAAACATTGATGGATCTTATAGAGATTTTGTTAGTAACAGTGACAGGCTTCAAGGTTCCTAATACACAAGATGTTAGAAATGCCAGCATGGGAAGAATGCAACTTATAGGTAGGGAGCTGTTAGGTTTAATAAACTACATTTGAATAAACAAACAATTGTACAGCGTAAAAACCCCCAACAAATTATCAGAAGTGTTCTAAAATAATGGCTAAAAAGTACTTGGCTTGTAGTCAGAACATTTTATAACTCCAAATTAGGACATGAATGTTACAATTCCCACAATTTTCAGCTTCTGTCTGTTTCACAGTAAGATATGAAGGATTTTTAGGGAATACCAGACGTGTTCATAAAATGTCTGCAGTAGCTACATCTGTCATTTGGAATCAAAAGGTAGCTTTGGTTAAATATTTAGCCATGACCTCATTCTTCAGATGATGTAACTTTTACAGGAACACAGAATAATCCTATTTAAAGACTGTATTGGATATCTTCATTTTATTTCTAGATTTTCTAAAACAGGCCCTGTTGTTTCCATGTACATCATGTATCAAAGACATGATGTGTCAATGAAGCAGCTCATTACATGTATCTATTCTGGATTTGTGCTGTTTGCTTTGACTTCATTGAAATGAACAGGATAGTGAGCAGAGAAAGGTGTCAGAACGTCTCTGGTAAGAAAAATAAATCAATGGATGTAAAAAGAAACTGTCTTCTCCCTTTTTGAGCAATACCTAAGAAACCAGCAATTTTCTGAATTTCCCTTTGTTACAGTAACATGCATATAGCTAGTGGAAATATTTTCCAATTTATATACCTGCTGAAAAGCTCTCTCTGCTTGACGATCAGCATCTAGAACTTGTTTCTCAAGCTGCTGCATCTGTAAATACAGAAAACCATACAGTAAAATGGCATTGGCTTCTGCCCATTGCCAGAAGTATCACAGTGAAACATGGTCTGTTTTGAAAAAGGGATGAGACAGGTTGTAGGCAGGAGCATAAAAATTGATAAATAAAAGGATAAACAGTTTGTCATACTGGGAAGGTTATTAATTGTTATGACCACACTAAAACATTATTACTATTTTTCTACAGAAAAAAAGATACAACTTTAATTCATAGAATAACTTGAAAAAACACAGTAGAAATAAATCAAGACAGAAACCAGCATGACGCAGAGGAGTGCTGAACACTTTTGAGTGGTGAGAGATGCTGAACCATTACTTTACTATGATGCCTAACAAATCATAGGGTCAACCTTTGTCCCAGACCTTAGGCTTTTCTAACAATATGGAACAGAAGAGGCCAGAAAGAAATACCTTATTTACACTTTGTTAAATTTTGTTAAGAGCTCTCTATTTTGTCTTTGGTGAATTAAGACTTATATAAAAGGTAAACTGGAGTTTTAAATAACACTAGAAAGTACTTAAGGTATTCAATGACTTAAGGAATTACTGCATCTTAAGAAATATAGGATATAATATCAAATAATTAACGCTGGGTTGCTAAGTATTCTGCTTCAAAATTGTCTAGAGAAAAATGTATGATACAAATAATGAAAATGAAAACAATTTCTTGCTTCTCCAGTTTACTGTTTGGTTTTAAAATAATGTTTCATTCTGTCCTGTTTATACTCGATTTCTGGCATCTTTCAGTTTCTCCTTCACTCTCCATCTCTTTTTTTTCTCTTTCCAATTATGTTGTCAATCACATGAAACTGTTTTGTGTACTTTTAGTACCTCATTCAGCCAAGGACACAGAGTCACCATTTTCTATCACTCAAAAACTGAAAATGGAGAAAATGAGTTTTCACTAACATAAAGAAACTTTTGACTGACCTTCTAGTACTTTCTTATACAACACAAAATTCAGATGTCTACATTGCAACACACCACTGATACAAGAGCAACAAACATTTCACAATACACACAGTTATGGTTGGGTCCCCAATGAGTTGTTTTGCAAGAACACTTCTAAAGAAATGACCATCCCAGTCATGCATGTACTAATAGGGTGGACAGACAGACAGACAGGGAGAGGAACCTTCTTTTTTCCACTCTGGTCATATGTATTTAATTTCGTATTTATATGACTTCATGCTGAGATTTTAACTTTGAGTTCAATTTTTAAATTTTGAATTCTAAGGTTACTTTTCATTTGTCATTTTGGTTTTACATACAAAAAGAATTTTGGTTTACAAGACTTGCTTTAATATTGTCTTTAAGATACTTCATTGTTAGTAACTTGAGGATTCAGAAATTGAGGCTATTTTTGAATATACTGTCAGCTAACATTCGGCTGTAGTAAAAAGTGCTATGCTAAACCAAGCATAAGAGCAGCTATTATATCAATAATGAACATGGTTAATACTGTATAATATTATGACAGAAAACTCCTTCACATATTTATGATGTGAAATTCATTGTTGATGAGTAGAAAGTTGTTAATCAATTTTCAGAGTCAAACAATTTGCAAATGCATGTAATTGCCACAGCAGTTACAGGCAATTTATGTAAGTCCCATAAGTAAAATTTGTTTCAACTGTAAGGTTGTATCTAAAAATTAGCAGATTCAATAAATGGAAATAAAACCAGAAAATGTTGCTTGCTAGGTCCACTCAGCAGCCAGTGCACCTCAACTGGCTCTGATTCAGCTTAAACCTAAAACCAACTAGTGTCTCTAGCAGTGATCTAACAATCACTGAACTACTGTACAAGCATTAAGCAGCAGTGCTGCCCTTCTACAAAACAATTTGAGTTCTGGATAATCCAATGCACTTCAGACCTAAGTTCTTTCCCTGCTTCTGCAGTAAAACTGCACAATGTACCTGATGGTAGGAATATATATGTTTTACATACATATATACAAATATACATATACATATATATATCATTGCACTTGACCAGGAACACAGGAATTATAGAATCAC
>WAAB01014259.1:71615-137484 GCA_013389865.1 Piaya cayana | reverse complement strand
CTGCCCAGGGAGGTGGTTGATTCACCTTCCCTGGAGGTGTTTAAGGCACGAGTAGACGAGGTCCTGAGGGACATGGTTTAGTGTTTGGTGGGAATGGTTGGACTTGATGATCCAATGGGTCTCTTCCAACCCGGTGATTCTGTGATTCTGTGATTCTGTAAACATCAAATATGCCTTCAGTGAAAAATGGAATAGAATACTTTGGCACAAAACCTTTTCCCTAGAACAAAATAAAATCCATAAAAATATTTTTCAATAGTGTATATTTAGTCATCAAAATGAAGAAATGCTTCCTGAATCCATTTTTCTTTTTGTCACAGATGTCCTCAAAAAGGATAATGCTAAAGGGGGGTCAGCTGTTCCTTAGGCTCACAGATCAAGCACAGTGAATTTTCTTCACTATTTTACTGGTTCATAGTATATGGAATTTTACTGTTCATTATTATTTCCTACATACACACACAAAAAAAAATCTTTAGATCAAAGAATTAGTTATCTGGCTTAAATCCCAAAAGCTACAGGCTTACTTCTCATTCAAATCTCACTTGAATGCCCACCTAGGCTATGACTACTGCAAAACTCAACTTAGTGCTCACAACCTGGCAGCTTACAGGCTGCCACTTTTCAGTGCATTCCCATTTTTTCCTTCTCTTGTCTTCTCCGTTTTTAATACCAGTTAAAAGGTAAAAGGATACAGCTGTTCTCACAAAGCAAGCAGTATCAGCTATTCCTCTGCAAATTTGCCATCTAACCAACTCCTCCTCTTCATTTTATCTTTCTCTGTTCAGACAGTTCCCTACAGGGATTATCTTTTTTCTCTGCTTCAACCGTGGTCAAAAATAAGGAATGTAAAAGCAGTTTGGGTCTTTGATGCTGAAATCTTGATGTGCAGATTCACAATCCTGTCTACTTTTAACTTCTGCTACTACTCTCCTAGTTAAGCAAATAGCACCTCTTAGTTGCAAGTCTCTCCTAACTCTCCTTTTTAGCTCTTCAGCTCATTCACATGAAATATATTTAGCACAAAAGACTTTCCTTGGAACAAAACAAGACCTACCAAAATTATCAGCCTCTCTTTACTCAGTTTCCCAAATAATCAGGCTCAAAATTTTTATCAGCCTATATGACATGAGACTAGTTTTACTAGAGTTATGTTTTACTTCTTTTAAGTCCTTTTCAGTATTTTAAACATGATTTTAAGAAAAATTACTTAGCTCAAGAAATTTTCCTACTGCTCGTTAAATGTGTGAAAAATACATGTGAAAAAGCAATCTTTCACATTCCATTTGAGGTCACAATAGTAAAATTAATGATTCCTTCTGGAAACTATATAAATGAAAAACACAGAACAGAGAAGCCCAGGAGGGAACTCTCCCAAAATTAGTAGTCTATGTCAACTGCCAGTAAGTATACAGATTTTCAAAAGTTAAATTCAGCAGTGGTATTTGGGGAGTCAGCGTAGTGAAGGTCAAATGAGCAGTATTCAGTGTTGGCTGAATAATGGTGCTTTTCCCAACGTCAGTCATAAAGCTTTCCTAAACCTGGTAAAATACTAGGAACATTCACTCTCTATGGCTCTTTTTCCAACTCACTTCTTGTCTTGATAGCTAAGTTGCAGAGACACAATCAAATGCAAATTACATAGACCACCACTTCAGCACAAACAGACTCTATTATAACATTCAAAGTCTTGAAAGAAGCAAAGACACTGTTTAGCAAAATGGAAGAGTGTACTAAAGCAGTTTGGCAGGCAAGGAAAATTAAGTCTCACATAGTGCTTAAAATGAAAAAGATAAGTGTATCAACAACTGGTTGCTCATCTGTATTAAAAGGCCTGACTGCTTTGTTTTGTTTTGATCATTGTACTGTGATTGCGGAATTTCTGCCATTTCAGTCTCACTGAATTGTGAGTTTTGATTGTGAAAAACTGAAATAGGTGGCCTTCTTCTGTGCCATTGTCTGAGAGGTGATGCCTTCAGAATCAAAGGTACCAGTCACTGCCAAAGCGTAAAAAATCAAAAACTTGACTGAAATGGAGTTTATTCGTGAAATTTATCTTAGGAACCACAGATGGTAAAGGTGCAAGAGATTCCAAAATTAAATGCATGGCAGCATAATTCAGTTTGAAGACATGAAAACAGATATTTAAATCTGAAAATACTCTCTTAGGGAATGAAAATGAAATGTGTAATTTGCAAAAAGTGTTCCCTCCACAAAAAATGGAGAAGAAACATCTTGTAGCTCCTACATGTGGAAAACTAAACTAAATCCTAGATTGGTTCAGGATCCTCACAGGTGCCTGCCCACTATCACAGCTTCCACAACTTCCATTAACTTCCCTACATCAGACAAGCAGGACCAGAATGGATACTCTCATCTCCATGCTACCAGAGGGAATATATCCATCCTCTGGCCTCACAGCAAGAGCTGTGCTCTGCATGCCACTACACAGCCTGGTCTCTACCAGAGCAGCTAATTTATCGCTTCCTGAGTTCTCTTTTTTCCTTATCCCCCACTGCCTTCATCTCCAGCCTCCTTAGGTAGAATGTGGCTTTACATGTACAAAAACAATGAGACAAAAACAATGAAACAAAAAGAAAAAAACCCACACTGTTATAAAAAACCACAGCATAAACTTAATAACAGAAAAGGGATAAAAATAAGGAAATAGGAAAAAAGACAAAGGTATTAAAAAGACATAAACAAATCTAAGCCTGTAACTACATACTTTTAATTTTTATTCTCTTGCTTTCTCCTGTTTGTATCTTCCTATTTGTATCTGAATTATTTTCCATGAAAAGAAGTTCTTTAAGAGCACCTGAAACACTGAAAAATAACCTTCATTTTAATAATTTTGGTACTATGGTATTTTACTCCCTTTTACTTTACCCTTCATAAAACTTTGAATGCAAACAGAAATACTCATCATGATTTTTTACAATTTTCATATTGGCAGTCACTGCAGAAGCCAAGTGTGTTCTGGACTTTTCCTCCAAAAAAAATTAATCTTTCAGTCATCATGCCACAGAGAACAACACACTACATCTGCTTCATTGTGCCATGTCAAATGACTTACCATAAATACGCGTGCAAAATGAATAAAAATACAGTAGGACATGGATTCAGGTTTTGGGTTATAAGACAAAAATTCAAGAATGTGTTATGCTTTGAAATATATTGGAAATAGCACATGGCCTAAAAATAAGTTGCCATTCAATTTTCACAATCTGTACAGAGAGTGTAAGTATTACCACATTTGTCATGCGTGCACTTGGTTGCCAGCTGAGCATGTACTGATATACAGAAAATGTCCAAATGGAAGGTTAAAAGCAAACAAGTCAATGCAGTTATTAAAATAAACCTCTTTGTTAATAATTCATAAGTGTTGAAGATTACTTAAACATAAAACAATGACCCTCAGCACTGAAGGAGAAAAGCTCAGGAGACATTCATGCAGATGTTATGTATTACTAGACAGCCCACAAGGCATCATTGGGAATAGTGCCATATTCAGTCCTTATGAGGTCTGACATAAAAGAAATTCTATGCAGACTGCCCAAAAGGAAACTTCACAGAGCTATGCAGTCCTACAAAAATGATTTTTTTAGTGACTGGAAAAACATTAACTTTATACCTGATGCTGCACGCATATTTCAGGTAAAAAATGTACTTACTATGTAAAGAATGAAATGCTAGCTAGGAGCAAAAGTTGCAGCAGAAAACGGTGATCTTTTATCCAATAAAGTTTTTTTTAGGAAACTCTTCATATGCACTAAGACTCAAGCTGCATGAAAATAAATGCTACTACTTAAAATTCAGCTCCACTGCCATCCTAAATTTGGCATACTAGGGATACTTCCTGCATCATTCCTTAAATTCCTGTAAAGACCTCTCCCACTTACAGCAGTAGCTTTTGCTTCAAACTCCAACAACATCTCCTTCTTTGCACGTTATGTTTACAAATATAGACTACTGGTAAAATGAATACAAGTAAGAACCCCAAACAAATAATCAACAGTGAACGGAGTAGTTTTCTGAAAACATTTCATATTCTTTTGCTCCTTTTTTTTCTCCCCAGGTTCACAGCAAAATTAAAGTTCAGCCATGCTGCTGAAATGCACTGATGATGCAAATTTCTTGAACTCCTCAACTACTGAGGTCTAAGGGTGAGTATTTACTGGACTTAAGAAAGCCCAGTAAATAGTTTGCATTTTTTTTACATTAGAACACATCTATTAGAAGAATATACCAAGGACTTCCCATGCTGATGATTCATTTATGTGCAGGGGCACTAGTAAAAAGAACTTTGAAACGGTATTTGATTGCCAGTGTATAGGAAATTTCCCGAGTATAATTACAGAAGTACACAGGTCATGGGCATAAATACTGAAAAGGGATAGATGTAAACAAACCCTTACTAAAATCTAGTTTTAGACTAAGTTATAGAACAAATACAAGGGGAAAAAAACAATGGTAGTTTCTGACGAGTCACATACATCATAGTGTAATAGGATGTAAACTGTCTCCCCTAATCCACTGTCTTGAAGAGATACCCCTCAAATACACACAGAGGAGGAAGACTGGAGAATTATCAGTAAGTTATTTCTCTTACGTAACTTCCTGTAGTGACTACCTCTTTTGTCACACTACCACTCTCACTCTGTTTTCTACAACAATTACATAGTTTAATACCCATAAGGTTTTTTATGCCCGTCACACTACTGTACTGTGATTTCTGTCGCTATTTTGAAGTAGAACACTGTATGGTGGTACTATTCAATGTTTTAGTACACATTTTGTAGCATAGAGATGATTTTAAACAAAACCACAGATAAAAGCATGTGTTAATCAAAGTAAGAGTGGGAATTAATGTGTGCGCTTTGCAAAATTGTTTCAGTCTGTAACAGGTAACAAATCCGGGAAGCACCTATAAAGGCTGACAACAGCTGTATTCTCCTCTTGCCATGAAAATCAGGATGCCCATCAAGTACAGGCTGATCAGGTCTTCGTTATTCACTTTGCTATTTCCCAAATATATTTTTGAGTAACAGTTCCATGTAGTTCAATATCAAGTTAGCCTGAGTGTATCTTTCCTTCCACAAATTGTTCGTATCATTTAAAAAATAAAAATATGTGAAAAAATAACAGTAAGTGAAAAATAATTACTGGATTGTTACAAATGAAATCAACATACAAATCGATAGAGCTAGGATGTTAGTGCTCATTTTGAAAACTGTAGGTTTAGAATTATGCAAGTCTGATAAATTTGTAGATGAATAAGGCCTAATTTTTTTTTGAGCTCTGACCAGTCTTTGATTCATGTCCCAACTGAACTCCAGCTTATGAATTAAAGATTCATATTAAAAAGTCAAAGCAACAAAGTGAGGAAAAGGATCATTTTTCATTAAGTCTGCTAATGCTGTCCTCTGGGGAGTAATATATCAAATTATTCCAACTGCATACTTGTTGGGACTCATGATTTTCAGGAGAAAATATTTCTCCCATTTTTATCTCGTGTAAACACTTTGGTTTTTTTTCTAAATTTTCTGAGAAAAGCTAGGAAAACTAAAAGAAGAGGGCAGTAGAAACAAGTTATTAAGACTATTTTCATCTATTTTTGAGTAATGTTTCTCAATGATGAGGAAAACCAAGTAATTTTCTTTTGAATTATTTGTTTCTGGCATAATGCTGAAGATCTGTGATTTTGTCCCTCTTACTGTGTTTTTTTAAAACGCTGACTTCTGAAATTATACAATTAAGTATACATTTCTATTCATTTAGGAGGACACTTCTAGCAGCGAAGAACCTTTAAAAGCAAACCGTAGAGGAAAAAAGTGAAAATTCAAACAGAAAGCATTGAAACTTCTATATTTTTTAAAAACTCAGATAGTTTTGTGAAATGCTCTTCATGAATCTTAACTTTTTGGTTGCCAAAACTATAATCGGCCGCAGCTGCATAAAACAGTATTTACAGCTGCTGGAAAGTCCCTAGGAAAGTCATATCTAGTGTTCAGCCACTTGACTTCCAACCCAAATAGCAGTGATCCAAATGGGTTGAAAAGACAGAAGAGATGTATGACATCAAACAGCCCAAACAGCCTGACTGTGCAAATATCCAATAAATGTTACAGCAGACGTTATTGTACTCTCTGATGGATGTTCTCCTCCAAGACTGATGATAATGATTTATTAGTTCATCTATGTGCTTTACTAACTGGAATGAAGGACACAAGTAGCTTTCCTCTTTTTTTCCAATTTTAAAATGAAATATCAAAGGCATCTGTACAGATGGTTGCACTTTCCAAACACAATATCAGTTCAATGATTGTTTGTGATACCGAAAAATTGTGGGATTGGGTAAAAAACTCAAAGTTTTCAACTACACAGTTTCCTAACAAGGATATTTTTAGTCATGCCAAAACAGAGCTATTTGGAGTACTAACTGTAAAAATACAATTCCAGTGGAACTCCGAATTTTAATTTTTTAATTTTTTTGGGGGGGGGAGTTCTAAGAAGAATGGAGTAGTTTTGACAGAAGAACTTTTTAACTAGAAATTCACTGAAGTCAATATTAGTCACAACAGATTCCCAAAGACTCTCTAGATGGGGCAGCTCCTTGTACTCTTTTAATTGCCTTATTCTGTGAAAATGTCACCAGGTAAATACAACGGGGGGTATTTATATTTCAAATATGATAAACCGTAGTTGGAGATGTCTTATTACAGGAAAATCAAGTCTGATAAATTATATGGGCAAAATAATACTTCTGAATTTTCTCCCTAGTGATTTCTGTCTTAAATAAGAATTTCCTAAGAAGGAAAATGTGTTAAATATTAACTTCAGTGTTGTAAAAGTTATTACTGGATACATATTTTTCTCTGCAGGAGAGTGGCCAGTGTATTCTTATTTGAAAATGAACATTTTTTGCTTGCAAAACTAATGTGTGAAATTCTTTCACAGCATTAAAATGTACCTGTTTTCCCTATATCTATTTTTAAATGCCTTTGTTTGTCCCTCTTCATAAAAATCCCAGTACCTGTAATCTCAAACCATGACATGCAATCAGCCCCCATCAGCAAATGAACTCATTGGTATTGCATTAAAATTCATACCATGAGACCTACCTTTTCTGCTAACAGTTCTCTGATCTTGCTTGCCTGGAGACGAAATTTCATTAACTGTGACTCCAGAGTTAAACACCTTTCCTTCCAGTTTACACTAACTTCTGGGTCTGAAAGTTCAGCCATATTTATGCTGGAAAAAAAGAAAGGGAAAAAATGGCCACATCACAATGAGTTTATATTTAATGTCTGGCATTTTTTTCATATACATAGAAGCTTATTTTATATAGAACTGAAAAATGCCCCCAAGTTTTGTACATGTACAGCTTCATAAAACTTAAGTACATTAGTCTACAAAGGCCCTTCTCATAACTGGAGATTTCTGAAATCTGTGTTTTATAGTATTCAGGTTTATCATTTTTTAATTTCTTCAATTATTCTGGGGCTGTGATATGTTTTCCTTGATAAGCAGAGACACCATGTTTTTGAATCTTCAGTTACTGTATATACTTTCTTACCTAGAAGAGTATTGTACAGAACTTAGCTCTGGCTAAGAAAATGCCTGATATCAGCGCAACTAGCTGTGAGTTAGTATCATATTTGGTTTTATGCAAAGTTACTGCTTGGCAGATGACTTTTTAAAAAGTATTTTAGAATTCTTATGATAATCAAATTGCCTTTTAAATGTAATATCCTTAATGACGTGGTTCCAAATGTGAAGGCAGGTGAGCAAATGGTCCCTCATGAAAAAGTTCACATGAAAAAAATATTTTTTTACATTAGCTGTTGCAGATCTCAGGACATCCTGGCTCATGCATGTTTTGGTTTGAAAGCTGTGCTTTTATCTACGTTTAACAGCTCATGCATTCTGGAAATTAATCTCGGGGCCCTTTAGGACATGCCCTACCCTGCTGGAAAAATTATTGAGAATGTGAGCTGGGTCATCATGGTTTGAGTCTGAGAAGCCAAGAAAATCATCAATGTGTAAGCAGAAGGATTGGACTCCGCTGGATTCCAACTATTTGTAGACAGCTTAATAAAGAGTAAGCATATGGCTGAATGTAACCATCCAGTTAAAGAAGTCCCCTTGCAAACAATCGTCCTGGCTTTTGCAGGGTTCTGAACACCTAGATTTGGCTTTGAAATTACAACTAGAATACCCTTTAAGTTTTCAGTTTGTCCCTGAAATAACAAACAAACATAAAAACACCCTCCACTGGATGGTAGATGGAAGATCACGACAAACAAAAAATTACCAGCCATAAGGTTATGCTACATATTTATCACCCATGTCTTGGACAATGAGACATTGAGAAGGATACACAAGTAGCAACTGTATTCAGTGTGATGAAAGAGGTTGTCACAGGAAAATCATACACAATATAGATAATACTGCAAGTCCTGACACAGCACCCCCTCAACTACTCCAGTCCTTCAGAAGCCTGGATTCAAGCACGCCCCTTCTGCCCAGTGTCACAGGATGCAGCCCGAGTTCTCCTTTCTCCAAGGAGGGGGAACTTCCCCAACTGGAGGGAAGGACCTATGTATTTATCTTTTCCACTGTTCCTGACACCAGGAGGAAAAAAGAAAAAGGAAAAGGTGGTGTGAGTGGTTAGGCATTGGAAGAAGTTACCCAGGGCAGATGCAGATGTTCCCTCCCTGGTGAGGTGTTAAAAGCCAGGTGGGATGGGTCCTTCAGCAGCCTGGCGCAGTGGGAGTATCCCTGCCCATGGCACTGGGGTGGAACTAGATGATCTTTAAGGTCTCTTTCAACCCAAAACATTCTATGGTTTTATGATTCTGTAATTGAAAGCATTGCAAGACAGATGGAAGTCACCAGCAGTATTCCAAAAGTCCTTAACTTTTCTGCAATAGATCAATACTTTCTAGTTCTCTTCTTCTCGTGTCTCAGAGTACTCTCAAATTCATCATAGCTAAACAGGTGAAAAACTCTGTCTCAAAATTTTCTTTCCATTCAGGTACCCTAATGTCCTTGTTTCTTTCATTTTATATCTTGAGTGAGAAGGAAAATGAGGAAAGAAAAACTGACTAAGGTTTGTGAGTTTTTCACCCCAATTATTCATCTGAAGGCAACTGCTCCATTCTTGACCCTGTCTTCCTCTTGGACCTGCAGGCTACGATTCCAGCTGTTAAGCCTGAGGCTACCACCATACCTTCTCAGGAATCTTCCACTCAAGCACCCTGATGCAATTGCTGGGATTCAAGCATGTTATTAAAGTAGTTTCCTGAGTGGATCCTACAACACCCAAATTCTAAGTTTTAAGCACACAAGTATTTCAACTGCAAAGCCTCTAGATGACTAGTGGTTTTTATCACTTCCGTCCTTTCTTTAAGCTTGCCAGAAAACTCCCTGGACTATCAGAGAACCAGGTCCCATCATCACTATCCCATCTCTAATCCTCACTCCTCTCTCCTTGTGTAGAGTCCCTACATTCAAGGAGGGAAGGTGGCACTTCCAAGCAGCAGCTTTTCCTTTACAGAGGAAGCAGAAATTTCAGCTGCAGATTGATCTGGACATAGATCCTGGATTCTGCTTTTGTAAGTAATGAGAACTAAAAATTTCCCATTAGACTGTCTATTTAGGATTTTTTATAAAACTTTTTCCTTTTTGACTAACTACAGCTACTTAAGACAGAGATGAACTCTGCCAACATCTGGTTTACTGTAGGATCTTTCAGTATTTGTGGTAGTGAAAACACAAACAGATCATGTAGTGAAAGAATTTCTGCTTTTTTGTAGGGTGTAATATTACAGGGTGGAGTTAAAATTGTCTTTCAACAAACAAAACATTTGAGTAGATGGATTTCAGGCAGTGAACAATGCATTCAGCCAAGTAGTTTCTCAATGTCCAAGCTAATTAATATTTCACTGTATAAACATTACAGATAAAAAGTTTGAAAATAACTTTTTATTGTGGGATGCTTATTAGAGATTGTAATAATTTACTTCATATTTTCCAACAAACCACTGACTTCTGGAAATATTTACAGGCACATAATACACTGTTTACAATTGCTGAGTGAATGATCTTACTTTGCATCAATGACTTCCTGTTTCTTGTTTGACTCCCCAAGGGAGCTAAAAAAATGAGTTCATCTCTTTTGGCTTAATAGAGTACTCTGAATCAGCACTCGAACCCACACAGAATCCTCCCCTTCTTCCTGCTACAGTTCCCACTGCAAAGCCCTCTGTTTTTTCTGAGTCTTTAAAAATAAAGTCTTTTGAAAAGTAAACTAAAAAAGCATACATTAAAGCAGTACGTTCTAATTATGTCATCAAAAATTAATTGAGACAAGTTTGACAAGTCCGGAAAGATTAAATTCAACTTTTTCATTTTCTAAGTTTATAAACCTCATCACAGGCTTCAAGAAGTCAGAATGTCACCTTCTCCTCAGAGGGATTGATATAATTTCCTTTTCTTTGCTGTCTGCTTGGAGATTATCAAAATACGTTTCAGGGGAAGGAGGGAACAATGGTCTAGTTTTTTTTAACAATTAAAAAAAATTACATATTTCTTATCGCACTGTCATTTTTTTCCTCCATTTTTAACAAAATTCTCTGTTTAACCTAACATTTCATATGCTGTCCATGTGTTCTGTACATTCTCACTCTGCTGGAGAAAGCTCAGTAAGTCCTTCAGTTTCAGTAGGAGTGGGTTTGCACGGTACTTGGTGGGTTCCCTATACCATCCTAAAATGTTCACCAGCCCAAATGCATTTGGACCTCTTGAATGTCAGGCCTCTTCCACCCTTTCCACCCAAACCTGGCACTTCCAAATATTTTTTGAGCCATAAAGGTTGGACTGGATTAAAAAAAGGTTGGAAATGATGAGACACAAAGTGGACCTGTTTGGGAATCAAGGAAGTCATTCTCAGCTTAGTTGCTGGCCAGGGCCCTTACTCAAGTCCAAACACTGCTAACTTTATTTTCCATTTTGACTCATTTTGCATAACTCTGTACTCAGACTGTAGACTAAGCTATTTAAAACTTCCTTCAAAATCTGAATTACAAACAGCTTTTCTGCTGCTTCCTAGATATTGGGGAGGTTGTTCCTGTAAAGAAACACGTTAGCTGAGGCTCTCCCATCCAACGTTAGGCACAGACTCTTGGCAGACCTCCTGATTTCTGTGGTCAGGCTGCCCCCCTCCCTGCCCATGACTGAACCACTGCCCTCTTGACTGCCCAGGGACACGGCACAACCCACAGTTCATCTGTAGAGTACTGTCAAACGTGTGTTGCAAGTGGCATTAAAGCACAGAAACTCATTTTATGTCCTTTCCCTGATAACAGCAATTTTAAAGATTGAAGCGTAATGTCACACTAGGTATGAAAGTTTATTTTTTATGTGAAATCATGGATTGGTTGGATTGGAAGGGATCATGAAGGTCATCTCGTCCAACCCCCCAGCCACAGGCTGGTATTTCTTCCACTGGATCAGGTTTCCAGGAGCCCCATCCAACCTGACCCTGAATGTTTCCAGGGATGGGGCAAAATCCTGCAAGCTATTTAAAAAATAACTTAACTTGGCATGTTTGTTT
The DNA here is from genome assembly GCA_013389865.1 of Piaya cayana. NCBI lineage: Eukaryota > Metazoa > Chordata > Aves > Cuculiformes > Coccyzidae > Piaya > Piaya cayana. The sequence goes on along the minus strand of WAAB01014259.1, from coordinate 125,864 downwards.
CTAATTTGTGTTCTTCTCACTCTCCCTTTTGGAGGGAGGTGACAGCAGAGACACAGGTATGGCAAAGCCAACTGAGAATGGCACCACCAACCAGACAATCAGAGGAGCCTGGACCTCAAGGGACCTTTAGGGACCCCTAGCTCGCCTCGTTCCTGCTGTCAGGACACCGGGGGATGCTCCCCCGAGGGTGCTGCACCCCAGCACAAGGTATTGGTGACCCAACACAAGAGCTGAGTCCAAAATATATTCCCCACTTACATGCAGATGTATAAATTCTCCCAGAAACCTTACGCATATTCTATTGCTCTCCAAGGACTAATTTTAATGTTATTATGAAGCTTGCAACAGTCAGAACTCTTGCTAATTTGGAGCTGGCTCTAGCTCTCTGCTTGACCTTGCCTTTAAGATGGGAAAAGGCTCCAAGCAGAGGTGATGACAGGAGACATCTGTGCGGCACAGTGAATACTTCACACAAGACGCTACCATCTCCGAAAAACGAACGGCGTCTGGGAAAACACTGGTAGAAAACACGCTACGGGAGGGACTTTTAAAGAATACAACTACTTCGACGGAACTTAACTCTGCTTTAGCTAAGTTCAGAAAACATCCCGCTTTCGGTAACAGCAGTTACTCTCGTAGGGGCAACCTGTCCCTCGCCCCCGGGGAGGGGAGCGCAGGGCCGGGGGCAGCCCGACGGGAGGGAGGGGAAGGAAGGGAAAGCAACGAAAGGGAGGTCAAACCTGGCCGGCCGTGGCTCGCCGCGCTGGGCGCCGTCCGGGCTGCGAGCGCTGCCCTCCCGCCCCGCCATCCCCACGGCCGCGGGGCGGCGGGCGGGGCCTGGGCGGCGCGGGGCCCTGTCCGGGGCTGGGGACGCTGCCCCCGCCCGGCTCAGAGTTCGGGGGGGGTCTGAGCCGAGACAAAGTACAGTTAACTTTCATCTAAAGTCATTTGTATTTTTTGAAAGTTAGACTTCTTTCTCTGACAGCATGTTTTCTTTCAGTGTTTTTTTTCCGTATAGTGTTTATTCTTCGGAGATAGAATCACATCAAAAATAGAATAGTTTGGGTTGGAAGGGACCTTAAACATCACCCAGTTCCAATCCCCCTGCCATGGGCTGGAACGTCTCCCACCAGACCAGGCTGCTCAAGGCCCCATCCAGACTGGTCTTGGAACACCTCCAGGGATGGGGCAGCCACAGCTTCCCTGGGCAACCTATGCCAGAGCCTCACCACCATTGTTGTGAAGAAATTCTTCCTTATATCAAGCTTAAAACTGCCCCTGTACAGTTTAGACCCATTGGCCCTTGCCCTATCGCTACATGCCTTTGTAAACAGTCCCTCTCCAGCTTTCTTGTAGCCCCTTTCAGGTACTACAAGGTTGCTGTAAGATATCCTCAGAGCCTTCTCTTCTCCAGGCTGAATAACCCCAACTCTCTTAGCCTGTCCTCATATGAGAGCTGCCCCAGCCCTGTGATCATCTTTGTAGCTCTCCCCTGGACCCATTCAAATGGTTCCATATTTTTCTTATGTTGAGCATTCCAGAACTGGACACAGTACTCAAAATGAGGTCTCACAAGAGAGGAATAGAAGGGCAGAATCACCTCCCTCAAGCTGATGGCCACACTTCTTTTGATGCAGAACATGACACGGTTGACCTGCTGGGCTGTGAGTGCACATAGCTAGCTCATGTCGAGCTTCTCATTGATCAACACCACCAAGTCCTTCTCTGCAGGGCTGCTCTCAATCACATCACCCTGAAATAAGGGATTGCCCTGACCCAGCTGTAGGACCTTGCACTTGGCCTTGTTGAACCTCATGAGGTTCTCACAGGCCCAATTCTCCAGCCTGTCGAGGTCCCTCTGGATAACATCCCATCCTTCCACTATGGCAACTGCAGCACTCTGCTTGGTGTCATCTGCAAACTTGCTGAAGGTGCACTCAATCTGTCTGTCAATATAATTGATGAAGACATTAAACAGCACTGGTCCCAGTACAGACCTCTGAGGGGCACCACTTGTCACAGATCTCCATTTGGATCCTGAACCATTGACCACTACTCTCTGAATATAACTATCCAACCAGTTTCTTATCCACTGTACTGTCCACCCATCAAATCCATCTCTTCCCAATTTAGACAGAAGGATGTTGTGAGGGATCGTGTCAAAGGCTTTACAGAAGTCCAGATAGATCACATCTGTCGGTTTACCTGTGTCCATTGCTGCAGCTGCCCCATCAGAGAAAGCCACTAAAGTGGTCATACAGGATTTGCCCCTGGTGAAGCCTTGCTGGCTGACACTAATCACCATGTCCTACATGTGCTTTAACATGTCTTCTAGGAGGATCTGTACTATGGTCTTGCCAGGCACAGAGGTGAGGATGACAGGTCAGAAGTTTTCTATTGTTTTTTAAAATGGGCACAGTGTTATAATGATAGCATCTTGTGTGAAGTATGACCTGTGCCGAACAGATGTCTCTTCTTTTGTAATCACCTCTGCTTGGCACCATTTCCCATCTTAAAGGCAAGGTCAAGCAGAGAACTGGAGCCAGCTCCAAATTAGCAAGAGTTCTGACTGTTGTAAAGTTCAATAACATTAAAATTAGTCCTTGGAGAGCAACAGAATATGCGTAAGGTTTCTGGGAGAATTTATACATATGCATCTAAGTGGGAAATATATTCTGTACCCAGCTCTTAGCTCATTGCATGTGATTGATGAAGATTGCTCCCTCATGGTGTCCAGGCCTGGTAAAGGATACTTGCTTTCTAAATCTCCATAATGAGTCTTGGAGAGTTTATTTGCCTGCATTTTTGGTATCACTGTTTTTGCTCCCTTCCTCATCGCACTTCTTTAAGTTCCTTTGTGAATTAGGAATTTTTCCTCTGAGCTTGCATGAGTTCTGACATGAGGAAGGGAGTTTCTACATTAGGAATAAGTATTTGCTTGCCTGAAGTTCATCAGCTCCAATGTTGGAGATTTAATGTGATTTAAATGTCACCATTTGTAGAAGGCCATTTATCAAGTATAAACCTGGAGAGTTGGAACCATGCAGTCACCAGGGCAATGGTGGGGATTTCATGGGAAGAATGGGTCTTGCAGAGCTGGCACCTCCAACAGGTAACCACACACTTTGCAGTTTCATAGCAACTAGGGTGCAGCAGCAGGTGCACGTGCTGGTGTGTCATGTTGGCAGGCTCCTTGTGCCCTCTGGCATCAAACAGCTAGGAGTACATCTGCGGTAGCCAGCTGCCTCAGTCTTTTCTAAAAGACTGCCTGAAGAACTAAAAAGTATTTGAAATAAAGTGATTAGTGTGTAGCTTGTCTGACACTTACAAGGATCATCTTCATATGCACATTGATTTAGACTGAGATTTGGAGATTGTATTATATTTCAATTAGGATTTAAGGAGGCAAAATCTTTTATGGATTCTTCTGGTGTATAAACAAGCTGCATTTCACCCTTCTGGTGTTTATTTCTAATGTAGGTGTGTGGAGTCACCTTGTGTAAACTCCTCTTTCACAATCATCTGTGAGTCAGTGAAAGTGTAATTTTTGTTTACTCACAGAAAAAAAAAAAGCTCAAATATTCCCTATCTGGTTATACACACAATTTCATTTTTTCCTATTCAGTTCAGTACAGTCTCCAATTTTCCACTCACTTGCAGTGACCTTAAAGTAGCCCAACAGCTTCATTGAAACTGCTTCATTTGCTGGTACTTTCCTAAGTGACATATTCTGTCTAGATAGACCCAAGATTGCAGAAAGTATTTGAATTCAGAGTGCACTGAGTAAGGGGCAAAGTGACAGCTACATGAATGACATGCTCAGGCCACAAGAGGGGGAGAGAAGCCTGTTCACTAAATGAATGTTTCTGTTCCTTTTGCGGATTGACATCTTCTTTGGCCTCAGATAATAAAAATGCTCTGCAGCCATGCAGTTGTCAATACTAATAGGTAAAGAAGCATGAAAAATATATTCTGGAAGAAGGAATAGGGATCTTCAGGATTTTCTTTGAACTGCCGTGATCTGTAAAGTATGCAGATGTGGCTAAACTCTGTTTCATTACTGAAGGGAATAAAATTATCAGTAGAAAAACTGATATGCATAGAACAAAATGCAACATTATTTGGTAATTAGAATGCAAAGGGAAAAGGCAAAGACATAAGCATAGAAAACTATGGTACACACAAGCACACTCTCATGAAGAGACATTTCTCCTTGCTATTGTTTTACAAATATGTGAAGAAAATAATAATTTAAAAAAAATCAGTGCTACACAGTACTATGTAGAAGCAAACTGGAAGACTGGGTATATGAACCTTGGAATGATCATCTCTGTTAACGGGTTCACTACTGAAGCAAACTGAAGTAAACACCATGAAATATTTACCACTTCCAAAAATTAAATATGGACTAAAGATAAATGTGTTGTATGGTTTTTACAGCCCATAATTTACTATAATGCAAGAAAGGAACTTGTAAGTTTCCAGTTGTCTTGTTAAACAATAATGTTATTTGTTTTGAAGTAATACAAATACTGTATTGCAAAAGATCTGGTCTGGCGTGGAAGCCAATGAATGTCACTAGCTCCATTTCAGAGATGATCAAATTATTTTCAAACCTGCAACAGAATGTAAAATTTGGGTGTTCATGAGGCTTTCCTGTGTACATGGAACATGACTCTGACATGCAGAATGGAGTTTTTTTCTGTTCTCTCTTGCATAGATAAACATTGCAACCATTTAAATTTAGATATTTTAGACTGGTATGTGTGTCTACAGTTGGAAAATACATTCCAGAAAACATCTTGTGAATGCAAAACCTTAGATTAGACAGTATCTTCTATAAGTTCATTTTTATGTGCATTCTTTGAAAGGATAAAGAATGAAGTTCTTTGAGACTTGTGATAGAAAAAAATAAAGGTCCCATGATACTGTTTATACTAGTTGCAATTACAAAATTGTGATATAGGGGCCATCTTCAGACAATTTTTAAGTTAATTTAAAAGTATCACTTGATCTTTCTGGACAATAGAACAGTTTTAAAGGTTTTGTTTGAGGGGAAGGGAGAAAGATCATTCCTGTTCATTGCACATTATTGGTATGATGTGTCTTAAAATGTTGATCTTTGAAGGCTATGTCTTGTCTCTCACTAACAGAAAAATGGCATCATTTTTTAATAGCCTCTAGTATTTGTGCTTTGAATGGAAGAATCTACGCTTACTTCAGCTATTAGTAAAGGCTTTTTCTACGTAAGAAAAAAGGGCTTAGGAGAAGGTTTATGGCTTCACTTGGAAAGCACAACCTCTTTTTAATTGTTTGGCGCCACGAAGTGGTAAAAGTCTATACTGCTCTAAATAATTAATTTCTGAGAGTTTTCGGATTAGAAACTCATTATCTCCCTCTGAAATAAATTTAAAATATAGGCTATTCTACTTACTGGTTATAGGCATAGCTCAAGAAGACTAGAACGTACAACTTAAGCATTAAAGTTTCCAACAGTGTGGATTAGGGTATTTGCTTTCAGAGGGATTTTCACTGGTGGATGTTGATTTGTCAAAGTTGTAAAGCCTGTAATCATAAATCCAGCACTTAGGAAAAACTTCTGATGAAGCGCAGAAACATACTCAGACATCACAGTATAAATGGCTGTACCCAGTCAGACTGGGGGCCATGTAGCTGGGTATCCAGTTGCTCAACTGTTGTTCTTATCCAGTGCCCCCAGGGAAGTTAAGTGTCATTTCTACAGAATACTGTTCCATTTTCGAGTTGCTTTGTAGTTCAGGGATTTTGTAAGCCAGGATTTTTGTGTTTTGAAGCTGTTGCTGAATGGTTGGGTTTTGTTTTTGTTTGGGTTGGTTTTGTTTTTTTCACCATTATTTAGTTCTGTTGCTTTTCAAAAAACCCCAGTTTTTCAGATCCAAAATGCCCTAGGACCATGAGCTCCACAGCTGAAAGAATTAATTTTGGTTTGGACATGTCATCTACTAGTTTCATTTGACCGTCCTTAATTTTTATAGAGATAGTGAGAAATGGTTTTAGACATTTCTGTCATATTCAGTTTCAGAATTTTCTCTTTGAGAATTAAGATTTCTACTGTCTTGAATAACTTCGGAGAGAAGTCCATCTCTACTTTTGGCCATCCTTCTTACCCTACGTACCTCATACATTTGGCAGTCCAGCTGTATTCCTTTTGTGTACAGAGTTTAAGGTGCACGTGTATTTATACAGTGACATAGTGATGCTTTTTTTTACCCCCTCCCTAGCAATTTCTAACACTGGGATTGGTTTTTTGGTCTTTGCAAGACCTCTGTTTTCAGGCAGATAGCACAGCACAGTGGAGCATGACTGCAGTAATTCAAGGGTCTCTTGCTCCTTACTAGCAGAACAGAAATTATGAAAATTGAGTGACTTACCTTTTCAAGGTAGTTAAGCCTGATAATCTGTGCTTGATGAGCTGCTCAGAGGTGGTATGTGAGCTAAATCTAGATAAGTTATTTTGGAGACTGGAAACTTGGTGCTTTTGGTGAACAGAGGAATTAGAGAGAGTGTGTGTGCATGCTACAGTTTAATTTCTTGAGATGACTCTTTGCTTTACATTGCACTATGAAGCATGGATTCTTTGAGTGTTACCTGACAGCTCCTTGGTAATGATGCTTCCTCAAACTGAAAAAAACTTGGAGAGCATAAAGCTATTTTATGGAAAGCAGGAAGTTTCTGAAGTTTCTGAACAGAAAATGAGCTGTATGAGAATACCTAGAGCCGGAACCTGGAAAGGGGTCACATCGAAGGTGAATTGACCACAAGGAACTGGGGTTGTAGCTTAGCTTATTGGAGACTTTGCTTATACTAAATGAGGATGCATTGTCTGTAGCTTGAAGGTTAAATCACATGTGAGCATTTGATTTCTCGTTAAGCTGGAGATAACTAGCATTTTAAGTAGGTCACATTTAAAAAAGGTAAGGGGTTTTTGTTATATTTTCCCTCTTTTCCTTACGAAATGCTGTTGTTCTTAAATCATCATGGAAGCATGACAATGAGTGCAAAATTTCCCTGTTGCCAGATAAAACTCATGGACTTGGGAAAGACTGTCCTCATTTGTTAGTCTATTTATTGCAAATTACATACTTGTAACTTACAGACTTGGAAGTATTGTGTGAAAGGCACATGACACTGATGTTGACAACTTAAAAAATTCTGCTCTGGTTAAAAATTGAAATGCTTATATATACATTAAAAAACCCTGTTTTTAAAAATTACTTTTCAGTTTAACAAAATATGGAGGTATGGGCACAGTAAGTGCTGCTGTAAAGGATCAAGATACGGTTAAGAGGAAACAAATGGATGGAAGGTGCATTTTAAATGAATTTTATTGGATCTTTGCAAAGTGCTTATTCAAACCTCTTTCTACTCCTTGGGGGAGAAAGGGGGGAAAGAGGAATAATTTGTGACTAGTGGAGTTTGATTTGTGTTGCATGCTTTTCTGGGATTTGCTTCCTCTGTTTCCAAAATGCCGATGGCTCAGGATGGGAATGGGAAAGGCACATGATAGGGAAGGTTCTCAAAGAGATGCATCCTTTCAGCTGTGGAGGAAACTCAGGAACTGGGGAAGGGATGCAATTGCTCAAGAGAGAAACACAAGTTACTGTCATCATGAGAAACGTTGAAGCGAACAGGACTGTGTCCAGGCCTGCATCAGGCATGGCATTGTTAGCTCTGCAACAGAGATGATTGTCCCACTCTACTCTGCACTTTGAGTACTGTGTGTAGTTTTGGGTGCCAAGTTATATAAAGGACATAAAGCCACTGGAGAACATCCAGATGAGAGCCACAAAGTTGGTGAAGGTTTTAGAGGGGAAGCCATATGAGGAGTGGCTGTTCAATCACTTGGGCTGTTCAGTCTAGAGGAGACTCAGGGGAGACCTCATCACAGTTTTCCACTTCCTCACAAGGAAAGAACAGGGGAGCTAGTACTGATCTCTTCTCTCTGGCAGACCCAAGGGAACAGCAGGACAATGTGACAAGGGAAGTTTAGGTTGGATATTAGGAAAAGGTTTTTCACTCAGAAGGTAGTGGAGCACTGGAACAGCTCCCCAGGGAAGCAAAGCGCCAAGCCTGACAATATACAAACGTGCACTAGGGGCACAGAAACACTTTGTAGCGCTACAGACTAGAAGTCTGGCTGGAAAGCTGCCTGGAGGAGGATGTGGGGATGTTGGTTGACAGCCGACTGAAAATGAGCCAGTAATGTGCCCAGGTGGCCAAGAAGACCAACGGCATTTTGGCTAATATCAGAAACAGTGTGACCAGCAGGTCCAGGGAGGTTATTCTCCCTCTGTACTCGGCACTGGTGAGACTCCTTGGATACTGTGTTCAGTTCTGGGCCCCTCACCACAAGAAGGATGTTGAGGCTCTGGAGTGTATCCAGAGAAGAGCAACAAAGCTGGTGAGGGGGCTGGAGAACAAGTCTTATGAGGAATGGCTGAGAGAGCTGGGGTTGTTTAGCCTGTAGAAGAGGAGGCTGAGAGGAAACCTCATTGCTCTCTACAACTACCTGAAAAGAGGTTGTGGAGAGCAGGGAGCTGGCCTTTTCTCACAGGTGGCAGGGGACAGGACAAGTGGGAATGGCATCAAGCTCTGACAGGGGAGGTTCAGTCTTGACATCAGGAGAAAATTTTTCACAGAAAGGGTCATTGTGCACTGGAACAGGCTGCCCAGGGAGGTGGTTGAGTCACCTTCCCTGGAGGTGTTTAAAGGATGGGTGGATGAGGTGCTGAGGGGCCATGGTTTAGTGATTGATAAGGAATGGTTGGACTCGATGATCCAGTGCGTCTCTTCCAACCTAGTGATTTTATGATTCTGTGAATATTCAAGAAGCATATGGACAATGCCAGACACGCGGCGTGGGTGGTGGGGTTGTCCTATGCAGGGGTAGAAGCTGGAGTCAAGGATCCTTCTAAGTCCATTTCAACTCAGGACATTCTATCCCTCTATGACCTCCGATTTTTCCCCAGAGCAACAGAGGACCCTTTTAAACAAGGAAAACTGCCCGTGCCTTGCAAGGGCCAGCACCTCTCTCGCCGCTTTGTGTCTTTCCTCTCAGACAAACAGCTCCCGCAGCGAGCCAGGACGCTGCTCGGTGACTGCCCCACACTCAGAAGGTAGTGGAGCACTCGGTCCCCGGCAACCCCCAGCCGGCGGGAGGGGTGGAAGGGGCCGTCCCGGGGGCGGGGACGGAGCGGCGGCGCCGCACGTGGGGCGGGGCGGGGAGGTGGCGCGGAGGGAAGCGGCGGCGGCGGGTGAGGATGGCGGCGCGGTGGGAGTAGGGTCTTGGTCTCCCCGGTGTTGCTTCCCCCTCCCCGCGGCTGCCGGAGCCGGTGCAGCGGGGGAGCGAGAAGCGTTCGCCACGGGTTTGTTCCCCTAGGGTGGGAGAGGCTCAGGTCACGCGTTTTTAGAAGGAAATTAAAAGGAGTTGTGCTTCCTGTGTGAACCTCGTGAGGTTCCACAAGGCCGAGGGAAAGGTGCTACGGCTGGGTCGGGTCAGGCCCCGGTTTCAGGAAGGGATGGGGGATGATGTGATTGAGAGCTGCCCTGCAGAGGAGGGCTTGAGGGTCCTGGTTGACGAGAAGCTCGACATGAGTCAGCGATGCGTGCTCACAGCCCAGCAGGCCAACCGTATCCTGGGCTGCATCCAAAGAAGCGTGGCCAGCAGGTTGAGGGAAGTGATTCTGCCCCTCTATTCCACTCTTCTGAGACTCCACCTGGAATAGTGTGTCCAGTTCTGGAATACTCAGTGTAAAAAGGATATTTCATACCTCCTCCTTACAGTCAGGGGCCCCATAGTCATCTCTTAAGTGACATTTCAGGCAGAATCCCTCTTCCTTTAGCCTAGGAGAGCCACAGCTTTCCTCTAGTTCCATATCATGTGTGAACACTTTTTCCTTTGGTCCACTGTAATTTAGATGAGCTGGAAAACAGCCTCCTGCAGCCAGCTCTGAAGTTCATTTACCTCCTTGTTGAGCAAGTCCCCCACTGAGTGTGAGGGCTAATTCACAAATAGCCTATCAAACCTAGGAGAAATTCGTTCCAAGGACAAATGACAGATTTAATCTTACCATGATTTGCTGATGCTCTTAATGTGTGTATAGTAACTTGGGTATGCAGATGAAAGAAATGGCTATAGACATGCTGGAGGATCCTTTCTGTTGGAACATGTCCAGAGGAGGGCTACAAAGATGAATAGAGGCTCAAGCATCTCCCATAGGAGGACAGGGTGAGAGAGCTGGAGTTGTTCACTCTAGAGAAGAGAAGGCTCAGAGGAGATCTTATAGTGACCTTCCAGTACCAGAAGGGGTTACAGGAAAGCTGAGGAGGGTCTTTTTGTGAAGTTATATAGCGATAAGACTAGGGGCAATGGCTTTAAATTGCAGAGGGGAAAGATTTGGATTAGACATTAGGAAGAAATTTTTGACTCTGTGGTGAGACTCTGACTCTGCTTTGCTATGCATTTCTAACTTTACGTTGATACAAGCTGAATGAGTTTTGAACAGTAGAACAGAGCAATAGAAGTTTTCTGGTGTTAGCCCCATTCTTCTGCATGATATTTTCCGACTGTGATTCAGGGGCATGCCACAGACTTTATAACCAGTGCAGTAAAAGTTGCAGTGAGACAGTTTGTCATTCAGTCAGCAAATCCTTTTTTCTATAACTTCCATTTAGTGCCACAAAGTCGGGCTGAATTTTGGACAAAATGCTTGAAGTAGTTGTAGTTGAGAGCGTGAGCTACTGTCCTGAAAAAAAAAAAAAGGCAGCTAATCCAGTAAACATTTCAGGACAGCGAGAAGACTGTTATCAGATAAAGTGTTTGTAATTATACTTCTCAAACAACGTGACCTGTTTGTGGATTTTTTTAATTATATTTATTTTTTGGGCAGGTATCTATTAATTCGCTAAGATGGTTTTAAAGAAGAAGAAGGAAATTCAGGTAGATGCATTCTTTCTTGATCATCAGCAGCTTGAGAAACTTCAGAGTAAGTGGTGTGTTTTTTTCTAAACTAGTGTTCTGTAATTTCTTTTTCTGGTGGTAGAATATATTTGAGTAGGTACTGAAATTAATCTGTTTGGGGTTTTTTTCTTGCTATGTTTCATTTCTGATGTTTAGTTTTGTGGGTTTTAGGTGTGTTTGCTTTTTTGTGGATTGTTTTTGTTTTGTATTGATAATGACTTCTAACCTTGGCAAAGTTGAAGGAATCCTTTAAGAGCACCATGTCTTTGGTTTGAAAGCTCTTCTCTTTTTTTTGTCATTGGCATGAAGGTGGTAGGAGGTCGTGCTTGTAATCCCACTTGCAGACCTGTAATTTGGTGCTACTGTGAGATAACCATGAATTTCAAAGTATAACAGAATGGTTGATGTTGGAAGGGAGCTCTTAAGGTCACCTTGTGTGTATTTTCCTAATCTTTAGAATATTTCTTAGTTACCTCGATTCAAAGATACTGTTCAAATGGTAATTTATTTTGCGTTTTATGATTGTTTGTTTGGTTAATGAGATAAACTTACAATAATCTTCACTTTAAGATAACAAAACAAAACCAGGAGTAATACAGGATTTGTTTACTTAAGTTATTATGAGGTGTTCATTGTGTTCTAGCAAGCACTGGTGAGGCCACATCTAGAGCGCTGCGTCCAGTTCTGGGCTCCCCAGTACTAGAGAGAGATAGACATACCCCAGAGAGCGTCCACGGAAGGACCACTAAGATGATGGAAAAGCCTGGAACTTCCCTCCTGTGAAGAAAGGCTGAGAGAGCTAGGACTATTCAGCCTGGTGAAGAGAAGGCTCAGGGGATCTCAACAATGTGTAAAAAATATCTGAAAAGAGGATGTAAAGAGAACAGAGCTAGGCTTTTTTCTGTGTTGAACACTGATGGGACAGGAGATAGTGGGCACAAAATGAAACACAAGAGGTTCCCTCTGAATATTGGGAAAAACATTTTATAATGTGAGTATGACTGAGCACTGGCACAGATTTCCCATGGAAGTTGGAGAGTCTCCATCCTTGGAGGTATTCAAAAGCCACCTGACCATAGTCCTGACAGGTGTACCTACTTGAACAGTAGCATTGGATCAGATGACCTCTGGAGGTTCCTTCCGACTTCAACCAAGCTGTGATTTTGTAAAACTGGTCTTTGTATTGAAGATGAGGGCTGCTATTACATTGCAGTGAAGTTTTTTGTTTGTTAGAAAAAAACCCCAACCTACCTGATTTTAAGATATTGTAAAGTAATGTAAGGGATTGTGACCTCACTAGGTCTACAGGAACAGGAAAAATCCTAAGAATTAAACAGTGATTTCTTATTATAAATTACATATTGTTTATACTGCTTATTGCAGTTCTTTTCTAAAAAGAGCCTCCTCTTCCAAATGTAGAGTTTTCAAAGGCTGAAGAGCAAAACTTGGCATCTCTGCTTCTGCACTGTGCGCAGCTGAGCAGTGGCATCCAGCAGATCCAGTGTATTAAACAAGTAAGATTTCACTGTTATTAGTGTGGTTTTTGGTAACTGACAATGTGTTGTGTGTACTGTTAATGGTAAGTACAATTCTAAATTAAACACTATGATGTTCTAGATGTTCCTGGAAACAGCTGAAAGGAGCTGTTCCTGCTGTACATACATTAGGTAGAAACCTCGTACTTAAATTAGCAAGGGCTACAGTTAATGAAAATGGTTGAAGGCAAGTGACACCAAGTTTCCTATTTCGTATGTGTGTATTTTTGGTATAGGAGGTGGTTTTGTTATGCAACAAGACGCTATGCCAAACCTGAAACTCAACAGGATACAGTAAAGAGAGAACAGTTTTACAACAAATACTTTGATGAGAGGGAGTTCTGCCTCTGTTAATGATGAGGGTATGTTTAGAATTTTTGTTGATCATGTGTTCTGTCTGCTATAGATAATGCCGTTGATAAAGAAGATGGATCAAAACTCTGCATGTGATCCCATGGTTAAAGCTTGTTTCGATATTCTGGGAGAAACGTATTTTTCACTGGGTGTCAAGAATCCCTTGAAAAAAGTATTAACCAGGTAAAAAATTGAATAATAAGCCTTTATTTTTTTTAATGATCTCCTTACCTAGAAGTCAGGAATTTGTAATGCACTACAAATTACTGTCATTTAATTACTGAAAAATTGTGATACTAATATGTGAATCTCTACTGCTTTTTTTCTTGCATAGCTAAAAATTTTAATTATAAATAGTACAATGTGTCACTAGATAAATAAACTTAGAAGTAATATTTTGATCTGATTCTTACTGGGAAAACAACATAACTTGTAATCAGGACTTTGAACTTCAACAGAGTATATTAGAGTAGAATATTAGAGTAGAAATTTGGAACACCTCTGTTAAAAAAACAATCAGCTTTTCAAAATGAAGACTGTTCAGAGGAATCATAACTAAATGTGGGTTTTTGTGCCTACTTTTATTGTAATCAAATTTTTCTGTTGCGAAATTAGTTGTGTTTCTTTTGTGAATTTATTACCTCCTCAGCATTTTTAAGATCCAGTGCTTAGCTGTCTTTGTATCTGTGTCTGAAAACATTTGTTGTCCCACTTAGAGAACTGGGTCTTCCATCTTGTATTTGATTGCATACCAGGGCTTTACAACTCTTTCACTAGTTTTCTAGCTAAAATTTGGAACATGTGTGTTTATTTTAAAGCAGAATAAGTTTTCATGCAGGAAGCAACATCTATCTATTATTGGAGTTTTAGCTGACATTGAATTGAGTCAAGTGGATGTTTAACACCTCAGTGAAAGCTAACTGATCATGCTATTTCTTACTATTGCAGTTCGTTAAACAGCCTTCCTGAAGAGTTTATGATGTTAGCTGTACAAAGCTTTGTCTGCAGCCTTAGGGCAGAACTGAAAACCACAGACGTATATTTATTCAGAAGAGTACTGGACAATCTTGCTTCCTGTATGGAGGACTTCAGCATAGGTACAATGGCATTGAATGTATTGTCTTCTGTTTTAACTTGCTGCACATGGGTTTGCATCTTGGTGCAGCACCTAATAGTGATGTTTATATCTTTATGTAAAATAAATAGTATTGGCTAATATTCACTAGTTAAAATGAATTTTCTTTTCTCTAGGTAGAGCAAGTGTTAAGAACCTGTTTGAAGAAGGTAAAGTTCTATTTAAAGTAAAACAAATTTCACTGTAGATTATTAGGGAGGGGCTTGTAAATGAAGAAGTAACATGAGGTGGGCTTAAAGATCTCTCAGATCTGATTTCCTCCTGGTTAATTTTTAATAACTGGTACCTTCAGTTAGTACATTTTGTCAAAGAATTTCCCTAGATTTGTACCTTTAATTTCCAGGGCTCGTTCTTATTTTGTTGGGCAGTCCTAGGTATAAGTCTGAGAAGGTACCAGTGAGTGATTCTTAAAGTTCTGGGGGAGTTAATGCTGCTTTACATGAAGCATTCTGTCTGTACCTTATGATGAAGTTGTATGTGGTACTACTAAGCTGTTAACAATCAGTCTTGACTGTAGCAAGCCCAGACCTGCTGTGGCAAGAATTTTGTTTGGCGATAACTTGGCAAAAATCTGATCTGCTACTAATATGGGAAGGCTCACTATATTGTGCCCTCAGTATGCAGATAATGCTCACAGAATCCTGTGGACTTTTTATTGCTCCATCTTTAGCTTTTCATTGGGTAACCAAAACTCTTGATACCTCACAGGATTAGGCCAAATGGGTTGGAAAATCTCATTTTGTACCAGGTTGAGATTTTGCTTCAGCACTGCATCTTTGGATCTGTGCTGTAATTTCAGTTTCATTTCTTCATAGAATGGATGAAACACCACTGGATGGATGACTACTTGTTGTTGTCTGGGTGTGATGTATATATGTGATTGATTTACTGGAATTTTTCTGTTCTTTCTCTCTTCTAAATCATACTATGTTTATTTTCTCTAGTTCTTCAGTTTCTGCAGAGGTCACTACTTGACATACAGGAAGAAAATAGGTGAGTGAATTCAATCTAAACTGTATTATATCTGTTTTTATTTCACTCTTGTAAGACTTGTCTGGTATGGTTTGCAATATCACTGTGATAGCTGTTCATTGATGAAAGATGAGAATGTCATTTTACAATGATATGTATTTTAAATAAAAACTACTAATGAGTTTCTTTTATTTTATGGCAGTATGGTTATATAAAATAAGAGAAAAGTTGGTAATATTTAAGGCACTGATACTGTTGGAGCTACTACTTTTAAGGGAGGCCTTTGAGTTGTACTCTTGCTATCTGAGTTGTGACTGAATACTGTAATTAATAGATACCCTTACATAAATTCAGGTAGAGCAATACTCTTTGACTTTAATGAGTATTTTATTCAATATACTGATATTCTGTTTAGTCTGTCATAGCAGTTATTTCATATGTTGACATTTTCCAGTGTAGTAGAATTATACACTGCCCTTGAGTATGTTTCTTGTTTTCCTATAGTTGTGTGTCTGGTCAACTTATACAATAAAGTAGTTTTTATTCTGTTTGAAGTTGGCAGAATGTAGTTTTCTATGGATGGTTAAGATTGGTTTTAATTCCCTTTTTACGTGGATGTCGTTTATCCACAGAAAGAATCATGGAAATCGTATTGTTCAGACTCAGTTGATGCACGATCTACTAATAGCCATTAAGGTTTCAATTACACTTATACAGAAATTCCAAGAAAATGTCCAGGGAAGTCTCTGGAAACACCATGAATCTTTTGTTTGGCAGAGTATGTGTAGTTTACTGAAAAGCTCCACAGACTTTCTAAAGGATGGTAAGTTTAGTAAGATTCAAACCTACTTATTTTTATTGTGTAACTTTTGTCTTTGTAGTAAACACAACCTATACTGTATAAACACTTAGTTCAGCTTGAATGGAAACTGAACTGCTGAGACGAGTGGGAACAGTAAAAGGTCTTTTGTCGAGCTATGCTTTGTAGATCATAATTTTGGAGTGTACAGTTTAACTTGTACTACAAAAAAACCCCCAGCAAATGCTATTACTAATAATTTAGAAACTAAAAGAAATACTTTACAGGCTCAGTGTTTGTGTCTATCAAAAATCTGTCTATATGTATGAATTGTGTTGTCAGAACTATTTATTAGTACACAATAACTATATGTGTTTACTTCTTATACAGGTATTTTTATATAGTAGTATTTAATATCAATGTCAATAGTGTCTGCCACAGCCTTTGTTTTCTTACTGGGCAGTTATAAATATTTTCTATGTGTTGAAAGGTATTAATAGAGTATAATTTTGTTAATACTTTCTATCCAGGTGAATGCTAGATTTATGATTATCCAACTACAAATAGTCTAGGAAAATTCAATACTGTCTTTACGGCTTTGATATGTATTTCTAGTACACAATGTTTGCTATGCTCTAACGTAAAGTATCTTTCTCTGCTGTGTAGCAAGTCTCCTGCAAACTGTTCAGACTACCTCAGGACTGGCTGTTATTCTGTTTATTAAAGCTATGTATGAGCCAGCTGAAGAATTACCTTGCTTGGTAAGTGTCTGTCTTCCCTGAAGACTGTGAAACGTCATTGTGTTGTTAATCAGTGCACTATCAGTGTTGTTCGGAGACTTTTCAGATAGCAGTACTTGCCAGCCTCTGTATTGATTTTTTTCTGGAGTGCAAATCCTTCATTCTCTCCTTGCCATATTAAGAAAGAAGACTAGGGTTTTAAATTAGAGAAGTGTACAAATTAGGATCTCAGATGATCTTAATAGATCACAAAATCACATTTCTTATGTGCTGAGACACTGTAATGGGTGTTATTTGCTATTACAGGTCAGTGACCTACTTCTTGGGTCAGTGAAACACTCAGATGTGCCAGGATGGTTTGTGAGTAACTGTGGGCCTCTGTATATGGAAGAACTCCCTGACTCAGTCCTTCTCTTTCTTTGCCATGGAGCACTGGCTATGCTGGAGTGGAAGAATGGCAGTATGGGTGAAAATGGAGAGAAACTGTTATTAGATATTGCATCAGTCTTGTTGTCTTTGAGTTCAGAGTAAGCCTGTGTTTTAATTTATATTATATTGTTTCATGTTTGGGGTTTTGCACGTCTCATATGGTCCTGGTGGAATATCTCTTTGTTTTCAGTGGAATGGTATTAATTTCTGCCACAAATTGTGTTATCTTTTTAATATATTCAGAATAACTCTCAGTTTGAAAAATATAATGTCTTAATATTTCATAGACAGTTGTAAGTTAGTTTTCTCCTATGTGCTAAAATGACATTTTGTTCTTCCAATATAAATGAATTAATTTGCCAACTACCTGATGTTGAGGTGTGGCATCACAGCTGTTAAGTAGACAGATGAACTTTAGTTTCAGACGTCACCTCCTGTGATTTTAATAGCACAAAAGAAAATAAAATGTTCCAATTAATTGAATATTTGAAGTAAAATGAATTTTTTTTTTCTGATTACAAGCATTGGCTGCTTGCATCTAGTGGAGTACCAACACTATTCCACAGGAGAACAAAACACGTATGCAGTTCAACCCTTGTTTCTGCATTGGTGGTTGGTTTTGTGATTTTTTTTTTTGCAGATATGGCCCTCAGTTTTTATGGGTTTATATGACAGTGAAAAGTTTTCTTTATGCTTTCAATAAGTGTGCAATAACATAATGCTGCTCAAATACTATTGTATGAATATGATTTTTTATTTTTTAATAGCAAATGCGGTGGCTTGTCAGGTTTACTGTTAATTGTGACCGGTTAACAGCATGTCAGGTAGCTAGACATACACTTAGCAACACCCAACATATCACCTCCTTTTTGTTAGTTCCTTTTCTTCAGTATTTCATTCAGTGTTAACTGGTTGGTGTCTCTTTTTATTGTGATGTAAATTAATGTGATGAGGAAATATTTCGAAATAGAGAAAATATTTATTGAGAAAATTGACAAATAGAAGTAATGAACTTTTTTTGTTTGTTCTTCCTGAAAGGTTAAAAGAATCCAGTGTGGCAACATCTTTGTCTAGAATCCTTGCTCTCTGGACTAATTCAGCACTGGCTGCCCTCTTTTCAGGCTCCCCAAATCTAAAAATCAAACTTAATGGGAACTCAGATGTAATTGGGAAGCTTCTGGAATATGTTTATATACGCTGGGAACACCCTCTGGATGCTGTTAGACACCAAACTAAATTGATATTCAAGAATCTTCTTCAGATACACCAGACAACCATTACTGGATCCAATGAAATATCAGACCCATTCTTTGCAAGGCTGATAAAGCATTTGCTAAACTTGGAATGGCACGTAAAAGGGAAATATGCTTCTCTTGGCTGTCTTGTGGAATGTGTGGGCACTGAATATATATTACAGTTGGATAGAACAATTCCTGTACAAATCTTGGATATGATGAATGATCAGTCTCTTGCACCCTATGCCAGTGATCTTCTGGAAACCATGTTTACAAATCACAAAGCCCATTTTATGCTGAGTTTTCAAGGAAGCAACTGGATTGACCAATGGCATGATATCTGGGTTTCTCCTCTTCTAGTTACACTGTGTGAAGGGAACCATGACCAAACCACTTATATAATTGATTACTATTTACCAAAATTGCTCAAATGTAGTCCTGAAAGTCTGAGCTACATGATTAGAATTCTACAAGCTTCTGCAGATAATAATCTAGGTAAGAAAATAAATTCTGTATTTGTAATTATGATTGGTTTTGTAGAAAAAAAAATCTCAGGTGATTTCTGATCTATTATTAGAATTAACTTGGGAGAAAATTCCTGATTGTTACTATTACTGTTAGTATTTCAAGGTGGAATTCGTAATAATAATAAATGTAACGAGCAAAAGAATTAGTATGCTAACTGTGGGTACCTTACTGTTCTTTTTACATGCTAGATTTTGTTACATACCAATATTTTTTCTACTTTTTTTTGCTGTTGTTTCTAATGTCCCATAACAGGGCTATACAGATTAGTGGGTTTTTTTTAAAATCTGTGGATATGAGATTTATGATTCTCTTGTAGTTTTTGACATAATTTAGTGTAATTCTAAAACAAGGGCTTGTGAGACCTCACATGGTCCTTTTTTTCATACGTTCAAGACAAAACTTTTTGGTAACCAAGTGGTTTAGAACTAGTTCAGTCTGACAGACACAGTCTTTTGGAGTTTGTGGGGTTAAAAATAAAGGAGAGTATCAGTCACGTTGGAAATATTGGGAGTTTCTGAGAAGCATTGCAATCAGTACATTGTGTTAATCAAGCTGTAATTATCACTGGTTTTCATTTTCTTTAGGCTCATGCAGTACTAGAGGAGCTCTTGGAGCATTAATGGCATGCCTGAGAGCAGCCAGGGCTCATGGTCACTTGGAACTTTCAAGTGTCCTGAGCAATGGTCTTGTATCCACTGAATACATAAAACAGGGTCTGGTTCATCAGCACAATCAGGTAAAGGGACAGCGGGGGGTTTGTGTCTTTAAGTTAGAGGAATTGCTTTGGTCCTAAATACTGTGTGAACATTGTTTTTAAGCAAAGGTATCATCATAGGTGCCCATGACTATTGTGTGGTTGACATCTAAATATCTTTCAGGTCTGCATTGATGCCTTAGGTTTACTTTGTGAAACCCATCGTAGCACGGAATTTGTGTCTATGGAAGAAATGCAACTAATTCAGTTTTTTATGATGTACAACTTAAACAGCCAGTCTCCTTCAGTAAGGCAGCAGATATGTTCTTTACTGAGAAAGGTAATTTAAAACAGTGTCTAGTGTACCTATTATATTAGTGATATAGTATTCTAAAAATAAAATTATACTGAGAGTGTTATGAAGCTGCTCATCTGAACAACCCAACTGTATTACCCAACTGAATGATGATAAGTAATGACAGGTAAGGGTGGCTTAAACAAAAAATTGAGTGAAAGTACAGTAACTTGGTGATAAATGATAGTGAGTGTTACTTAACCTGTAAGCATGTGCATGCTTTACCAATAGCAAAGCAATGTGCTGTAAAATAAGCAGTGAACTTTGTGTTGTCTTTGTTGTGGACTAAGAGTGTGCTTATGTAGACTTGCCAGACTGTGTGCAAATTCACAGTCACTTGATAAGCTTCAGCAACCTAACTTGGGAGACAGGGTAGAGGGATATTAAGGGAACAGCATGACATGTGGCTGTGCTGTTATAGTCTGCAGGGATCGAGTGTGTTAACATCAGGGAAGTTGCCACTTAGGTCACTGTGGAAGGATGTGGATAAAATGAGGAAATCGTGTATAACGAATCTTTTGGAAGATGTTAATGGCAAAAGAAAGCAGTGTGGAAGGATAAAATAATTAATTTAAGATGGGAGAAAAAAGAGGGAATAGATTTTGCAGAAGCAAGAGAAGTCTGTCTCTTTCCATTCTTACCCGGTGCCGACTGAGGAATAGGAGATGGAAAAACAGTGCTAGAGGGAGTGTAATGCGTAAGGAAATTATACTAGTAGGTAATAAAAGAGCTGGGGTAATCACTCCTGAGGCGAGTTAAACTCTGTGAGGGACACTGAAGCTGTAAAAATTATATGCAATGATTTGAGCTTTTTTCAGTGGAACATATGTTCTATAAAAATGGGAAGGTAGGAGGAGAAGACTGGACGTAAATTTAAGGAGGAAGATGGAAGAAGGTGTTGGATGTACAGAGGGAAGGGGAAATGCTGGCCACAGGAAGTGGGGGGTGAAAAAATTGGTTTTGGAGTAGAGAGAGAAGGACATGTTCTGGTTTATTCTGTATGCTAACTTCTTAAAAATTATAAGCTATATGATCTGAGAAATAGCCTGAAAATCCCCCTTTCCCTTATTTAACTGTCAATGATTCTTGCCTTATCTATAGTTTGCTTTTGTTTTAACAGTTATTTTGTAGGATACAAGAAAGTTCCCAGGTGCTTTATAAATTGGAACAAAATAAAACCAAGCAAGAGTGGCTTGAAAACTCAAACGAAAGACATCCTTTGGGAATTTTGCAGCAATATAAAGTAAGTTAGACTGCTAGAGGTACATATGTAAGAAGTGGGACAGCATTTCTGAAAGATTGTTGTTCTTCAGAATACTTCTGAGTAAGTTAGGCTGTGTCTGTGAAATACTGCAGAAGGAAGAAACCCGTAGGGCAAGAGAGTGTTGAGGACCTTGTCCATGCTGTATGGACAAGCAAGTTAATTTTGACTAAATGTGCTCTTTTTTTTTCATGAACTGTGTGCCTGTTAGTACTTGGAGGATATCTTTAAGGTTAATTTTGTCTAAAAGCAATGAAGAACCAATGGTATGCCCAGGTGGCCAAGAAGGCCAGTAGCATCTTGGCTTGTATCAGAAACAGCATGGCCAGCAGGACCAGGGAAGTGATTCTGCCCCTGTACTCAGCACTGGTGAGGCCACACCTCAAATACTGTTTTCAGTTCTGGGCCCCTCACTGCAACGAGGACATTGAGGTCCTGGAGCATGTCCACAGAAGAGCAATGAAGTTGGTGAAGGGGCTGGAGAAAAAGTCTTATGAGGGGCGGCTGAGGGAGCTGGGGATGTTTACTCTTGAGAAGAGGAGGCTGAGGGGAGACCTTATCGCTGCCTACAGCTACCTGAAAGGAGTTTATAGCAAGGTGGGTGTTGGTCTCTTCACCCAGGTGATGGGTGATGAGAAGTAATGGCCTCAAGGTGTGTCAGAGGAGGTTCAGATTGGACATTAGCAAAAATTTCTTCACAGAAAGGGTTACTAGGCACTGGCACAGACTGCCTAGGGAGGTGATTGAGTCACCATCCCTGGAGGTATTTAACAGATGGGCAGATGAAGTGCTTAGGGATATGATTTAGTAGTGGGCAGGTACAGTTGGGCTTGATGATCACAGAGATCTTTTCCAGCCTTGGGATTCTATGATAAGGTTATTTTCTGAGGGATTGCTCCATGTTGTGAACTGAAATAGCAATAAATGGGAGTGGCTGGATGTGTACCCCGATCTAAACTAACATTTTCAGGGAAATGCTCTGTCAGCTGTTAGGAGTTTAGTAGCAAGTTTTAAATGATAGGTGCTACTTGAACTTTGAAATAGAGATCCATTGAGCTTCAGCCTTTTGCTAGCTCTCCAGAATGATCAGTGAGAATGAATGACAGAGCTTCGCTACAATGACTTCTGTTTGAAGATTCCTACTGTATTTGTCCTTTTTTCCTACTTGAAGAAGGCTCAGGTAATCAGTTTCTTTGTGTTAAACTATTTCTTGTCTTGAGTTCTGCTTTTCTTGTTCAATTAATTTTCAAGATTTTAATGCAATGGCCATCTTTTTCTGGGAGTGGGGAAGGGAAACTTTGGCTTTTTTAAAAATCAAACAATTGTCTCGCCTTTATTGTACTGTAGGAAACAAAAAAATTGCCGGTACTACAAAGATAGACCTCCCATTCCTAAAAAATTAACTGTAAGATCATAATTTTGCGGGTAACATGTTAAACAATGTCCTGCATTCAGTTACTATTGTTTATAGAACAGCAAGTAAACTGTCTTAAAATTTTGTTTGTGTTTTTCAGAGTTTCGTGTCATCTATATGTGACAGGCTTTTTGAATTACTGTTTCCTGGTTCATCCCACCCAACCAGATTTTCTGCACTAACTATTTTAGGATCAGTAGCAGAAATATTTTCTGTTCCAAAAGGTGAGAAGCATAACTTATGAGCTGTAGTTATAGGAATAGTAGGTGTTGAAGAAGATTGTTTTATGCCAACTAGTCAATCTCTGTCAGAGTAAACCAGTTTTCTTAGTCCTTACATTCTGTGGTATATCCTGTGTTGTTTTCATTTCACATGAAGAAAGGATAGCAAGTTCTGTTGCAAAATGGTATCTTTAAGTAAATGCAATATTTTTCCTGTTCAATATCTTCCATAAATAGGGATTTTCTTGCATAGCCTCTTTTTAGCAAGTTTTTCCAATGAATTTTTGTTAACGTGAAGAAAACTTGGAAAATTTTTGGACAAAATTTAATATATTTGATACTTTTACTCTGTTTCCATGTTATAACATCTTGGTAATATGTAATTTAAAATGTTGAGACCATAAAACTCTTGACTGAAAAGGCCTGCATATTTTCATGGTACTATACTAAATAAGGAGCAATTTAATTGGACAGTTTATGATGTTTCATAGATGGAGGGATGGGACCAAAACCATTGAGAATGAAGCGCCACCATGAATATTTGGTACATTTATCATAGAATCACCAAGTTGGAAAAGACCCATTGGATCATCGAGTCCAACCTTTTATAAAGCTTTCCAGCCCTGAATACATGATACACTATCCTTCTGCCCAAGTACAATAGATGGAGGAATGTTGTACAGCTGTTACTTTCAGTTTTCTTCACAATGTTATGAAAACTCCAAATGAAGTAGTATTAATTAGAGCCTTAAGTATTGGTGGTCTTGCATGTTGTCTCTGGGTCACATGGCCAACATAAGTGTGTTTTCAGTCTTAAATTGTAACTTTTTTTTTTTTTTAAATAAATGAGACATGCAAGATAGAAGTTGGTTTTGGGAGGGGAAAAAAAAATGCCTTCTTGGTAGATTTTTTTTCTCCAAACCTCTCATAAACGATGAACACATTATAGGATCATAGAGTGGTTTGGGTTGGAAGGGACCTTAAAGATCATCTTATTCCACACACCCCCTGCAATGGGCAGGGACACCTCCAATCCCAGGCTGCCCAAGGCCCCATCCAACCTGGCCTTGAACACTTCCAGGAATGGGGCAGCCACAACTTCCCTGGGCAGCCTGTGCCAGTGCTTCATCACCCTTGTTGTAAAGAATTTCCTTCTAATTTCTAGTCTAAATTTTCCCCTCTCCAATTTATAGCCTTTCCCCTATATTGTATCACTATATGCCTTTGTAAACCATCTCTCCCCAGCTTACTTGTACAGCCCCTTCAGGTACTGGAAGGCAGCTGTAAGGTCTTTTTGGAGCTTTCTCTTCATCAAGCTGAACAATCCCAACTCTCTCTGCCTGTCCTCACAGAATAGGTGCTCCAGCCCTCTGATCATCTTTGTAGCCCTTCTCTGGACCTGTTTCAACATTTCCGTATCCTTACATGGAGGATTTCAGAACTCTAGGTGAGGTCTCACAAGAGCAATATAGAGGGGAAAAATTACCTCCCTCAAGCTGATGGCCATGCTGCTTTTGATGCAGCCCAGGGCATGGTTGGCCTTCTGGGCTGTAAACATGCATTGCTGACTCCTGTCAAGCTTCTCATCAATGAACGCCACCGAGTCCTTCTCCACAGGGCTGCTCTCTATCACACCCTCCACCATCCAGTATTGAAACCATGGATTGCCCTAACCTAGGTGTAGGACCTTGCACTTGGCCTTGTTGAACCTCATGAGGTTCTCACAGGCCCAATTCTCCAGCCTGTCCAGGTCCTTCTGGGTGACATCCCATCCTTCCACTATGGCAACTGCACCACTCTGCTTGGTGTCATCTGCAGACTTGCTGAGGGTGCACTCAAATCTCTCTGTCAGTATCGTTAATGACGACATTAAACAGCACTTGTCCCAGTATGGATGCATGAGAGACACCACTTGTCTCAGATCTCCATCTGGACTTTGAGCCATTGACCACTACTCTCTGAATATAACCATCCAACCAGTTTTTTACCTATGAAACAGTCCACCCATAACTCTCCAAATTAGAGAGAAGGATATTGTGGGGGACCGCGTCAAAGGCTTTACAGATGCACAGATAGATCACGTCTGTTACTTTACCTGTGTTCACTGCTGCAGTTACCCCATCACAGAAAGCCACTAGATTGGTCAGGCAGGACTAGCCACTAATCACCTCCATGTCCTGCATGTGCTTTAACATGTCTTCTAGGAGGATCTGTTCCATGGTCTTCCCCAGGCATTAATTTTATTATTATGAGTTTGTGATCATTGCTGCCTTTTTTTCCCAATAATGTTATATTGAGAGTTGTTTATAATAGCACCTTTAGGATTTCTGAAGCTTGACACTACTTCTGTAAAGGAGATTTAGCTGCTGTTGTGTTGTGTGGTGCACTTGTTTACACCTTAAAGTTTCTGGCTTCTTTACAGCATTAAGGCCAGTTGCTTAACTCTAAATTAAAGGCAAAAAATTCTAATAGCTTTCATTTTTGCTATTATTCCTATGACAAAAAGAACCCTTAAATCCAAACCGCAAAACATGCTGAAGTTTTAACCCTTTTCTGGGAGGAAATGTTTTCTAGTGTTATATACTTCCAGGAAGAGTTTTTAAGCAAGGCTAAAATAGCAGTTATTTTCAATGCTGAAAACAGGATTCTGTTTTTGACAATATACTTCGTGTATTACTGAGAGAAATGGTTTTTTATATGGTAACTTTTTTTTTTCCAACAATAAACATGGCATTTTGGGACCTGTTAAGAGAAGCAGGTAATATTAAAATAACGCTTAAGCTAAAAATTTTATTTTAATGCTTCTTTTAGTATAGCTAAGCAAAATGTGAATGCAATGCTTGTTCTCGAAAGAATTAAGGAAAACTACGTAAGGCATTGATTTCTTTGAACAGGACAGGCACAAGTTTTTCAGTTGGATCAGGAGATTGATTCTGCTCGTGTTCGAACTTTGATACAGTGTCTTGCGAGTACATTTGAGGAAGTAAAAGTTCTGGCATTTGGGCTTTTGATGAAACTACGCGATGTTGCATTTAATTTACAGGTATGTAATTTAAAATAGTTTAGAGTAATTTCTTATTATCCTCTTCAATATTATACCAGGTAATTTGGTTAGGTACAAAGCATAGTTCCTGAAAACAAGAAGCTGGTCCAAGTTGCCCACAATAGTGTTCATTGCTAGCATCTTCTGTATATTTTTACACAGCTTCTGAACGGTCTCAGATTTCATATGTGATTGTCTTTTTGATTTCTCCCAAATTTTGCTCTTTGACTCAATCCTGATTGTTCTGTTTATCACTTCATAAAAAGTGACTTTAAAAGTCATAAGGACTGGTGAACAAATACTGCTTCCTGATAAACTGTGCTTCTCTGTGATGTCTATTAGCAGATATAACACAGCATTTGGAAAAACAACCCCCCTAACCACCAAAACAAAGAAACCAAACCCAGAAAACTTGTCCTGCTACGAAGTGCACCATGATTGAATATTACTTTGTAAATGATTGTCCCTATTCTGAGCATCTATGTAATTGTGTTATTGTTAAACACATACGCGTGTGTTTTGACAGTAAGGAGATCAGTGTACAAGTGTACAAATTAAGTGTTGCTGAAAAACAGTTACCAGCAAACTTATTGAAAAACAAGTTCTTAGATTCCAGGGTGATAAGTAGCTTAATTAAATCAATGTGGAAGCTCAATAAAATGCACAATATTGAATTGTTTTTCAGGATTCTGAATATCTAGGTCTACTATTCCAAGCAGCAATGGATCTTAGCACAAGTACCAAGCCTTATGATTGCATCACTGCTTCATATGTGTTGAACTTTTTAGTACATTATAAAGGACTACAGGATATTTGTTTAGGAAAATGGGTTGAGCAGAACCCCCAAATGCATGAAAACACATTAGCAAGTGTAGTGGAGAAGAACACTTTAGCAGGTAAGCTTTGGGGGAAATGAAGCCTCATGCTTCTTATATTTATTTGAAACTTATTTGCTTTTCATAAGACTTTTGGTAGAAGGCATAATGAGTAAGAGATGCTTATTTCTAATAGAATTTTAAGTATATTTTTTTTCCCTTAAGAAGCTAGGTGCCTTGGTAAGATCTAACTTTAGTCCTGTTCATGTTAAGGCTATCAAATGTTCTTAGAAGATGGCTTTTGTTATTATTTTGATCAGAGGGAAAGTGACAGTGAGGTATCGTGGTGAAGCTGTGTGCATGAAGCGCAGGAAAGGAACCTCTGCTTCCTCTAGGAGCTTGCTGACTCAGAGCGAAGGCCTGCAGTGTGTTCCAGTATTCAGTATTTGCAGTCTTGCCTTGCCTTTTGGAGCTCTGTTCACTTGGAACACTTTTTCTGTGTGTTTTGCAGTCCTGCACATGCATATGTGCAATAATTAGGTTTTGTTCACATATGGAATATTTTAATTTCTTTTAGTGACTCTGGATCATAGAATCATAGAATGGTTTGAGTTGGGAGGGACCTTAAAGACCATCTAATTCCAACCCCCTTGCCATGGGCAGGGAGGGACATGTCCCACTAGATAAGTCTGCCCAAGGCCCCATCCAGCCTGGCCCTGAACACCTCCAGGGATGGGGCATCCTGGTGAAGGGGCTGGAGAACAGTCCTTATGAGGAACGGCTGAGTGAGCTGGGGTTGTTTAGTCTGGAGAAGGGGAGGCTGAGAGGAAGATCTTATTGCTCTATATAACTACCTGAGGGGGGATTGTAGAGAGGAGGGTGCTGGCCTCTTTTCCCAAGTGACGGGACAGGAGAAGAGGGAATGGCCTCAAGCTCCACCAGGGGAGATTTAGGCTAGACATTAGGAAAAAAGTTTTCACAGAAAGGGTCATTGTGCACTGGAACAGGTTGCCCAGGGAGGTGGTTGAGTCACCTTCCCTGGAGGTGTTTAAGGCGCACAGGTGGATGAGGTGCTGAGGGGCATGGTTTAATGTTTGATAGGAATGGTTGGACTCGATGATCGAGTGGGTCTCTTCCAGCCTGGTGGTTCTATGATTCTATGATCCTTGCCTTCTCTGGGCAGACTGCACCAGTGCTTTACCACCTTCATTGTGAAGAAATTCCTCCCTATGTCTAGTCTAAACCTTCCCCTCTCCAATTTATAGCCATTCTCCCTAGTCCTATCATTAGAAGCCTTTGTAAACAGTCCCTTCCCAGCTTTCCTGTACATCCCCTTCAGGTAGGCTGCTGTAAGATCTCCTCAGAGCCTTCTCCAGGCTGAACAACCCCAACTCTCTCGGCCTGTCAAAAGCTGGATGAAAGCTGAGAGGCTCTGGATCTGGCAGACTTGGAAAAATAATTAAACAGACTTCCTCCACTTCTTGTAATTTGCAATAAAACTAAAATTTGAATTATTTTTTTGTAGTAATAATTATTTTGTATACTTCTTTGTGCCATTACTGGCTTCTGCACAGATTCTTATTAGTACTTTCTTCAGACCCATTGAAATTGTGATTTTGAGACATGATTGTGATTGCCATAAATGATGCAAATGCACGGATATCCTCATGTGTCATTGCTATAGAGTATCTCTTGTTGCTAGTTATCTGTAATTTGTCTTTTGGATCTGTAATGTTGTTTGGTTTTGACATTGAGATGTGACATGGTATAAATATAAATAAGATAGACACATGTACCCTTGAAAATTGGTCAGGTTCTTTAGTGGCTAATGTGAAATTTCAAATGTCTGACTGTAAGCTTCTGATCTCCAATATTCTGCTGAACTGTTTGTTGCATTAACCTGTCTCTAAGGGTAAAGTCTGACTTTCAGTGTATGGTAGGCAGCTTCTTCTACTTCATCCTGAGCTGTGGAATTGTCCCTCAATATATGCTTTGAGCTGTGCCTTTCCTGTTTTATTAGGAGGTCTAAAAGACTAAGTTAACAAATACTGCTGGATTTAGGAACCTGGAAATCAACAATAACTTTTATTTAGATGACTAAAGAGTAAAAAAGTGTACACTAGGACATTTCTGTGTGTTTTTTTTATTAAACTGTTGTGTAAACAGACTATTCCTAATTCTTTGAAGCAGATTTCTCTCTTAGAAAATTAAATATATTAAATGTATATAATGCAAACGTGTGCTTTTTAAAATTTTAGTTATCAAGCTTTTGTTGGTGAATGTTGAAGAAGAAGTACTTCAAGCAAAGAAGTCTCTGCTTCAAGCAGCAGCGTCATTCCCAATGTATGGGAGAGTGCATTGTATAACTGGGGCTTTGCAACAATTACCTTTGAAGTAAGTAAAACATACTACTAAATAGTAAGTAGTAACTCCATATTTAAGCATAGTGGAAGAGCTGATCAGAAGAATGTAACAGTGAACTGCTATTTGTAATGAAATCCAGTACCTGTGGCTTATAGATACCTTACTGGCTGCTGCACTGTTTAACTGCCTGTTGGGTACTTTCTTTGTATATGCTAAACTCAGTCTTAGGACTTTTCAACTGTACCCTGTTTACAGTTTTCATAAATGCTGTTGCAGAATTGTCATAATTTCANTAATAAATTTATAATATATTAATATAATCCATATTGTGTTGGGGTTTTGTCTGTGATTTTTTTTTTAAAGTAACTTGACATTGCTAGTAGAATGGAAGGAAATGGTGGCCAGGCTCATTCTGATGTCATACAAACTCTCTGCTGTAGTATCACCAGTTGTGCAGAGCTCATCACCAGAGGGTCTTATTCCAATGGATAATGATTCAGGTAAACAAAACAAAACTCCAAAAGCATTCTATTAAAACCTGAAGCTCCTCAAGTTCTGTTTGTCTTCTGCAATTGAGAGCTAGAGCTAGCACCCCTCCCTTTCAATTTCTCATTTTATGTCATAATCTTAAGCCGCTGTGTTAACTTCTGATAAAGATTGTCTTGACTTCTGCACTGCAAAAACATTTGCAGATGTTGTTGCATGTGTTTCAGAGTGAGTGATTGCAAGGTCCAGTTTTCTTTCTTCCTTAATCCTTGTCATCACCATAGTTTTATTTTTAGTGCTAATAGCTTTCTTTGTCCTTCACATACATTCATGTAAAGAACTGGAAGAGGAAAGCAGAACTACTTTAAATATTATTGGGTTTTGTGTAGAAAGTGCAGATCGCCTGCAGATGATTCTGCATGAGATACAACCACAGGACACGAATGATTATTTTATACAAGCAAAAATTTTGAAAGAACACTGCAAAGTAGAAGCTGAAAAGCTGACTGACCACAGGACAGTGGACAATATCTGCACAGAAATGAGAGGTAAATCTGATGCTGTATTAGTAATTAAATCAATATATTCTTTATAGAGCAGCAATTTATGTGGGTGATCTAAACTGGAATTTATTTGCACTGTATAACATTTCTGTTCTGTCAGAAGCGACTTATTCACAGGCATGGTTTTAAAGGCTTGATTCACCATGTTTCCAGAAGATTATGGTTAGTCTTTTTTAGAGCACAAGTGAAAAAAAAAGTTGTTTTGATACTGGCCTAGGCTCTGCTGCCTTAACTGCACTGGCCAGGTAATCTTTAACACCTTTTCTGTCAAGCAATGCTTTTAATGTGTTTCTTGTTGAAAGGTGTTAGTGTGATTTTCCTCTCCAGTTTACATAAGACTAGTGGGGAATATGTTGATGCAATAAAACTTGTTGCATGGAATTTCATAGGCAAAAGATTCTGTTTGAAAGATTCCAGTGGTAAAACGTTAGATAGTACTTTAATGAATAGCGGCTATGAAATTCAGACATAAAGAAATTGTAAACTTTGGCATATTTAGTGGATGTCAGAATAAATTTATGGAATATCTGTACGTTTTAAAATTTAATAGTTTATGCAGGCTTTTTAAGTCTTAAATATTTGAACTTGCTTTCCTTACATGTTTTTTCCTGTGTTTAAAATAGTTTTGGTTGGGCCAGATGTTTTGTTTCATGGATTAAAGTCTGTAAATATGTTCAAGTGGTGCAGTGGCCACCAGATGGGGATGTTGTGTTAGAAACGTGATGCCTTTACCTGGTCTCTTCCTATGGGGCACGTGGGTTAAAAAAAAGTAAGGTTTTGGATACTTGATGGGGAGTTTGTTGGAACCTACCTCCAAAGTTGTAGGTGCTTGTATAGTTCAGCTTGCAGCTGAGTATAAATTGTGACCAAAAATACCTCTGCTCTTCAAAATAACAGTTTCCTTGTGAAATGCCATACTTCTGCCTTTTCCAAGCAAAATAAAGTACAATGAGTAAGTGTTCAGGAGTGGAAGCAATTAGGGTCAGCAAAACTGAATTATCTTATGGGTTAACAAGTTTAGATTTTTATTTCCCCTCAGTTAGTTTTGTTTTGCAAGAAGATCAAGCTAAATGAAATTTAAATTTAGACTCTGTCTCTGAGAAGTTTGAAATACGCTCTTAACATTTGTTGATTTTTTTGTTTTTAAGGTAAAGAAAGGGAAACATGTGATGTCACAGCCCAAATGGTTCTTGTATGTTGCTGGAGAAGCATGAAGGAAGTATCTCTACTTCTAGGAACACTCTGTAAACTTTTGCCATCACAGACTGCATCTGAACCTTCAGATGGGCTGATTACTATAGAACAGGTAAGGAAGTACCTACAAAGCATACTCTTTTTGTCAGTGAGGAAAGGCAGTTTTCAGAAGACATTTTTCTTAAATCTACACTCTGGATTGGATAAGTGTTTCCTTTGTGGGTTTTTTTGCCTTGTTCTTCTCATGGCTTTTGTTTTATTATGCTTGGTTAACAGGCTACTTTTTGCTAAAGTCATAACTGTAGTAGTAGTAACAGAGAAGTGAAGGCGTTTTTATACTTGGTTAACAAATGCAAAGAATATTCATTCTGATGGTTTTGAGTTATTTGTAAGATGCATGCTGTGTTCAGGGATGACAAGGCACCTGCCTCTGTGTATAACTGTATTGGTATATTAGGAACTAATAGAGTTGCTAAATATCTTCTAAACTGACTTATGTTCAAAGTGTCTTTTGTTTCATTTTGAACCATGGGTATTGGGAGTTTGCTTAAATCTCTTCATTAGCTGAGTGTCATAATCAATAAATCTGTAAGTCAAACATGCCATCAAACTAGTCCTAGTCTTGTCCTACATGAGGGATGGAATTATGAACAATTTGTATGTAATATTATTCTTTCCATGCAATTTTTTTGAGTTAAGAGATCAAAAATGTTAATATGCCATCTGGGTCTCTTCTGCTCAGTGCAGTGTTTACAAGAAATTAGATTACCGCAGGCATTTATTTGGGAAATATCTTGTTTATTAAATTTTTGCTTTTAATTGATGAACTTTTCATTTCCATATTTTTTTAACAAAATCAGTCTATAAATGGAAGAATGAAATATGCAAGGCATACCACTGTATAACCTCTCTTTCTTTCCAGCAGAAAATATATATTTAGGTTTTTTCTTAGGTGTTAGAACTTTCTACTGTAAAATAAATAATAGTATAATGTACCGCAGATCTTATTTCACATGCTGACTAATGTGGTGGTGCCATGGAAATGTTAGTGTCTCTATTTTTGCATTGTCTCTAACCTTCACGTTTTCATTTGGTTAGCAACTGTGCTTGTATAGTTGCAAAGATCTGGAGGGTGGATGAGAGAAGAGGTATAAACTTCCACCATTACATTCCTTAATCTTCTCCAAGTCAAAAAGGAATTGGTATTTTAGCATGAGTCAACTCTAACTGTAGCATCGCCATCTTTATTTAGAAGGGCATCAGTAGCTGCGCTTTCAGAAATGCTATGTTATTAAGCAATATATCTTCTTTTTCCTATAGATGCTTCATTTTATGCTTCTGATGTATTCTTGTAAATAAAATGTCTGCATGCTAACTTAAAGAATGCTAGTTGATGAGAAGTCAGTTTGAAATCCTAATTTTTCTCAGGCTTGTAAGGAAATAAAATTTGGCTGAATGTTTAACAAATATTAAAGGAAAAAGTGTTTTTATTTTCTCTGCACTATTTGTAACTGGCATTATCCTATTGCGCATAAGAAAGAAAAAGAGAGAATTTAATTATAAATGACTAGAAATGTTGATACCAGAACTACCGGGGCTTCAGACTTCTCTTAAATGCTTTTCAGCTTTTCATTAGATTTTGGTATCTTATGTGTGTAGAGCTTTCCTTTAAAGTTGCCCATCTTTTTCTTTATTCTGTAAGCATTAAAAGAGATTTACAGAGGGGGGAAAATGTGAGAGAAAGCTTGATGGTATTGCCTTGAGTTAAGGCTAAGTAAATGTTGAGAAAAATGTAGTAGCACCACTTGGCCATTCTGGGTCGTCTTGTTGCAAAGCCTGCCTCGTTCTGTACCTAGCTTCATCTTTATATTGTTAACTGTTAAAATATACCTTAATGGAATCTGGGTTACTGACACAGTTTATTCACACAAAAGACCACAGTGTTGAATTTACATATAGTCTTAGTATATATGTAGTCTTTGCCTCCTTTTTTCATTGAGCATGCAAGTGAAAAGACAGTGCATTTTGGTGCTGGTCCCCCTAAAGAAATGGCAGAACAAAACTGTGTGACTTGGTAGGCAGTGGTGTTAGCCAGCTGCTCATACCACTAACTCATGATTTGTCTTTGTAGCTGTTGCTCCTATGTAGAAGTTGGCAAATGGCAGTTTTTGTTTGTTACTTGCTTTGTTGCTAGAAGTTGAACCAATATCAAATGTGCACTTAGCTTGTCTTTTGAGTAAGAGACCAGATTTGCACGGCATCTGAATGCCACTGTGCACACTTCAGCTCCTTGGTGTGGAGATGCATGTATAGAGAAGCCCCAAAATAATGTGTTTGAATTAACAGTTTCCAAAGCCTAAGTCATTTTACCATGGGTGCTTTACCTTTAAAAATGGACATAGGAAGTGCCTAGCATTTCTGGAGAAATCTCTATTCAAACACTCTCTACCTTTCATTTGCTATCTGACCCTTAAAGTTCAGAAATGGTAGGTTCAAAGCTTTGCCTGTCAGGAGGACAATCAACACAAACAGTATTCTATCTTAGTAACCAGCACATAATCAACAAAACGATACTTAATGAAGATTGTTGATTTTGTTATATGACCTACAGATTGGGAAACTATGCCCCAAACCTGGAGGAACTTGGAGCTATTCCTCAAGCTCCTGTTTATCTCACCTGTAAAGTTTTAAGACAATTTTGGGAGGTAAGCTTGCCAGAGCTGTGTACCAAGGTGAAAATAAACAGGCAGCAGAAGTAAAGACCTAGCGGTGTCCCAGTGCCAGGGGTTCTGCTTGTGTTAACCCAGTCATCAAAGAAAACCAGTCTGAGTCCTTTTACTGGAACATTTGAATGTCTTCATCAATGACCTATATGAAGGCATCGAGTGCACCCTTAGCAAGTTTGCAGATGACGCTAAACTGGGTGAAGTGTCGATCTGCTGGAGGATAGGGAGGCCGATCTGGACAGGCTAGACCACTGGGCAGAGTCCAATGGCATGAGGTTCAACACGGCCAAATGCTGGGTCCTGCACTTGGGGCACAACAACCCTATACAGTGCTACAGACTAGGACTACAGACTGGTGCTACAGACTAGTGCTACAGTCTGTCTAGAAAGCTGCCTGGAGGAGAGGGACCTGGGGGTGTTGGTTGACAGCGACTGAACATGAACCAGCAGTGTGCCCAGGTGGCCAAGAAGACCAATGGCATCCTGGCTTGTATCAGAAACGGTGTGGCCAGCAGGTCCAGGGAGGTTATTCTCCCTCTGTACTCTGCACTGGTGAGACCGCTCCTTGGATACTGTGTTCAGTCCTGGGCCCCTCACCACAAGAAGGATGTTGAGGCTCTGGAGCGACATATGAAATACTGTTTTTATGACACGGATAAGCTGGACACTCATGGATGACATGATGCTATAATAATCCATGTTTACATACTTGTCTTGGGATCAGTCTTATGTCATTTGTGAGAACTGAATTAGTGCTTTTTCTTCAGGCTCAAGCCTGTGAGTGGAAATGTATATGAGTTCAATTTGAAGTGAGCTTCTAGTCAATGTGACTGTTGGGAAAAGCTCAAAAATGCAAAGAATAAAGTTAAAAGTTACGTGAACCCTCAAAAAAAATGTCCTTATGAATTATTTTAAAAGTCTGAGGGTGGTGGTGGAACAGGACAGTAATTTGATTTGCTTTATATGGGTTTTGTGGTTTGGTTTTGTTTACACACCTGGAGAGTTGGTCTGTCTGTGGGTGAGTTCATTCTAAAAAAACTCCTTTTGGACTGGAAAGCTGACACTCTGTAGGTACATAAACTAGCTTAAAGTCCACTCAGACGTAACTGTTTTAGCTCAAATATCTCCAGTTATTGCTTGTTGAGTTTTAGCTGCAGAAAATAATAAGTAGCTTTAGTATCCAATATGTATTTTTTTTCTAATTATTGCAGTCTCATTGCTCAGGCAATATGAATTACTTAACAGTATGGTGGATAACTGTATGTGGCTAGATGTGACAATAACTTCTTTGGCATCTTAATTACTTGTCAGACTATAAGTTTGTTACATAATAAGCATAATTTTATATGATATGATTTTATGCTTGATTATTTATATGAACTTTGCATAACTTCTTGCTGAGTAACTCTTGGGAAATATTCCAGAAGAAAACTTAGCATAATGGAATGAAATAACTGCTGTGTATTTTAAACAAATTATATTGGAAGTTTGATTTAGACCTTGGAAGAGAAAGAATAAAAACCCCCCTGTTTTTGTACAGTAAGATTGTGTGAAATTTTAAGTTAAAAAACTTAATATCCCGGTAGAGCTCCAGAAAGTAACTGTTGATGAAAGTTTAGTTATAGAATTTGGCTTTTTCAGCTTTCTACATAGTGCTTTCTACTACATATGTACAATGGTTTCCTTTATTTAAAAATTGTTTCTTGTTGTCAAAGACAATTCTGTAGAAATCTAGAACCTTAAAAAATAGCTAAGGTAGATTTGTTTCCCTTTGGCGGAATTTTTTTTAGATTTAAATTTCTTATCTTTTCCAGATATTTTTGTAGGTGTTTGTTTCTGCTGTTATGATTTAGTAGATATTTTCTTTGGGGTTTTATGTAACAGTGAAGGCAAAAGAGAAAGTTTCTAAATTTGTTTCCTCTGAAAATCTGGGTTGTCCTGTTCTTAAAATCTGAGTGGCTCCTATTGGAGAAATAATATTTATGTCCCTTTTTTTTTTTGACCTTTCTAAAGGAAATAGCACTATCACTTTAACCTGAAAAATTGCATATAATATTTATAATCCTTAAAGTAAGTGCTTTTTTTTTGTGCTAGGACTTACAGCTTTTCCCAGTGGCCTTTTCAGCCAGGGGAAGATTTTTCTGCTTTTAATTGCAGAAGAGTCTCTGACAAATATAAATGAATTGTATATACGTAATTTCAAACAGCCTTTTTTCTTTTTTTTTAGGTTAAAGATATTGGAGACTACTTTAAACATCATCTGCTGCAGTCAAGGCACAGGGGTGCATTTGAGTTGGCGTACTCTGGCTTTGTGCAACTTACGGGAATGCTTTCCAGGTAGAAGTTTTTTTATATAACATTTTTACCAAACTGTGGCATTGATCCTGAAACTGTCTGTGCAAACAGATCTTTGATTTTATGTGGATTTTATTTGAGTTTGGTGTAGGCAAGATTATGACATTAGTTACATGACATCTGTGACTTGGACTGTGCCACTTATGGTTTTAGATGGTGCTTAGGCATTGAAAGACAATACAGACAAATGCTTGCTGTGTTTTTCTATACTTCTTGTCTGTTAATTTACTGAACTCAAAAAAGCTAAAACTCTCAAAAGCTCTTGGGAAAAGTAGGAGTATGTAATTATTTCTTTTGTCCCCCCCTTCCCTGCACTTTATGAAAGTGAATGCCAGACTTCTTGGTTTCAGCCAGGGTGTTTTCCTGGAAACATTTATTATTTGTCTGAATTGTGTAGTCTGACATTTGGAAGACTACCTGGCAGTGTATCACAAGTTGTCATATGCCATCCTTTAGATTGCTTTTTTTTTTCTTTCCCTTTGTAAGTTTCCTAGAAAAACTAAATGAACAGAATTGTCCTGAGGTCTGTGAAAAGTGTGCTGGAATTTCCATTACATGCTTAGTTATGTATTTCAAGTGTTAGTAATGTTTCTTTGTGATATATAGTAATTATGCCATGTCCAGTTTTTAAAAAGACAAATGAAAATCTCTGCTGACTTTGTGGGTGTTGGTGATTTTTTTAATGTCATCTTTGGAAAGGCCATTCAAATTTTCAATTGCTGGTTTTAGTACAGACTAGCTACTCGACCAGATTCACTGTACCCTCTCCAGCCAGTTTTCCCAAGAGAACTGAGGGGTTGATCTCTGGTACAGCAGCTCTGTATAGGTACCAGCACTGGTATGAAAATTGGTATTGGACCACATGGTCTTCATTCGGTATGCCAGTGAGATGTTAAACTATAAGCCATGGTGCTGCTGGTGATGAATGTGTGGAAGGTACGTGGTTTCCTTTTATTTGCTAGCGATCTGTAACACTTTAAACTGGTCCGAGTAGTTTGAGAGGTCACACAACCTTACTTTACATTTTCACTATTTACTTAAAAGGAGGAAAAATCTGATGTGTGATACTGTTCTTGCTTCTTTTTTGCCTATCTGGATGCATTATATACACTTATGTAAACGTTGTGTTCTCCTGTATTACGAAAACTTGATTCAGGGAATTTGAAGGTGATGTGTCAGATGACTGCTTAGTGGCACCCTTTGTGCTGACTTCTTAGTAATTTTCCTGTTGGACTAGATCTTTTCTATTTCAGTGTTGTCAGTATTGAGTGACCAGCTCTTAGAGTGAGTGAGAAAAAAGCTAGCTAAGGTGAGTCACTGGAAACATGTTATTGTGGACAACAGTACAGGTGTTCTCACTTACCTGGGCAGCTTTCTGGAGAGGTGGTTATACTGTCACATGAATTAGTGAATCTAGTTTGAATGGGCTACAGAGCAGACATACTTTTGATTTTTCCAGGTCAAGTACAAAGCATTGTTCTACTCTCTGCTGCTTATTTCTGGCTGCTGTTTATAGATATTTGAGCACATTATGCATTTTTGCAATAGTGGATTTTTTTAAATTTAAAAAAAAAGCAACCCCCACTACAACAGCAAAAGTATTCATTCTTTTCAGTGCTACTCTTGCAGACCTCTGACATCATAATTTAAGACTTTGTGTCATTATCTAAACTTCTGTTCATGAAACTTCTTTTTTTCCCAAAGGCAAGAATAAGTTCAGATAACAAAATACTAACGAGTTAAGGCACTGGTCTTCTGGTCTTTCAGACAGTGACAAACTAAAACATGTTGTGCCAATAGCTAGTATTTTTATGCCAGGCAGCAGTTCTTTGAATATTCATTTAATTAATACAGTATTTCAATTAAAGTAAGCTGTTAAAAAGATACAATGCATAGAAACAATTGCTGAATATTGACAAATATTATCCCCAGGCTTGTTGGCTGTGAATATAAACATGTGTTGATGTAAAACATTTCCATGGTTCTACTTTAATTTCAAAATATTTATTCTCATCATATTCAGGAGAATCTGGCCATCAGTGTAACACTGTTGTCTTTTTTTTAAAAAAAGACCTATTACTACTACCAGCCTTTCTGAGGGAGAAAAGAGGTGATCCAAAGAGGTACAGCCCCACTAGTCTGATCTCAGTCAACACAGAGGACTGTGTAGGACAAACTTTATAGGAAAGGCAAACTTGTAAGCAGGAATCATAGAATTATAGAATCACCAGGTTGGAAACCCTCCTCTCCACAGCTTGCTTTCAGGTATTTGTAGAGAGCAATGAGGTCTCCCCTCAGCTGTTTCTCAAGGCTAAACAACCCCAGCTCTCTCAGCTGTTCTTCATAAGGCCTGTTCTCCAGCCCCTTCACCAGCTTTGTTGCTCTTCTCTGGACTCACTCCAGAGCCTCAACATCCTTCTTGTGGCGAGGGGCCCAGAACTGAACACAGCAATATAAAACAGAAAACAGAACTGAACAGGAAATACCGGAAGGCATATAAAATGTTTATAGTGGACTCTCTACGTGGCAGGCTACCTGTTTTTCCTTGATTTTCAGTTGCTTGATTTCTTTTAAAACCTGAGGCAAATAGAGTAGAGCAAATCTGCCCACACTTCGGAGAAGTTCTTGATCTGTTCTCTCTCCCTTTTTCTGCCAACTGTGTTTAGTGGAGCATTATCTTTTTAAAAGCAGTGTTATGTTACGTTATTAAATGAAGAGCTAAGCCTAAGAGAATTGTGCTTCTGTGGAAGCTATTAAAACATTGAGCAGTATGTATGTATCATCAAAAAAAAACCTAAAAAAAAAAAAATGTGTTTTTTAAAGTAATTATCCTCTGCTGAATTAACAAGTCTCCAGAACAATTTTTTTATGATGCATACTGCTTAGATTTTTAAAGTTAATGTATTTCAATTGGAGCAAATGTTCCTATGGGAAAAGACAGTGTACAAGTAATATAGGGAAGCTCTGCAGAAGTATTTTTTGTTTCAATGAAAGAAGATATTTGCCTGGAAATATGGGTGTCAAGGCTTGTAGTTATATTTGAAATGAAGGCAAAAGGAGACTAATCTCAGAATAGCCACTGACTCTTTGGTTTTGTATTCCTGGGACATAAGGAATATCTTGGTACTCTCTACAAAACAAGTGAGTTCAGTCTCTAGGCGAATGCAGTCACTCTGCAGGTCTGTTGAATGTCCCAGAGTCTTTCCCTTTACCCTGCTGCAGCTAGGTAAAATACCATAAATACCAGAGGGGAAAGCCTTTTTTGTGGGGGTACAGTGTATAGTAACATGCAGCTTAAAACATAATTAACTCAAGATCTACAAAAGCATCCTTGACACTTCTATTCATTCTTTCTTTTAAGCCCCAATGAAAAACCTGTCACTAAGGTTATGCCAGATCCCTTTCCCGTGCTTTTATGAAAGGCTCTAGTTGAACACAGTCCTTCACTTTTATAACCAAACATTTATTTAGTGCTGTATGCTGAAATATTTGCCATCCGAGCTTGCTTTTAGCTATACAACCCGTAAATACCAGTCTTTATAAGAACCAAGAGTAGACTTTTTTTTTTTTTTTAATGGAGCAATAGTATTCAGACTTGAGTCAGTGGTGAAAGAAAAATCTTTCCTTCAAAGAGATTTCTTATGACCCCGATGAAACTTGATCTGTGTTCTTGACATTTGGATGTAAATTGCTGAGTCTGCACTAAGTTTGTCAGTTACCATTCTTCCTTTTCCCTGTTCATATTCCTTATAGAAGTGTAATGCTCCCTTTGTCATGCCTGCTTAATACTATCTGTGACTACCTTCAGACTGATTCTTCAGAAAAATATACAGTTACAAAACAAACAACATTTATACCAATGAAAGGGACAGCACTTGGGTTTATTAAAAATGCTTTGCTGGTATAGTCCCCCAGAAATTACAGATGCTCATTTGGTCCAATAGCCAAATTAGTTACAGAAAGTACTCTGGAAGTCTATGTGTGTCTGTTTTAAGCTTGAATCTGTTGGAATCCATATAAGTACTCAGATAATTTCTCTGTTACAAATGGTGTTCTCTCTGTTTCACTTTTATATTATTTAGTGAAGCTTTTCTTGAGAGATGAAGTAGAACATAAAAGCTCCTGCAATCTCAGAATTTTTAAATATTCAAACTGGAGCTTAAATTAAACTCTGTGAACACAACTTCATGTATACGCAACAGGTTAGGACTGTATCACATAGTTTGCTGAAAAAGTGTAAAAATGAAGAAGAAACTTATTTTGATTTTACAAATGTTTAATCCAGTATTGGGGAAATTATTCATCTGCATCAGTGTCTGATCTTCTGTAGTATTCCTGCTGGGGAACTGGGAGTACACCTTTGTAATCCTTTGCAGTAAGTCCTGCTTCTAATTTTGTTTCTCTGAAGTGACTTTAAATAACTGCCTTCCCATGTCTCTGGTCCGCTAGGAAAATTTCTTGTAGAAGTTAAAAATCATTGATAGACTTTCTAGTTAAATGTGCTAGCATTATTGCTAATGTTTCTGCAAAAGTGTATTCACAGCTGTGGAGGAAAGAGTCAAAAATGCAGGAGAGGGAAAAAAATGGGGTGAAAAAACTCTGTTCTTGTGTATTGTGATGCTGTAGGGTGGGAAGTAAGGTATATAATGAAATACAAGATACAATGTTAAGGCAATGCTTGGTTCAAATACATGTTAATTTGTAACTCTTCCTGTTTTACCCCCATTTCTTTTTTTACTTGGTGACAGAGATGGATGGATACTATACTGTCTCTCTGAAATTTTCAGGTCCCCCAAGGTTCTCTTTTTGCTCAGTTTTACTGCTAGAGAAACCTCAAAGCAGCACCCTTCTCAATGTAACTATATAATTTGGAATATTTTGCTTCATTTAGAGCAGATCCTATGAAAAGGAGCACGCAGATGGGAGGACTTTGTAGCTGCAGAGGAGTTGTTCTTAAAAGCAGACGTTTTCTAGGGTGACTTATACCTTGAATATTAATGTACTTCTGAGCTTCTTGACAGCTTATTTAAGTACTGCCAAGGGCAGTATGGAGTCTAACTTTATAAAGAGTAGGAATCACATTACATTACTTACTAATGCTACAGAGCCGTAAAGAGAGGAAAAATGGTGAAAGAAAACCCCTTTTCCCACTAACAGGGGCTGATTACAGTGACTGGAAACACTGAGTTCTGGATATATGCCTTTAGAAAATACTTCTAGTTATGTGAAGTTTATGCCACAAGCTACTGACATCCAGGAAGGCCAAATCCAAGAACAACCCATTGTTCTTAACACACCATTAATTCTGGATAGGAGAAAATACAGCCATGTGAGTTAGGGAGAGGGGCTTAGCTTTAACTTTGGATTGCCATGCTTTTTATACTCATTGATACTGACCACAGAAAGGATTTGGGGCATGTATGGAATTGCTGTAACCAGCAGATGGACAGACAGAAATTTGTGGAAAAAACACTGCAGTGCATCTTAAGTAATTAGTGCATCAAGTTACGAGTTATATTTTAATTATCAACACTATTTGTTTGATCTGGTAAAAATAATTACTATTTCATTCTAGTGAATAACACTTGAGCTTGATACCACCATTTTTACATTGTAAGGCTTCGTTATTAAAATTTAGGACCGCTTGCTTCTTAAGATTATATTCTTCGTGCCAGACCATAAGGAGATGGGGCTGCCGAATTTAAGCGAGTAGTCATCTCCATTGCAAAGTCAATAGTTTCTAATGTTTCTAACTTTAAAGCAATAACTCCTTCACCTTCCCAAAAAGAAAAGGTGCCTTGTTGGGTGACTGAACAAGGTACATTTACTTGTGGCAAGATCAAAGCAATACAGTTGTAAGGGAGTCTGAAGTTCATTAGATTTCAGTGTATCTCTCCTCTTTCTACTGCTACTGATAAGGGGGAACAAACTTCAGTTTACTTAACAATGAAATATTCAGTATGCTACACAGCAACTTTTAAATATTTCCTTAATGCTTTACTTTGTATTGTTTTGCACCACAGTAGATACAATGTGACTTGTGGGATGTTTGTTTAAATAACAAGATAACTTACTGAACAGAGATGAGCTCTACTCTTGCTTAACTCAACTAGGACATTTAAATTCTGCCTAGCTAGGGAGGTAAGACCAGACGTGGACATGATCAGAATTAGTGGTTTCTGCAGTACAACATGTACTGCAGAAACCACTAATTCTGATCATGGATGAAGAGAACTGTGGTGTCTAGCTGCAGAGACCCATGGAGGAGGTACACAAGAAGTTTTGTGTGGTCTCAGTCGCAGAATTACGTTCTCCTTGTGTAACTAAAAGCGAGCAAAGGAATGTGTCCTATAAGTCAGAAGGGGAAGTGGATTATCAGCAATAGGAAGAAGGAAGTCAAAGAAAAGAGAACTCTCTATTAGTTTCCAGGTTAATTTGATTGCTTCTGTCACAGGCTTGGGGAAGGCAGTGCCCTTCTATTCTCTGGTATGAGGTGATATACTCCTTATGAAGTCATGTTTCTCTTGCATTCTGGACTGAAGGTTTGCATGCTAGCCACTGATTTGAAGAGGTGCTGCCCTTTAAAAAAAATAAGAAGGCCTGGCAGTATTGCAGGAAACCTCTGCTGGAAATAGGAAAGGAATTACTGAAGAAAAAGAAATCTGTTGTGTCTTCTGCTGACCTGTCTGGTACTTCCTGTGACCTCTGTTTTCTGCATTATTAATTTTCTCTTTATTCTGTAAAAGGAGGAAAGGAGGGTTTCACTACAGATTAAAGGCCTCATTTGTTGTTCAGCATCAGGTTTCTAGCATACCTAAATTCTTGTTTTAATAAGAGGGGGGTTAAAGAAGGAAAGAGTAAATGTAGACCATGTATTAGATTTCAGTACCAGTTACCTTGTAGCTTTTCTTTTAAATTCTTCATTTCAGTCCTGTAGGTAGAAAACTTGATTGTAGTCTTACTGTAAGGTCTCACTGCTTAATCATGAATTTAATTATATTTTTAGGTAAGGCAAGTCCTGCATGGTTGAGATAATTGCAGTTGTGTTGCTCACAGTGATTTTCTCCTGCTCTGTCAAACCAGCATGACAAGTTTTAATAGCAATGTCCCATTAATAGAAACGTTTATAATGGTGAATGATCTTTTTGGAATATTGATATAAGAGTAATGAACTGGTCTTGCACACCGAATATCATGCATTTCGTTGAACTGATCAGCACCAGCAATTGAAAGTTATCCTTGTCTTTGGAAGTCCTTTGCTTTTGGGCAATGCTGAGTTTTGTAACTGCAGAGGAGGAGTATTTGATGATAGGAGAGCAATTTTGGTGCTTTACCAAAAGTTTGACTGATAGAGTATCTTAAAAAGAGCAGCATGTCTTGTTTTTCATTCCTTCTTTGGCTCCGAGGTTTGCAGGAGTTTTTACATGATATAGTTACTATGAGGGGCTCCGGTTTTGTCTTGTGTGGTTATAAACACAGTTGTATATATTAGTTCATGTAAGGGTCATGCATCAACTGCTGTGTGGCAGTAAAGATATGGATTTGTGAAGTGTCACTTCCTACAATGTGACTGATGTGCATATGTCTCTGTTTTCTTCTCCAGAACGCAATAATAGTTTCTGGCAGAAGTGGCATTGCTGAAGCAGTTTTTTGTTCAGTGAAATATTTTTTTTCTAGTGGCACTTAATAAGAAGGATTAATGTAATTTGTACCAACATTGCAAAAAAAATGTACTATTTCATTTTAAATTTCTGTCTTATTTATTAAAAAAAACCTGTGTATATGCTTGGAAATGGTCACATATAGCAAGAAATATTTCTTAAGGTCACTAATTGTTTTCTTTGACTCTGTCCTAATTTCTTGCATGTTTGTTTCACGTAGATGTGATAGTGAGAATCTCTGCAAGATGCCAGAGCAGTGGCTAAACTGTGTGTTAGAAGAAATCAAATCTTGTGATCCATCGTCTACACTATGTGCAACGAGGCGTAGTGCGGGAATTCCATTCTACATACAGGTATGAACTAATGTTATTACCTCTGACTTTTTTTTTTTCTTATGTCCTTTCTGGTGAAAACATTAATGTATTTATTTATTTTTCTTACTTCCACCCTTTTTGGTCAAACA
Organism: Piaya cayana; assembly: GCA_013389865.1. NCBI lineage: Eukaryota > Metazoa > Chordata > Aves > Cuculiformes > Coccyzidae > Piaya > Piaya cayana. The sequence goes on along the minus strand of WAAB01014259.1, from coordinate 81,523 downwards.
GTTACTTTTTTTAATACAGATTTTTATTACCTTTGTGCAACCAAGAAGCCACATGAAGTTAAACCTTGTTTGGCACTGTTTAGCACTGCAGTTCTATTGATGCTTGAGGTAGATTTGACTAGCATTTCAAAAGACTGAGCTTAGGCTCTCTGTGGCCACTGTAATAATCCCAGCAAATTCATAAATTAATTCACAGATTATGTAAGACTCAGTTAACTGTTTAACTCTGTGCTTCTTCCGTGCGAAGTGGGAGTTTGGTGAAATATGAACAGACCATCATAGAATTGTAAAATGGTGCCCTAGAAAGTACTACAAAGAGCTTGAAAAGTTCACTCAACAGCAATAAAGGAGGATCAAGTAATAGAGTCACACTGGCTGGTGTTCACTGACAGTTTCCAGTGCAATGAACGATGAGGAGGTTACTGAAGACCTGTATCTGAAAATGAGGCCACACTACCGTAGTCTTCCTGCTCCATGTGTTACTCATAGCTCTACACATCCCAGGTTCTGCCTTCTGCCAAATTCAGAACGATTGACTGGCTGGCAGTGTTTTGTCTCTGTTCAAAGTCCCATCTTCTGCTGAGTGCCTCTCAGTTGTCTGCAACAGCTCACCTGCATCTTTGTGGGGTCAGTCACTGCAGAGTTTGTCCTGCAGATGACAGTTGCCTGTTTCTACTCCGTTATTCCTTAAAGTGACTGTGATTTTTTTCCCCTAAATTAATCTCCATCCTCTTATTTTAACTGGTTTTCTAAGACAAGAGTCCAAAATTAACTACACAATTTGTAACTTTCTCTACTTGGTGAAGTATAGCCTCAAGCATGTTCCAGGAATCTGAGGGACTGCTGGGACCAAGCTCTCCCTGCTGAAATAATTCATCTTGCTTGTTTTCCACTCTTGAGTTCACCCTGAGAAAGCTGAGGCAGCCTGCTTCTCTCTGACCTCTCTTATGTCAGTCACAGTCTGATCCTGACTTTCTGCGTGTGCTAGGCAGCAGACATCAGAAGGAGGGTGTTGGTTTTAGAGACATTTTTTCCTTTTCAATTTCAACAGTTAAAAGATCTTTCCCTTTTACATCTGGAAGTTGTCTGCAAAATGAGTTGATGATTTCATGTCTTCTGGTTTCCTCATTCACACCACAGAGTTTGAATCCAATGAGCATTAGCTGGCATTAGCCCTAAGAATGTGAAAAAACATATGTTTGAATCAATTTTTCGTGTAAAAAGTTAAGCTGTCTAATGTAAGGACTAGGTGGACCCAGTGGTATCCCATTGCAGAAGATGCGCATGGTCTGGAGTTGTCCTACCTTACTGAGTACATAGGGCAAAGCTTGTACTGTGCCATAGGTGCTTGGATAAACAGGTCAGATGCTTCTATTTTGACAGATTTGGAAGAATAAAAGGTAGTCTAGTTAATTAATGAGAAGGTTGGAAATATGGGATTAGACTGAAATAATCTATCTTTGAGTTGTAATTTTATTGTGAAGAGAGTTGATAGTGTTCTTTGGCAGTCCTGAATGTGCCTGTAGCACACAGTAAAATTAAATCCTAAATAGCATGTTTCATTTGGATAATAAAAATACAATTTGCAATGTATATTCTAACAGTACTGTAATAAGGTTATTTTATTAATGTATAAAATCAAAGCTCAGTGTGATCTCCTTGCCATCTGCTTCCTGTGACATTTATTCTTATTATAATAAACCACATCTGTTTTAATGATGGTGTATAATTTTAAAGGTTATGAGCATTTAAAATGACCTTTTTCAATAGAAATACTATTACCTAATAGTACAAAGGTGCAGCTCCAATTATTGTGTGAGGAAATGGTGGGAAAATACTAGTTACAGCTTTAACTATTTTAGTGTATGAAATACTAGTCTTCAATTTGTTCTCCTCTAACTTTTACATCATGAATACTCTTCCCCCACCCGCAATTCCTCTCTGTTTCTCCCATCATTAAAGGTACTGATAGACTGACAGTGACTAATTCTGGGTTTCTGTCCAACCTCTATACTTCATTTGGCTTGCAGTTAGTCCTTTCAGTTGTCCTTATGTGATGTGAAGTGCTATTAAATACCTTGTTTGAACTGATGCTAAGCAGTCTCTGGCCCCCAAAACACAAATGATAATAGTTTTTTTTAATACATATAAGTGATTTATGATTATCCATTCTTACTAAGTTGGACATATCCAACAAGAGCTACTAGACAGAGAAAAACTGTTTTAACTGTAGTCCTCAATTTTAGAGAACTAAATCAGGGTATTTTCATGTCAGCTAGATGCCCTACCTACTGAACTACTTTTTTGAGATGGATGTATCTTATTTCCTTTCAAAACATGCTGTTTGTTTTATCCTGTTTTGCAAACTAGGATTTATTCTTTGACCAGCCCATGTCATCTTAAGTACATGTTATTAAACTAAACAAATATCTATACTTGGAAATGTAAGTATGTATAATATGGCAGATACTTTCACAGAAATAAATGCTATGACTTTTCTTGGTTTGTGATAAGTTATCTGCTGCATACAAGCAAATTTTCTTAGGCAGATAGTGCATAAACAAGGCTTTTGTACTGAAACATTAAATGCTAAGAGGCTTTGAACAAAGCTGAGCATTAAAACTGAAACTTAACTTGTTGCACGTTTTCCTTTAGTCCTTGTGTACAGTCAGAAATGAGACTGTAATATGGTAAGTGTAGAAACATGAAACAGAATGGTTAGTAAAGAAAAATGGCTAGAAATAACTTGGTTTTTCCTTTTTCTTTTCTTTTTCTTTTTAAAAAAAACCCTCAACTTTCTGTAGGCTTTGTTAGCTTCAGAACCAAAGAAGAGCAAAACAGATTTGCTGAAGATGACAATGAAAGAATTGATCTCTTTGGCCAACCCATTGAATGAACCATCAAGTGTTATTCCACAGGTACAATATTGTCTCTCATCAGAAGGCAAATGTCATAAATGTATTTGTGTTACTTCAAAAAGTTAAGGAAATTTGTATGTGTTTTTAATAAGGATAATTTGTTTTCATTATATGTAGCTGGATTTTAAAATGAGTTTGCTTGTTTAGGGGATCTAAAGTCACTGGAATTTAAAAGTGAGTGAGATACTGAAAAATGGACTGGGCATAATTTCATCCTTTCTTTTTTCCTTACAGCAGATATTGTCATTCATTTTGAATTTATATTATCGGTTTACTGCCTGCAATGTATTTCTAAACAAACTGATGAGTAATTTCTTTTTTACAAGGAAATTAACAAGCAAGAATTTGTTTACATTTAGAGTAAATTAGTTGCATGAATCATATTGTATGTATTAAAATATTGTATAAAAAGGGATTTTATTTATAGTTAGTAACTTCTAAAACCTAAATATATACATTTGTAATGGATAAAAAATTTATTTAAAAGTCAAGGTCTTTATCTTCAAAATGTTGTTATCAAATGCTTAATCTTTCTGTTTGTAAAGGCAAGTCATAATTTGTTGACAATACATAGAAGTATGTTCTAATGGTTCTGCCAGATCTGCTGCTGGTATAAGTTTACGTAGCCTTGTCAAAGTCTGTGAAGCTACACAGATTACTGCCTTCCCCTACGGAGAATAGAAATACCAGAAAATGCTCCATATGGTGGAGCAAGCCTGGCTGTCAGTTTTAGCTTAGTATTGTCCTCCGGTAAGTTGTAGTTTATTTTTTTTCTCACACTATCTACAGCATGTCAAGAATGTTGGAAAAGATGATTCTAAACTTTGAAAGTTATTTTTATAGAAATAATAAGCTAAGGAAAAAACTTTGGCCTTTGCTTGCAGTGCCTGGACTGTGCTTGTTAGAGGAATGTATTTTTAAACTGTCATTATTTTTTCACACTGTTTACTGCTGCACTATTTAATATATTTTTAATAGCTGTCTTTAGTGGTATTCTTGTATTTAATATGGAAATAAAGAGGTGCAAACGTGTGTATGAATTATTTTTGTTTTACATGTTCATTGCTGTAATTAAAATACATTATATTTAAGTTATTTTCCAATGAAAATAGTTTTTCCTTATATTTCTTCTTTTCCTATAGGTTCATGCTTTAAATATCCTTAGGGCCCTGTTTAGGGATACACGTTTAGGTGAAAACATCATGCCTTACGTTGCAGATGGGATACAAGCAGCAATTCTAGGTTTTATGTCACCTGTCTGGGCAGTAAGTTAATTCTTAATTTTGCATCTCTAGTGTAAGAGAACATAGAGTGGTGCTGTTCCATGCAGCTTTGGTCATGTTAATCATTTGTGGTACCATGATTTCTGGGATGTTACGTGATGTAATATTTGAAGGTATAGCACAGAATAATATACACCTGCAGAAAAGTCAGAGTTTTGGTTACTTTTTTTTTGTTACATTCTTCTATCATGTGGAGCACTGATATTGACAAAACATAGGGACAAAGATTATCTTATAGATAAAAAAATATATCTGGCTATTAAATTTTGAGACAGTGCAGCTAGCTAGTAAGGAGTGCATTTTACTTTCATTCTCACTATTACTTTGCTTTCCAATCAAAGATAGTATTCTATAAGGCATACTAAGGTGAAACATTTTCATGATCTGCTATGGATAAGAGTGAATGCTTTGAACCACTAGAAATTTGGATGTATCCCTCATGTTAAAGATGGACATTTCCAAAAAATCTGAACCTTCAATTAGTGCTGTCTTGATTAAAAGGAAAGATGCTCTGAACTAATTGTTTCCGTGTACTGACCTCTGAACAGTAGGCATGCTTTGTCCTTCATTCCTCTGTTCTTCCTTTCAACTAGTGGCTGTATTTAAAAAAATATTAGTACTTTTCAGAGCAGTTTTTGAAACATAATCATGTTTTTTTTCTTTTTCCTTTAGGTAAGAAATTCATCTACGCTTCTTTTTAGTGCTCTGATTACAAGAATTTTTGGGGTTAAAAGAGGGAAAGATGAAAATTCCAAAAAAACCAGGTAGGCTTCACTTGGTACCAATTCTAGGTTTGCAAAACATTACCTTAGCCAACAACAATTTGAAAATGTTGCTTGCTTTATGGTTATATTTGAATCATGATGTTAGAAAAACATCTAGTTTTCCTTATACTGTGCTGCCAAGAAATAAGTGGTAGGGCCAAAATATCTGCTGTTAAGCACTGAGAGTTAATTTGTGCTCACATGCAGTACCACAGAAGGAGAGCGTTGGTGGGAGGTTTTGATACCTTACTAATTTTTCCCCTTTAGTTTTCTTACTCTGGATCGCCCTGGCACTACTTCATGTCTCTTTTCTCCAAGTTACCCCGTTTGGCAAAAAAACTGGCAGGATGGATGGGCCCAGAGTGATGGTAAATGGAGCTAAATATAATCACAAGTGGAATGCCCCAGAACTCAGTGCTGGGTCCAGTTCTGTTCAATATCTTCATTGATGACCTGAGCGAGGGACTTGAATGCACCCATAGTAAGTTTGCAGATGACACTAAGCTGGGAGGAAGAGTCAATCTACTTGAGGATAGGGAGGGCTCTGCAAAGGGATCTGAACAGGCTGGATAGATGGGCTGAGTCCAATGGCATGAGATTCAACGAGGCCTAGTGCAGAGTCCTGCGCTTGGGACACTAAAACCCCATGCAGTGCTCCAGGCTTGGTGAAGAGCGACTGGAAAGCTGCCTGGCAGAGAAGGACCTGGGGGTGTTGGTTGACAGCCGACTAAATATGAGCCAGCAGTGTGCCCAGGTGGCCATGAAGGCAAATATAGCATCTTGGCCTGTATCAGAAAGTGTAGCCAGCAGGAGCAGGGAAGTGATTCTGCCCCTGTACTCGGCACTGGTGAGGCCGCACCTTATATAAGGGAGACCTTATCAGTGTCTACAGCTACCTGAAAGGTTGTAGAGAGGTAGATGTTGGTCTTTTCACCCAAGTGATAGGTAACAGGATGAGAGGGAATGGCCTCAGGGGAGCTGCATCAGGGGAGGTTCAGATTGGACATTAGGAAAATCTTCACTGAAAATATTATCGAGCACTGGCACAGACTGCCCATGGAGGTGATTGAGTCACCAACTCTGGCGGTATTTAAAAGACGGGTAGATGAAGTGCTTAGGGATGTGATTTAGTAGTGGACAGGTTATGGTTGGGCTGGATGATCTCAGAGGTCTTTCTCAGCCAAGAGATTCTATGATTCTTTTCCAAGGATTCTGTCCTTGAACTCAGTAGTCCTGCTCTGGATCCTCTACTATTTCACTTATATAAAACTTCTTAAAACTTCTCAGCCCTGAGCATTCCTGTTTCTCTGTGCTCTCCAGTTGGTGCACAAGCACCCCAGTGTTTTCTTTGGCCTTCATCCCCTTCCTTTAACTTCGGCAGCAAATGAAGCATGCCCATGGCCTGTGCTCTGTAGCTGACATTCCTGTTCTAGCAGGTATGTGAAAATAAAGCTGGACGCAGAATAAACTCATTAAAAACTAATCCTGGGTGAGTAGGTCATAGAGTGGTCACACTGTGGATATTATGGTAACTATTTCAGAGATTTCTGATACATTTTTTGAATCATGGACAAGGTATACAGTTTCAAAGAAGATAGTTGTTACGATTAAACTTAAAAAAAAAAATCCACTTTTTTTTTTTAACTCATACAGTCGTTCCTTAGTGTTGATCTATGTAGCTAATATAATTTTCGTGCACATTTTGAGAAGCTAAATATCCCGGCATGATACTAGTCATCTTAGTGCCATTTTAAGCTGTTTAAAATACATAATTAATGTCAGATGTCACTTCAAGAAATTAGTTACTATGCATATATGAATGTGAGGAAGATACATGGGTGAGAGATTGGAAGGAGATTTCATTTAGCAAGTGACTCTCCCTCAGAAGCTATTTGAAATGTTGTCACCCCTGCTGCATGAAAGTATGTCTACTTTGTCATAAACCCAGATCACTTCTTGCCCAAACCTAGAATTCACTCACATGACCCCTGAAGCCCAAGCAGAGCAATAAAACATGTTTCTCATTTCTTGCCTTCTCATTTTGTTGTTGTAACAACTTCTGAAGTTGTTTTTTTAAAATTTTTCTATTAAACACTCAATTAAAGATAGACCTCAGCTGTTTTAAGCTTGTGTCCTAGGGAAAAACTTCACACTAACCTCTCCAGTGGGAAGGCAGACAGACTTCTCAAATACATGCCTTGTGAGATATGTAATCTGAGATTTCTGTTTGTGAAGTGGCAGAAAATAATGCATTTCAGTATGTGTTGGGGATGGGAGATACCAGAATGAAGGAAAGGAAATTTTTATATATATGGATTAAATTAATTAAAAGGAATGCTGATTTTTACGTAAGTGGCACTGTCAGCTTGCCTCTCTGAAGATTTTCATTTGCAGTAATTTTTTTAGTCATTTTGAAGTTTTTGAAGTTAAAGCTGGGCTGGCTTCTCTTTCCTTCCTTTATTAATTTTAAAGTTTTGTATGAAACGTTGTATGTAGTCCTGTTTTGCTCCTGCAGTTGTCAACACCGCAAAAAATGGAATAAGTAAACACTTCTAAAGACAGGTTATTGAGAGACAGGAGGTATGAAAACAGAGGCAGAGATTAGATTTTGGGTTTGACTTCTGTCTAGAGGAGATATTGGTTTAGGAGGAGAATAATGTAGATGTTGTTTGGCTATTTTGTTTGTAAAGATTCTTCCTCTGAACCTCACTGGTGGATTTAATGTAGGTTGTGTTTGTGAAGTCTGTGTTTCAGGGGTTTGGCACCACGAGGTGTCACCATTGCTGCACAGCTCGCTGCAGCCACGTCCTTGGGATGCAGCTGTGCTTGGGCACTTCCCCCAAGAAACTTACATTGTTTAGTGTTAATGCCAGAACAGAATTCATCTATTAAAGTAATACTTTTCCTCACTTCTAAATCAGACAGTTTACTTAAAAAGCACTAGCGTCTTAGCAACTTGCATCTGTAGGACCTTGTGTGGAAGTCATCTGGGTTTGAGCTGCTTGTTCTGTTGCCTGCAGGATGTTCTAATTGCATTAAGGGACAGTCTGCATGTGAACTGAGACACAAACCAACTCTCTGATGCCGCCATTAGAACTTCACATAGGTTTCCAGTTTGCCTGATTTTAGATGCGGGGTTTAGGTCAATGTCTCCTTTGCCTGCAGGGGGTTCCCTTATTATTGGGCTATTCTGGGCATCTCTCTGAAAAACACTGGACTTTCTGGTTGTTTTCTCAAGAAGAGTTTCTGTGAAGATGATACAATTGGAGTGGTGGAGAGTTTGTGTAGGCTTCCAAAAAAAAAAGATTTATTGGAGCAGTACTGGCAACTTAACTCCACTGCTATGTTATTTTAACATACTTTGTGTTATATTTCCATTTTTTCCACTTACTGCCACTAGAAATTCACATATAGCATCCTCTATATAAAAAATACAGGCTTATCCTGTCTTTTGTTGCTTTTAGTCTGCTGATGTTATGTTCCATTCTCTATTTTTTGTTAATGTTGTACATTATAATTACTATGTACTCTGGGGTGTTTACATAGTGCCAGCACAGTTGTGGTCCATTATTTGATGGTCTTGATCAGTTGTGAAGGATTGATTTGAATGAATGAGTGAGCTATAACCTATGTCTGATCAGTAACCCTATTTGGGTTTTTTTTCAGGTGTATGTATAATAAAAGAATGATGGGTTTGGGTTTCTGTTTTCCTTTTGTCTGTCTTCCACCATGTAGCTCAATGGTTCCAAGTCATATTAGAATCAGAATTATAGAAAGTTTGGGTTGGAAGGGACTTTAAAGATCATCCAGTTCCAACTCCCCTGCTATAATCAGGAACACGTTTCGCTAGATCAACTTGCTGAGCGCCTCGTTCAACCTGGCCTTGGAACACCTTCAGGGATGGGGCATCCACAGATTCTGTGGGCAACCTAACCTTCAAACATTCCTGTATCATTCTGGGTGTTTGCAGTAGAACAACTGTGTGAAAGGGCCCCCTCATTCCCTGACAAAAAGAGTGAGGGGATTCCTAATTCTGCTGACAGACATTTTAGGTTGCATCCACAGTGGCAATCCCTATTGGAAAGCAGAGGCAAGAAAGCATGTTGAGCTGGGCTTTGTGCTCATTGAAACGACATTGGGAAGCATCTTACTCTGTGGTTTGAGGAGGCACAGGTTGAAGAAATTACCAACTAGGCATCAGGGCTTCTACTACTTGGTTGTGCTGGTTCAATTGTTGGGGCTGTGCTGCAGGTCATGCACAGTGCATCAACAGCTGCATTGGCACAGCTGGGGAGTGGAGAACTGGAGCAGTGAAGGAGAGGGATTTCTTGAGCAGAACTCTGGGTTGATGCCAGACTTGACTCTTAAGGGTTCCTTGGAAGCTTGAAAGAAGGGACTACTCAACATCACACACTATAGAGCGTGCAGTCATATCCTGTTTTCATTAAATATTGATACATTTTTCTATAAATATGTTAACAATAAAAGGAGGACTAGGGAGAATATTCGGTACCTATTGGATGAAAATGAACAATTGTGACAGGGTCTGAGAACAAGGCTAAGGTACTTAATGCTTTCTTTGCATCACTCTTTAATAGTAAGGAAAGTTTTTCCCTCTGTGTACGCACTTGGGAGTAAGAAGAGCAGAACAAAGCTCCCATGATCCAAGAGGTGGTGGTTAGAGACTTGCTTGCCCCACAAGTCTATGGGGCTGAATGGGATCCACCCAAGAGTATTGAAGGAGCTGGTGGATGTGCTTGCCAAACCCCTTTCCATCATCTTCCAGCAGTCCTGACTGACTAGGGAAGTTCCACTTGATTGGAGGCTGGCTGATGTTGTGCTCATCTACAAGAAGGGTTGCAGGGAGGATCCAGAGAACTACAGGCCTGTCAGTCTGACCTCAGTGCCAGGGAAAGTCATGGAACAGGTGATCTTGAGTGCTA
>WAAB01014259.1:0-71326 GCA_013389865.1 Piaya cayana | reverse complement strand
GACCTGGGGGTGCTAGTTGACAGCCATCTGAACATGAGCCAGCAGTGTGCCCAGGTGGCCAAGAAGGCCAATGGCATCTTGGCTTGTATTAGAAACGGTGTGACCAGCAGGTCCAGGGAGGTTTTTCTCCCTCTGTACTCCGCACTGGTGAGACCGCTCCTTGAATCCTGTGTTCAGTTCTGGGCCCCTCACTGCAAGAAGGATGTTGATGCTCTGGAGTGAGTCCAGGGAAGTGCAAGGAAGCTGGTGAAGGGGCTGGAGAACAGGCCCTGTGAGGAACAGCTGAGAGAGCTGGGGTTGTTTAGCCTGGAGGAGAGGAGGCTGATGAGTGACCTTGTTGTTCTCTACAACTACCTGAAAGGAGGTTGTGGAGAGGAGGGTAATGGCCTTTTCTCCCATGTGACAGGGGACAGGACAAGAGGTAATAGCCTCAAGCTCCACCAGGGGAGATTTAGGCTAGACATTAGGAAAAAATTTTTCACAGAAAGGGTCATTGGGCACTGGCAGAGACTGCCCAGGGAGGTGGTTGATTCACCTTCCCTGGTGGTGTTTAAGGTACGGGTGGACGAAGTGCTGAGGGACATGGTTTAGTGTTTGATGGGAATGGTTGGACTTGATGATCCTGTGGGTCTTTTCCAACCTAATGATTCTGTGATCTTTTTAGTTTTATCATGGACAAGAAAATAATGTATTTAAAAATTGAAAAATAAAACCTATGTGCTGCTCTTGCAAGTAGAAGGAAGGGAAGTTGTGAAGGCTGTTTGTAGTGGTCTCTGTAACTGTAGAGGTTGAGCTTTCTCTTCTTAGTGAAAGGAAAGTTAGAAACAAAGACATTTGATTCTAGCCCCATGAAGACAGTAATATAATGAAGAAAGGTTGGAAAGGAGTCTTTGCAATTAGCCTGTTTATATTTGGTTATGGGAAGTGTACTCTGCACAGCTACATCATGGTCTACTTTATAGAGGTAACCATCCCTTCTCCAGTCTCTTAACAGCACAGACATTTGTTAGTTAGCCAATCTCTTCATACTTGGAGTGTCTGAATCCTAGTTTGCTTAGCTACTGTACTTTCAGCTGTGACCTGTTCGCCAGCCGCGCTGCCAGGCAGCACTTCCTTCTGTGCTGTAGGTGCTGGGGCTGTCCTGGGGACTGCTCTACTCCCAAGTAGTGGCTCTGGAAAGGGGATTGCTATGGCTCTGGCCCCCAGCATGGTCTCCCACCGCCTGCTCTGGAAGTACTGCTCAAAGGGGCATGTTGAAGACCCAAGAACTACACTCGGATGGAATTCCCTAATTCAACTTTGGTGGAGAAGGTTCCAAGATGGAAAAGGTTCAACTTTGATTAAAAAGCAGTTCTGTAAGCAAGGTTGAAATGCTAAAGTGCAACCATGGTGATTTTTACGTGAAACAGATGGTGTATATATGTATATATTTGCACTGTGCTTTGTGAAATAGGAAGAGCCTTACTTTAGCCCACAAATGCTCATTGCTGAGTTGGAGGCATGCCACTGGTAGAAGTCCTGTGAGCCAACTGAGGCACAGCAATGCATGAGAGGATGCTGACTGCAGCAATTGGTGTACAGGAAGGGCAATGGTGAGGCAGCAGAGTGCTGAGCCTCTTGTGCTGGTTCCATCAGGAGAACACAAGTATGGATGGATTCACAAAACTGGCCTCTGAGCCCTGTACTTTTTGGACCACATGCTACAGAGAGCAGGGCTGGGATTGCTTTATCTTGGATCTTGTTAATGATTCCCTAGTAGATTTTCTCTGGCAATGTTCATCTGTTGCAGCTTTTAATGTGAAATACTGGGTCAGTGACAGTGAGGTTTCACGAGATAGCTAAGCCATTTACGTGCCCCTTGTCCTTTTTCTCTAGCTCCTTTTTTGCCACATTTTGCAGCCTGTTCCCTCTGTGTCACGTTAATTGTTCCAGTGAATGCTTGAGAAATAGTTAATAAGGATTTGGTGCAGTACATTCTCTTATGAGGGGACTGATTTTGTTAAAAAGGAATCCCTATCCTTTCTTTCTGCCAAAATTAGGTGACATTTACTTGGTTCAGCTTTTTCAGTTTTAATACTCTGGCTCTTTTTTTTATTGACTTTGACAGATTTAGAAGACTTAAGCTCAGAACTGTCTCAAGAAAACATACAAAAGTTCAAGCTGACTCAGATAACCACTACAGGTTTTACTGATTAATAGTTCAATAACAATATGCTTGTTTAAATGTGATTCTGAACAGGCTTACTATCTTTATACCTCATAATAGGAGTAATGATAAGGTGCTATTAACTTGTGAATTGAAGGCAAAATTTATGAAACTTTTGTGCAGAAACAGACGCTAAATGAAAACAAGCTCCTACAGAAATCTATTTCCCTCTGTTATTACTTAAATTATTCTGTTTGTTTTATGAGTCCAATCTAAAAGTATCTAAAATCCCTTGTAGCAGAAAATATGGACTGTTCTCCTTGAGGCTTAGAATCTTCTGTGTCTATATGATTTCTGCTGATTTTGGAAATGTGTATAGCTATCTGAAATGCCTAAAATCTACAGAACTATTTTTACTTCAAGGTTTTATTTTGTTTATACATTGCCAGAAAAACAGCAATCCTAGTCAAATCTCTGGGAACTAAACATGCAATTAAAACTGTTGTGCAAATGTGTGTCTGTGCTCTCCTGAACAGGGAGAATTTTTTAACATGCAGTTGTAAGTCAGAGCCAGAAAATTGGTAGGTGAACATGGTAAAGTGCCTTGAAGGAAAGTTTACCACAAGTGAAAGATATAATGTGCTGACCGGGGGTAACTTAGTCTGTTAATTTGTTTTAAATAAATTGGGGGCATAATGTTAATGACTGTTTCTACCAGTTGAGTAAAATGCATTCAATGAAACAAAAATTACTGTAAACCTTACTGCGTGAGTAGATAATTTCATTTCTGCTGTAGTGATACATTTTTCATTAATTAATATATTTATTCTGTTTCGTTCCATGCATGATGTCCACATCCCTTATTCATTAACTTCACCCTACAAAGTAAAAAGCAGTTACTCTCCACAGAATACTCCCAGACAGAAAGAAAATGTGTAAGTTGGTTGGAGGTAAAGTTCAGAATGCTAGACTTGTGGCAAGACATTAAAGATAATAGTTACATAGGAAGTGGATAAACAAAGTTCTTGCAGAATTTATATGTGTGTGTGTATATATGTACACACACGTATATCTTAATTGTATCTGTGGATATATTCTTACATATATGCATACACATGTGTAGATTTATGCATATATACGGTTCAGCTTTCTGAAAAAGTTTGTTAAAATGATTATTTTATATATTCCATGTAAAATATATATTTTATTTTAAACTGTTTTTTATATACATGCATACATACAGGCACATTTGTGTACGTGTATGTAAATTGAGTGTTGATACAGGTACTAGATTGTCTGTGATGTTGGGTTTAAGTGGTGTTCCCCTATTTTATTCTGAACCCATTCTACACTTATTTCTCTTGCTTACTATAGCAACAAAAGTGCTTTTGGAAAAGGACTTCACAAGTATTTTAGTGAACTGTGTGTTGCATAATTTTTCCTCTCAGTCACACTTTTCCTGCAGTATTAGTTCTGCACAGGTGCTCCTTCCGAACCTGATTACACAAAGTTTAAATACTAAAACAAGAGGTATAAAGAAACTTGTACTTAAAAGAGATCAAAGCAAACCAGACCATGCAGTCCTTTAGAAATCTTGGCTAACTCTCTTATAAATAAAAGTACTTCTAAAGCAAAAGGTATTTAACTGCTGTATTTGTACAGGCCTTGATTGACATTTCAATTATTAACCTCATAATAAGAAACTAACGTAAACTAGTAAGAATGTTTGTTCTAGCACTTCTATCTGAAGGAAAATGAAAACCAAGATATAGTGGCATATTCTTTGTTCCTTTTAAGTATTTATTTTAGAGCTGTGCAGCATAAAAGAATGTTTTCTTAAGTCAGTGAACTTAAACTATTTTACTTACTATTCTAGGTTTTAAGTATTTTCTAATTCCTAACGAAAGTTATATTTATTGAAGGTGCAAAGTCACTACATGAATGTTGAAGGTGCAAACCCCATATCTTTATAATGATTACCTTTCTTCTTCATAGTGTTTTTTATTTCATGTGGAATAAAAATGAAATTCTGCATTGGTTTTGTAACTAACTTTATGTGGTTATAGCCAAGTTGACCTTTCTTGTCACTGAAGAGGTGTCCTGAAAAACAAGTATGCAATAGTTTTACAATTGTTTTTTCCAGGCTTCGTTGTGGCTTTTCAAGCCTCCCCCAAAATTACATGACTGTTTTTGTCTTCTGTGGGAGCACTAAAATTCTCTTACACACTTGAAGTGTTTATTTGAAAGCAGCTTCTCATGAGTCCTGAGACAAGATGTAATTTCAGATTTTTAACTCTTAGGTATGTTCTCTAAAACAAAATCATCTGAAGCGAACTCTGAAAAAATCATATAATCTTTAGAAATAAAGGAGCTTGGCTCTTACTGTTGTCTCTGTGTTTTAGTAAGAATGGTGACAATTCTCTGGTTGTCATTCAGAGGGACTGCTAATCAAGAGTTTTCATAAATATATACTATTTCTAAATTAAACTAAATTTTAAGTGGTTATTTTTATTTCATGTCAAGCTGATATTTTAAATACTGATGTACATTGTGGCAGAAATAACACTTTGTGCTGAAGACCAAGTTACTAGCTTAATAAAATCTGGATAAAGCTCAAGAATTTTGTTCTTAGCAAAGGTTGTTTTTTTACTGTAATTACGTTACCTAGTGGTGGCCAGTGAATACAGGAAGACAAGAAAAACACTGATCGGTTAAGAAAACCACGGTACTGAAGTAGGAGATAGCTAACTTGAATCATACAAAGTGTAAAGGGATCTCTTGATCCTGTTTCATTGATTCCCATTCTAAGTATGATTCTTAGTAGCATTAGATCAGGTCAGCAATGGCTTTGGATGAGTTAAAAACCTACAGGGATAGGGATTTCATAACCACTCTTGAGTAACATGTTCCAACGGCTTCATTCCTTTTCTAAGTGCAGAATTTTTTTCCTGTTGCCCAATTTAAAACTCCTGAACTATACTTTGTGACCATTGGTCTGTTCTATATCGTCTTTGTCTACTGCAAGAAATTTACTGTCTAATCTATGATTCCTTCAAAAGATTAATGGCTCCTGTTGCATGTTTCCTGGACCTCCTCTTTGTCAAACAGACAAACCTGGCTCCTTCAACTTCTTCTCACAGGGTACATATTCTAGATCCTATCCATCTGAGCAGTTGTTTGCTGGACCCCCTCCTGTTTCTTCTAATCTCTTCTGAACCCAAAACTGCTTGGAAGATTCCATGTACAGCCTCGCTGTACCAGGTTGGGGAGGGTAATAACTGCTGCTACATTCATCCTAATGAATATGGTCCAGTATGTGGTTTGCCCTGTTTGCAGTGAAGACATGCTCTTGGCTCATACTGAGTTTGGCATCCACTTTAACCCCCAGGTTCTTTCCTGTGGGGAATGTGACTGAGCCAGTTGGTTTTCAGGCTGTGCTGATGCTCAGGGTTATTCAGACCAGACGCAAAATTTTGTGTTCCTCCTTGTTGAACTGCATGAGCTTTCTGTTGGCCTTGACCTTTTCAAGGTATGGGTAGACTGAAGTTATACTGTTTGATGATTCAAGTACTGTCCTAATTCAGTGTTGCTCACAGATCTGCAGAGAGAGCTTCCTATCTCATCTACCAAGTTGTTGATAAAAATGTTGGGCAATGTAGGTGCCGCAGAACTGACTGATGGAGTACTCCACTGGTTACAAGCCAGCAATCAAACACTGAACCACTGATACCCTTCTGGCCTGGTGGTCCAGCTCAAAATGCTTTGTTTATCCAGGCTGTACTTTCTCAGCTTCCAAATGAGAAAGCTGAGTCATGCTGAACCTTTTTAACAAGTTCAGCATTTCCTGGTCTTTTTAAAGTTTTTTACCGTAAAAAAAAAATTAGGTTAACTGCTTTCCTTAATAAATAAGAAAGAACAGGACCCACAAATGATTTTAAAGTGATGAGAATTGTTTTATCAGTTGTCACAAATCTCTTTGAGCTTCATCTTTCTGAATGCTCAACTCTGAAAAAATCCTTCAGTATATTGGACCTTCAGTACATTTATGTACAGGTTTCTTTAGGCTGATTTATCTGATAATTCTTTATGGATGTGAAACTCAGAAACCTGGCAAGTTGGGAGCACATACACTTTCTTCCCAAACTCCAGTTATGGTGCTTGCCCTGGAATTTGCACATTGACTGCTTGGACTGTAATGGGGTCATGTTAGGATGAATTTACAATTCTACCTCTCTTCTCTCAAGTCAAGTGAAACTACAATTCTTTTGGACGTTTTGGGAGGGGGAGTGGTATTTTGGTGGTTGTATTTTTTTCCAAGGTGTGAGCCATCTGTTGACCCTTTCAGAAATGCACTGCAGACTTCAGTTTTTTTTTAAAAAGGAGTGAAATGCAAGTTTTCAAGAGTGATCACCATGTGCCTGGAACTTCTCAGAGGAAGTTCCATACTTGTCCAGTATGCATTCTGGAATCTGCTTGCATAGTCTTAGTTTGATTGATGTTGCAGTGAGATTTGAAAATTGCCTGTTGCTAGTATTTATACAGTTCTTGTCAGTGACAGTTGAGTACTAGTTGAACTGCATATGTTTAACTTTTTAAGAAAGGGTTGGAATTTCCATGCCAATCAGCACATCACAAATTCACAGGAGCACACAGTAGTAAGGTCCTGCTAGTATATTGGCTCAGTTCTTCTTGTAAGGAAGCTTGCTATGCTGTTTGTTTTATAAACTAATCAAGTCACATCTTAAAAACAGTTTGCCCTTTTCCAGTATTTCTGCAGGAGGACTCCCTGAATGTCACCTTCTCAAGAAAAACTTCTCAAGAATCTTGCTGCTTTGACCATTAGAAACCTAACTTGAGTGTCTATTATTCATGGCTGTTTGAATTTGTTCTTATGCCAGCATTGTCCTTTATTTTAAATAATTATTTTCCCACCTGATGCTTCCATTGAGGCATTGTGGATGCCAGCTATATATGCTGTTTTAATTTTGCCAGGCAACAAGCTGAAGTCTTTAAATCTCCTCTTAGCAAATTTGCTTCCTATCCCCTTGGTTGTGTGAGCAGCTTTTCTTAAGCATCTCTCTTAGCTCTGAAAGTAGCTGTGATTTATTCAGTTTTATGTCCTACCTGATTGTTGGAGAGTAGCACTAATGCTTCCTTGTCAGAATTGACTATATTAGGTTTTAGGTGTTATGGAATCTCATTTGTCTTTTGCCTCAGTCCTCTTGACAAGGGATCCAAGGTACCAACTTATAGCTTGGATTCTTTTGGTGTTTTCGGGTGAGGAGCTTCTGTGTTGCAATACCTTTTTTTTTAAATTCGTCCTTGTATATGCAGACACTTTGATCTGCTTTTTATCTACTGCAAATTTCATGTACTTCTAGTATCTGGGTCCTGAAGATGTCCAGTTTTGTGTCATAGTGTTTTTATGTTCCCTCTCTGCAGATAAGTCCTGAAAACCTTTGCTTCACTGATAGATTTTCATTGATGCTAACTCTTTTACTGTGGTCTTCAATTACACTAATAACAATGTTGATCCCAACAATAGGGTCTAATTACTTACCAAGTGATAAGGGTTAGGGAAAGAACATGAATGTCAAAACTGGCAATTAAAAACTAGTCTAGTTTAGTTAGGCTGTGCTGTGGGTCTTTATCATAGTTTAATGAAGGCAAAAGAAGCAAATATGTAAAACATGGATTATCTTGATAAAAATCTGTCATTTTGAATGACAGTTTTGACAAATTCAGTACTATTTTCCTAGATAATTTCAGCAGCAATTTTCCTTGCAGTGCAAAGATTAAATTGAATTCTGTTTCTGTATTACTATTTTTTAGCATAAGACATATTATGGTTTATGATCCCATACTAAAGATTGGTTTAGCAAGAGGTTTTATGGGTTTTATGAGAGACATTTAAAAGAGGACATGTGATTTCATGGAAACCTATGTTCTTGGGCTTGATTCTCTAAATGTGCGTGTCTGTAAGGGTTTTTTCACATTCCAGTTCTATTTTTCATTTATAAAAATGTTTTCCTTTATAAAAATATTTTTTCCCCCATGACAGTTCTGACTTGTGATGTTAGCAGTATTTATGTTCAAAAAGGGCACCAGAGACCCTTGCTGCCCTCAGATGTTTGATTGTCTCTAAATCTCACCTAATCTAAACTTAAATATGAACACATTTACTGCAAATGCTCTTAACATGTCAGTTACTAGAAGCAGTGTACAAGCTTATAAAGCCTTCAGTTCTTCTGAAAAATAAATGAAAACATAGAAGCCAGTAATCTTTGAAACATGTTGCAGTAAAATGATACATATGCCCCAGTGTTACATCATAATTTTAATCTCCTTGAGTATCCTGCTAAGTGTACAGCACAGCTTAAAAAAGAACACTGCAGCATCTGTAGTTTTATTCTTAAATGTATTTTTTTAAATGTGGTTAAATAATTCACAGACTCATTATGTGTAAAGATAGACTATTTAGAAGGACACTAATTACGTGTCTTATGTAATACGTAGATACTAACCCTTGCGTTATGCAGCATTAAGTTGCTGTTCAAACAAACACAGTGTATAATGACCAGAGATATCATGGTTTTCAGCAGCATTTATGAATTTGGTACTAGAGGTTTAGTGATACTGAATCAAATTCACAGGCCAAGCAGATGAAATTAAAACTTGTTAAGTACATGATCTTCAGTTTACTATAAGTCATACGTGGTTCTAATTTGAAAAGTGATAAAGCCAAAGAACTAGTGCTAAATGGATGCAAGAATTACTGACAATAAGTAGTATAATAGGGTGTTCTGGTTAATTTATTTCAGAGAAAAGTAACCCCTTTTGTTACATTTTTCCTGAAGAATTGTTTATAAACACTGTAAATGATACTCCTGTTCATGCTGAAAGTAGACTTTTCCTTAAATTTTTATAGATTTACAGTCAGATTTCGTTTGTCTTAGTTGTGGTTTTTTGGGTAATTTAGCTGTGATTCATTGTCTTGCAAACAGGAATCAGATTCTGCCCTTTGTAGCATAACATGCTTTCAGAATAACTTGTTGCTGATGTAGGTGAACTCTACATTCTCTGAAATACTTTGCTTGCTGTCATCACAACCTCCTTTTCCTCATAAATAGACTCTAGAGAAGGTAGAAGTGGAAAAGAATTTGCTTTCAGGAGGTAGTTAGGGGTGCTGGGTATAGCTTGATTCTGTATGGTGTGGTACAGATACCTCTATAACACTGTTTTTTGTTAATGGAACACCACGTGGGAAACCTGAGTGAAAACGGGAAAGTCAATTACATCTCCCTTCCTACATAAACACTCCTTGTCAGTCTTTCTTCTGAAAAGTGTTAAACATGACTGCTGTCCCTAGTCATCATAATGGAACCTTTTGTGAATGGATTGTACTATTATTTAGTGATCTGTCTTTTCTGCAGAATTTCTTGCATATGAAAGCATTAACATGGTTTAACTGCAAGGTATCTGAGGTGTAGATATTGCACCCTCCTATTTATGTACTACAGTATGCTGCAGGAACTTAGGAGGATAAGAGTACTTCTGGTAGTTTATCTCTCAACCTTTTGACATTAAGCATCATTTTAACTATATACTTAAATGACATTTTATGCTGGGGAGAGGAATTTTATTGTAAGCATCATCACTTGACTGGTAACTTTTCTGTTTCATTACAGAACTTCTTATTTAAGGAAATAACCCTCCACTAGTTTATTGTTTAGGTCACAGTAATCCCATTTGAAATTCTGGATTGTGAAATTATGCTACTTTGGGTTACTAAGAGCTGAAAGAAAATACTGTTACAGAACCCGTAGTTGAACATACCATCAGAGATGACCTCTGAAACAACATAAAAGTAATTTCAGTTGGACATGGGGAAAAATATTAGTGTCTTAAGGCTCTTCCTTATTACTTCTCTTATAAACATGTTTTAGGGTGAGTAGATCTAAAATCCTGTGATCTGTAAAATGTTGGTTTGAGGATTTAATTATGGTGGAAATATTGCCAAAAATCTGTGTTTGAACTGTGTCAGTGACTAATGGAAAGATAGTTATCTGTATTATTAGTTTAAATCTATTATTCCTTGTCAGATGTATTTTTGAAAAGGAAGAAGTTTGTTCCAAAACAACTGCTAGAAATTACTTTTGGATTCGTATTAGTCAACAATTGAGATATTCTTTTATAGGTATGCTGAGGACTTATGTTGTTTAAAGATATGAATGACTTATTAATTATGATGCCTAACTTGCATTTCTGTGTATGTGTACATGTATGTGTGTTGGTATTCATTTTTCAAAGCAGTATAATTTTTGATGAAATTAGTAGAAAATATGCAGAAGTGTCATGAACATTTTTATAAAGGCAAACCCTTGCAGTTTTTTGTTGTTCGAGTCATAATTACTGTACACAAATACTTAGAGATGCCTAATAGTGTGTACATGTTTCCAGGAGCAATAAGTATGGTCAGCAATAGAAAATGAAACAACTAAATAATTCTGTGTTTTACTTTATGTAGCTGTTTTACTTTCTTCTTATTCTCCAGCTGTCCATCTCCCTGCCTTGACATACCCACTTAAATCAATGCTCTGTGTTTCTGAGAGTGACTTCTCATTTTGCAGCGTTTCTGCTCATGTGTAGTTTTTCTTTTTTCTCTCTGAAGTGGAGGACCTTTAAAATCATCCCTCCACATCTAGTCTGCTGAAGCAGTTGTGTGTCTTTTTCTGAAAGTGTTTTTGGGCATCTTTTCTGCAGATGCTGCTAATTAATGATTTTGATTAGACTGTCTTCTTCCCTTATGTAACCTGTGGAGCTGTATACCAAGTGGGAGGTTATGTAAGTTACCCACTTCAGTAATCATTTTCTTTCATTGTGAAAAAGATTCATGAAACTGCACTAATTACAAAGAGTTTTGAAACCTTATAAGGATATTCAGTTCCATTATTGAATATTAATTCAAGTTTGGTAACTTAATTTTTAATACATTAAAAATGGGCCTGTTAAAGGTACTTGTTACGTGAGATACTACTTGTGTGTAGTCCTCTCTTAGAATCATAGAACAGTTCGGATTGGAAGGGGCCATGAAGGTCATCTAGTCTGACACCCCCTGCAGCGAGCAGGGGCATCAACTAGATCAAGTTGCCCAGAGCCCCATCCAACCTGACTTTGAATGTTTCTAGGGATGGAGCATCTACCACTTCTCTAGGCAACTTATTCCAATGTTTCACCACCCTCAGCATAATATCCTAATATCAAGCCAAAACCTCTCCTCTTTTAGTTTAAAACCATTACCCCCCGTCCCATTGCTACAGGCCATGCTAACAACGTTTTCCCCATCTTTCTTATAAGCCCCCTTTTAAGTATTGAAAGGCCACAGTAAAATCTTCTTGGAGTCTTCTTTTCTCCAACCTGAACAACTCCAGCTCTCTGAGCCTCTCTTAAGCCTCTAACCAGTGGCCACCCTTTCCATAGGAAACCCAGTTCTGCTTTTGCTTATTGTACTCTGTGGCACAGTCGGTGGAGGTGTCACAGGATTTTCAGATTGGTTTTTCAGTTTTTTTTAAATACCAAGTTCTTAATGATTTACATATGAAAATTCAGTAAGATGGACTGTTTGACTTGATGGACTTACTTAGACCTTGCATTTTGTGCTATCTTTGGCTTTGCATCTTTGCTTTGGCACGTAATGTATGTGCAGAAAGTTACAGTTGTTCTGAAGAAGCTGTTAGAAGAAATTACATGGGTGTTTTCTGCTTAAATAATGAGTGTTTATTAGTATTGATGTTTTTAAACCATTCTCATTAGTGCTTCAGTTATACATTCATTCACAGTTCAAGTGCTTCCATCTGAATTTTTTACTGAAATATTTTTTGTAGATGCAGCAGCTACTGCAGAGTCCTTGGTTGAGCTTTTAGTTACAACTATTTATTGTACTGTTCTTACATGCCTACAGAAAGCTTCCCATACCTCTTTGAACATTTGTTTTCATCTCGTGATCGGATTTTGCTGTGTTTATTCTGTGGCCTGTGGCTAAGTCATGTTATGTTAGCTAAATGCTGGAAGAAGCTGTACTGATGCTTGCCAATTACTCTTATATGGGGTTTTTTTGTATGCTTATTTTTACACACATTCAATCTTGCCGTCTCATGTTATTTTTCTAGATCTGGATCTGCGGGCTAGTTGGAATCTTTGCATTTGATTCATGCTAACATGTACTTATTTGTCGTGGTTAATCATGTGTCAAGCAAACTCTGCAGTTGGCTTTATTCTTCTAAGTGAATGGCCTTTTATTTATTTTTATTTTTAAAGGAAGACTGATTTATCTGCATAGCATATCTGTCTGATTAGAACCTCCACTCTGTAACATTTAAGTGATTCTTGCTTAGAATGATGTGCAATGCTTTCCTGAAAACCATGACGACATCCTTTATCTGATAAAAGATTATAGAACAAACAAATACAGAAGATTTCTACTTAACCTCTTTTTAGCTTAGATTGATTTGCTGTTGTGGATTGAAATATGCTGCATTATTAATTCTGGCTAGGGATGAGTTCAATAGGTATTGGTATATTGCTCTGTTTTCAATGTAGTGGTTCCGTCTATGCAAGTAAAATGTGGCCTGGAGATGTGACCAGTACTAGAAGCAGTACTCTCTAAAAAGGGCTAATGGAAGGTCAGATGCTTGTGCCACTGTGTTTTACAGATCATCTGTGAACTATTCTAAGATGCTTTTCAATGTCAGTAAAATATGAGCATCTGATAGTACACGTCTATTAAATATGCTTTATTATCTATTTAGTACATGAGCCATTATAATGCAGCTGTAGTTTTCTCTTCTACAACCAGAACGTTGTTAAAAAGCTGCTGTATTTTTTTATTTTAGTGTGATTAAGGGGCTAAGATCCTTTTTTTTCCCCCATAAAGGCCTAACCAGGTTAGTTGACAGAGTGTTATTATGCACGCATACAGACTTTCTTAACTCGTGTAAACTATCATTTTTATCATCTCTACGTATCTTAATTTCTAATGAAAACATTGTGCCTTGTTTGAAAGAAGTTCATCATATGTGCATGGTGATTTTGGCTCTCTGACTTCACTGTAGCATCAGAAATCCAACAAGTAAACTGGTATTTTGTATATAACTAGTCAGTGCAGAATGCTAATTGTAACTCTTTTTTCATTTCCCTCTGCAGAATGACAGGAAGGGAGTTTTTCTCTCGGTTTCCAAGTCTTTATCCTTTCCTTCTCAAGCAGCTGGAGGTTGTAACCAGTACTTTGAACAGGTGAGATGATGCCTGAGAAAGATTTGAAATATAAAGTATGCCGCTTATACCCTAATGCTGTTCTTCTCATCAGTCATCATCCATTTTCAGTCCTTTCTGAATCAATAGAGCTCTACAGTGTCTTATGCTAAGATTTATTTCCTTTTGCACATTGCAGTAAGTCTCTGGAGTATGAACTACTATTCAGTAGTTAAGAGTTGCTGTGTTCCTAGGGTCAGATGTTAAAGAATGTATATTTTTCAGGGCAAGACAGCAACTGGATGTTTGACTTTCTCGTGTGTAATGATGAGACTTCCTAACATGTTTAAGTGATACAGGTTCATGGGTCTCATGTAGCCCTAAAGGAGCGCTTTCTAGCCTGTCATACACTGACTTTGGGGAAGTTCCTTCATCACTTTTTAAGGACTCCACAGGTGGTGGGTGAGAGTTCCAATTTGATCGGTGCAGATGGTATTGTTTGGGACAGTGCTTATGCTGTTACCCCCTGGTTCCTGAAGTTTTGAATTTGATTCTTTTTCACCAAATGCTTCTTATCACTTTTTTATTTAGTGAAGCTGAAGAGTTAAAAATCCATCCAAGCCTGTTCCTTCTGCTTTTAATCCTGGGAAGGCTGTATCCATCTCCAATGGATGGCACTTGCTCAGCACTCAGCATGGCACCATTTGTCCCATTTATTATAAGGTAAGAGTTTTTTTGTGGTGGTTTTCATGTGTTGGCAGTTCTTTCTTGAGTCTTTGGATTTTTTAATAAAGGGCCTTTTTAAGCTTCTCTTCAGCTTTTATTCCTAAAGGAAAAACACACTCTTTGGTTGGACTAACGTATATTATTAATGCTTGTTTGGGGGACTGGAAAGAAATTGAGCTTGTGCAAGCCATCTGCAAATGCTGTGTGACATGTTTGCTGCCGCAAAGAGGGTAGATGAGCTTGACTGACTTGAGCAGTGCAAGGTTTGCTGTACAGATTGCTAGTGGGTTTTTCATTCCTGCAGAATGGTTGATTGTTCATAACACACAATCATAGGTTTGTAGATGTGTATGTTTATATCTCCATATCCATTCATATATGTAAATATATACATGTATAGCTAGATAAAGATGTGGATATATCCTATAATTCTAAGACAACCTTTTAAGTTTTTATACAGAGTATCTTTCATTTATATACTGATTACATCAAGATATTCAGCAATTTTTTACTATTCTGTATGCCACTGGTGTGGGATGGGGAGCCATGTAAGTGTACAAAGCAGGGGTGGGTAAGGAGAAGGGAGCATAATTAGTGTTTGAGAGGAAGTCTTGCTATTAGAGTGAAAGCTTCAGAGTAATTGGGAGAGAAAACTCCATACCTAATCTTGCTCCTTTAGTAGTGAAATGATATAAAGTTGTTATCCTAAGATCTTCCAGTTTTTATTCTAAACTGCAGTTTATGTTAGCAAATAATAGTAGCTCTGTCTGCTTATTCTTCACAGCAGGTTATGTATCTCTTGATTCTTACAATGTTTCTTTGAATTTTTAAGAGTAAATAATAACCTACCAATTTTTCTTAAGTAATGGGTTTTTAAATGCACTCTGTTTAATAATAAAAAAATGGGGTTTTTCTGCAGTAGTTGAATCTTAAATGCTTTTTGGAGAAATGTTTAGAACTGTGTTTATTGGTTACATAATTAGCCGTGGATTTATGCTATTGTTAGTACACCAGAGAATGCTTATTCATTTTTTATTTTCATTTTTTAATATAATGTTTCAACATAGCTCCTGGTATTAGTAATAGATGAGCCTTTGATTAGCTTTTGGTTACAGTTTTTGAGGTTTGTCTTTGTATTTATATTACGACCACTACTTTTGGCAAAGTACATATACCAGCAAAGTAATTCTTCACACTTAATTACCTCTTGGTGTTATTTAAATCTGTTCAAAAGATGTGGGGAGAAAAAAACCAATAAAATCCTTGAAAGAGCCTGAAACATTTAAGAAACCTGTATCATTGAACCTACCTTCCTTTAACGGAGGCCCTAAGGAGGAGTGATGTAGCAGAGAGAGATGATGTGTTGTGTGTTTTCCTTCCACTGAATTGTAAGTGCTGTGGATACAGGTACGGACTGGAGTAATACTCTTATATATTTCAGGCATAAAATTGTATGTGAGTGTACAGACATGCATTTTCTGACGGGTTATTTAGCAAAAGCATTGGCATTTTTTATAGTTACCAGGGCACAATACCAAGGAATGTGTAGAGGGAAGTGTATTTNCGCCCGGTTGCCATGACAACCGCGCCCCTCCGCCGTTGCCATGGCGGGCGAGCGGGGAAAAGGGGCGGGGCGGTCGCCATGGCGACGGCGGCCCGGGGAGGTGGTGGGAGGGGGGCGCGAGCGGCGGAGCCTCCCGGATTCCCGCCCTGCGCGCGCCCCACGTGACGTCACCGAGGGGGGCGGGACGCGCCAAACGCGCGGGTTTGGGGGGATCTGGTGGGTCTCTTCCAACCTGGTTGTTCTATGATTCTATGATTCTATTATATAGCTCAGTGTGCTGTTACTGGCTTTATTTCTATGTACAGCTCATATGCCCTTCTTCTGTGAATACTGTGATTGTTTTCAGTACACTATGACCACGTTACTTGCAATAAATAGGGGTGATTTACTGAGGTGAGATAAATGTGTTGCTATTTGCCCTTCTATTTCCCTTCCTATTTTCCATTCTGCAGGAGCAGATGAACTAATATGAAATTCTTTCCTGTTCATTTGGTTGTTCTTTAGAAAGTGGTAATAAAGATTGTTGTGAAGTAACCACTTAAGAGAGGATCACAGACAAGGATTGGAACTAAAGGCCCTGTGCATCAGGACATATTGTGTATAGTAACTGTTCCTTTGAATTGCTCAATATTGTGTTACGCAATTATGACATTTAGTTGCTGTATTTTTACTGTGAGATTTTTACACTTTATTGCTGTACCACTGTCAAGGGAAGGTACTGCTTATGGTGCAGGGAGAGGAAGAGATCTTAAGACTATTTCTGGGGCTCAGCCCACAATTAAGTGTCATTCATTTGTAGCATTAAGAGGATGAACGGAATACTTGCTGTGTTTGCAAGCGAGTAAGCAGTTCTCTGAACAAAACTTGGTTTAGCAAGAATTCAAAATGAGCTTTTGAAGAGTTTCACTTAAGCCTGAGTGGAATTTTCCATCTAGTGGGAGTAGAGCTGTGGTTGCTCTGACTGTGCTGAGATGAATTGCACAATATAAGTAGGATTAAATGCTACATGGACAAATCTCAATCTCTGTGTGCATACTTGTTACTCCCTGTTGAGCTAGGGCATTTGATTACATATCTGCAGTTCTATTAAAAGTTACTTTTTCCCCTTCCGCCATGCAGATGTTCTATATGGAAGGGAACACTTAGGTTCACAACTTATTACTTCACTTTTTTTTCCCCCAAGAGTTAGATAGGTTTGCTTTAATAGTTACTTTGTAAGATGAAGGAATGTACAGAATGTTTTGGATTAACAGGGAGGTAATCAGGAGGTAATGTTTTAAGTATGAAACAAAAACATAACCTCCCTTTCGCCTCTTCCTCTCCCTTTAGAAGACCTGTGATCTCCTCAGAATAATCTAAATTTGAGTTACCTTCTGTCCTCTCATACCAGGGCATGGATAAAGTGTTTGTTTAATGTTAAATGCTCTGAAGGAGTAAATTGAGTATTGCTATATCGACTTGGATGTTTTCATTCATTGAAGTCTAGCCCTATTTGAGAGTGTGACTTTTTAATCTTTTAAGAGTTGTTTTAAAAAATTAGTTTTAAAATGTCAAACAATATAAGGGGTTTTTAAAACTCTTTGGGTGTATGTGCCTTGTCTTCCACTTGATGAAACTGTTAAATTCTTAGTGAAAATTCCCCTTTAAAATTTTGTCAAATAGCCAGATTTCAAAGCAGTATTGCTTCTAGGTGTATTACTCTGCAAGTCCTTGAGGAAATTTGCTATCTGATGGCAATTTAAATGGAAATGTGAACATCTTTCCATGAAATTATCACAGTTAGGAGATAAACAATATTTTCTTGTGAAGAATTTTTGTAGCTTTCATCTTTCTGTAAACTGGAGGAGTTAAATTCCAAAGTCCCCTGATGCTGTTTTCAGTCAAGCACCGAGATAAGTGGCATGAACTAGTCCTTTACAGCTGTTCTCTTCTTCCTGCCCTTCTGCATCCGCTATCCCGAACTCATATTGTACCATTTTGATTTTGCACTTGAGTGAGCTTGTCTTTAATATACAAGATAATTACTGTGATGATTATTTAGTGACAGACACTAAGATAGAAGGAAAACAAAACTGTGTTTGGCAAGGAAAGATTTTCTGTAGGATGGAGCATTGTGAGCTGTCCCGTTACTGTAATTCCTAAAAGAGTGCTTAGAGAAGGACAGGGGAAGTCCACATCAGCTGCAAGCAGACTGGCAGCTCAAATGCTATTGTGGCTCTGGTGGGAAGACTCAGACAGATCTGTTACATGATATGGGTGCATCTGCTTGAAAGTGTGTGGATTTACATGGATCTAGTTACCTCCTGTTTTGCAAAGGCAGAGGAAACAACTGGACTTTTTTATTGGTACATTTTTCCTTGGAAGTTACTACTTTTTCAGCTTGCTTGTCAGTATGGGTTCTGTGAAACCTAATGGGCCACTGACAAAGTCAGCTTTGTTAAAAATCACACAGGTGAAGGCAGCAAGCTATCAGAAGTGTCCTCTGTGATCCCTTTCTCACAGCAGTGCTGTGGTGCTCTGCAAGCACCAGCACAGCGTTCCATGGGTTCCTGTGAGTCGCATCCATGTGCAGTGCTTTAAGACCTGCTGTGCTGGTTGCCTGTGAGCTCAGGATGATGTTCCTTTACTAAACTTTGGGGCTTTTTGACTTTTGAAGAGGTTAGTTAGACCAAACTCTTTAAAGATCTGTTTCCCTAGGGATTTGGTGGACTCTCTTTGGATATATTACTTAACTCTTACCTTCTTCTCTTTCTTAGCAGAGAATTACATTTGTCAGACCCTCCCTCTGCAAGAAGTGATACAGGCTATTGCCTCTAATTTCTTTCAAACCTTGGTGAGAAATTGAAAAAAAACGTAGGGGCCATGATTCCTTGAGTCTTACATGTGTAATGTGATACTCTTGGGTTTATTCGGTGGGTAAATAAGCTGAGTTTTGTTGACTTACATCTTTAATAAATATTAACAGATGCCAATCCAGACTAATGTGCAAAATATAATTTTTGTTATAAAAGATAAAACTCTATTCATGAAGTGAGATGTTTGGTGTAAATTGTTCCATGAATCGTTCTGCACAAAGTGCTGTTCAGAGATTTAACTATTGTCAATACCAGCAAACTTAGAAAGATAATTTTAAAATGCTGTTTCTCAAAATACAAATTTCTACTTGAAATACGAAGTTGAATTTTAATCTCTTATAATCAATTTTGGTGTAGAGTATTTAAAAATATTTGCAGGAAAATTAAAAATAGACCTTTGGTTGCACTCTGCTTGAACCTAGTGCAAAACACTAATTGCTTTCAGTGGTTTTCTGAGTAGTAAATTAAGATCTCATGATGTTGCATAAAACTGTATCCCTCAAATGTGGTTTTCAATTGCCAGGTATACTTAATTTATTTATGTTATTGTGTAGTCTTTTGCCGTTGACTGACTTATCTCTGGTTCTTTGAAGCTTACCTAGTAAGATGCAGAATGCTATTCTGATGCAGCTTGGCCTGATTTTTAGTCTCGCCATTACTTTTTTCACTTAAGTTCCCAAATTCCTTGCATATTTTTTTCAGACATCATTGCTCAGTTCAGTACAGATAAGGGGGAAATATTAGTTCCATAGGTGACATCTTTTGCTTTTTAACAACAAATTAAATTCTGTAAAGATGCATATGTAAAACTATGGTCTAACTGTTGTAACCTGTGTATGATAATGATGCAAATAATTGCGTTCTGTGTTTTAAGAAATTTGAAAGAAAGTTTATTTAATAAGTGAGATTGATCCAGGTTTATTTTAGCTTCTTAGGAAGTGGAGCACCTGACTATGAATTCTAGGGTTCTCTAAGAGTCACAGTTGTGTCTTATTTTGTAAGTCTATGAGAGCTTGCTTTTTAAGGAAACATCTTAAGGCAAGACCTATGTATAGTTGTATTAATATTCTAGAAAGTGGTATGAATTTAAATGGTCACTGATCAATAATGTTACTTGCATGTTGGTTGCTTTTTTTTTCAAGGAAGTCAATCTTTGTTGACCTGTGCGTATTAGTTTTATTACTCTGTGGTGTTTAATTGTGTTAAATTATATCCAGTCTGTCACGTGCATGGTTCTGCTGCATTGTAGCCCTAGGACAAAATTTGTACAGGCTTCATGGCAAAAGGGCCTGGGGTATAGGATGAAATTCAAATGTAAAATAAAAAGTGTCTGTGAGACTTTAAAATAAAATTTTCACTTTATGCTGAATAAAGAGCCCAAGAGACGAGGAGTGAGGGAATTCTGGTTAAAAGATATCTTCAGTTTGTTTGAGAAGAGCTTGCTGGAAGACATTCATGCATACCTTGTTAAAATTGTCATTTTTATAAGTTGTTTAAATGGAGCTTCCTTGATTTTAGTTTTGCTTCACGCCTCTCCAGTTGTGTATGTGGGTTTAGTACATCATCGTGTGTCAGACTTGAAAGCAGATGTCTGACTTTCTGTAGGTTAAACTGGTATCCTTGGTAAGTGGCCAAAAAAGATAGCTGAATGGTTGTGCTAAGAACACTTCCTCTGCCCTTCTCTTCTTTTTCCTTTATTTTAGAGTGGCATGTCGCTGGTAGAAGTAATGTTAAAACTTGCCCATTTTCAATTGTAATTTCTTTAAGACTGGGAATCTTATCAGGGTCTGATAAGCAAAGTGGTTTTGAGGGAGTGCCTTTTCATATTAGATGAACACGTGTTTGGCCGTATTAAAATAGCTGCTCTTGATTACAGTTGTTTATAAAAGCATCTCCCTGGGTTTCCATATCACGTACATGTATTCTCAGTCTTTGGTCTCTGCTTTTTCCTTTGGTTTGATGTTTGGTGGTTTTTTTCTTAATCTAGTGTCTGATCAGTATAACTGCTTAGCATTATAACTGCTTTCAATTATTTGGAATGCCTGTGATACTAGGAGCAGGCTCTGACACATCAGAATGTACTGTCCTTGCTGGTGAAGCTTGTGAGGATCACTTTTCATTGCTGTACAAAGACAGATATCCTTTTGATTAAAGGTGAGGTTCTCAAAGCACAGGAGCTGATATAGGCATTTGGAAAAAGGAGCCATGTACAAAACTAAAACCTACATTAGCATGCATTGTTTTTTAGATACTTACCGTTTTATGCTGTATTTTGTAGTGTTAAATCTCTTGCTTGACATCTGAGATGGAAGTTTTGCATGGCTGGGGAAGAAAGATGGAGGAAGAGGAATGCATTTCCCCTCTGAGCATAACTCCTTTCTTGTGAGGAGACTGGCTTGAAATTCCTCCATTTCTACTTAGATTCTCCTCTCTGTGCAATCCTGATTATGTAGTCATTGATCCTGGACTGTAAAGTATTTATGAAATAGTTCACTGGCAGTATATATTAATAAGAAGATTTTCAGATCTCTTTTTTTTAGCATTTAAAATATGTGATTTAAGAGCAGTTGTTATTTCTCTAGAATGCGATGAACCAAACACTGATGAAAAGAGACTCTAACCTGCTGCGACTTAAATAAATAGTTAAATAAACCTAGAGGTTAGCTACCTGGAGATATTATTTGAGATTTCTTCATAGGAAGGCAAGAAAAGAGATGTTGTTTAAATTGTGTCAGCACGTTCTACAGCAGATCTCCATTTGAATATAACATTTCTGTTGGTCTAAAGTTTACATGCAGTATTAGTAACATTTTTCATAGGTTTGCATTTTAGAGATCTTTGTTGGCTGGCTGGCTGAACTACAACAATTCAAGTTTCTGTTGTTGATTAAGCTTGGTATCAGTTGTTCACTTTTTACAATAGCCTAGGTCTTGGTGACAAGAGAAATGTCAGTAATTTCTTTGTAGAGATCCCTTGGAAACATACGGAGAAACAACTCCTGGCATAGCTTGTAAATAGCCTGTGTAGTTTCAGCAGCATTTACAGCTACTCTGACTCATAAGGTGCTTCTGTGGAAAATATTGGCCTTCCAAAAACAAGGTTTTCTCTTAATTGCCCAAGTTGGAAGAATGAAATACTCAACACAATGTATAAAAGAGATAAGAAGTTTGGGCAACCATTATCGTAACTTTAGAGAAGATAGGTAAGAATTAGAGGCTTAGTACTGCATAAGTAATCTGAAGGTAAACTTCATCTGTTTCTGTCCATGGTTGTGTTCAAACGTTTTCTGGATTATATTCATGTGTTGATTATAGAACTAAAACTTCCAGCATATGTTGATACTTTTGTAATGTTTTTCTACTTGTCACATAAATATTGAGATGCTATATCAAAGCACAGATTATTCTGAGTTTTTTTTCCTTCATAATTTCAAATTAAAGAACAAAAAATTGCCTTCAGACCAATTATAATGCAGGTTTCCATGGTGAAATAATTATTTAAAATTAAGTGCTTTGGATACTTTACTTGTGAAGAAACACAGAGAACTAACAAAATGGAAAGTAGTTGTGTTTCCCTAAAAGAAAAATGCAAACCAAGCAAATCAAATGAACAAAAGAAACTTATATATATATATATGTATAGGAAAACATTGTTCATAGTCCAGGAAACCTTACTGTTATGTTGATGAACAGGTACTGTCCTGCTGTTTTGTCCCCAGTATGGAGGTCCAAGTTACATTAATTGTGTGGAAGTAAGAGTTTTGGTTGTTTGGTTTTTGTTTTTTTAATGCTCTCTTTGGACCTCTCTGCCTGGAAACCTGTAATACTGCATTTCAAAGTTGCTAAATTTCATCTTTCAAGAGAGAACTTAAATGGGGAAAAAAAGAACATGTAAATAATCATGAAGACTTTAACTAAAAGAAGTCTTTTGTTTCACTTAAGGCAGACAACACAACGCTCTTGACTCTTTACAATAGGAACTGAATCTGTTGCTAAGTATTTTCCTTGGTGATGCCCATCTTTTCCCATAATACAATGCAATTGTTTTAATTCTTACTTTAGAATTGATAATATGACTTGTAACCATTGAGCTGTGTGGTGAGGGAAAGAGAAAACCTCTTTCTTGTACAACTCACTGTGTCTGTATAGATTCAGACAGAAGCCTTATTACAATTTTTCTTTTCCTGTGCACTTGTGACATAACTAGCTCCAGGGTTTAAAGGACACCATCTATTCAATTTTTATTTATTCATCTATTTTATGGCTGTTCCCAATGCCATGTTCTGATATTTAATGGAGGCAAGGTATGTTCAGGTATTTCAGCTGTAAGCAAAATTGTGATGCTCCAGTACTCTCTAGGGGAACTGTATTGTTAATAAGATATTATTATATCTTATATATAATTGATAATATGTAGATCATTTTGACAACATACAGTAAACCTGGAAATAGATATTTTCCTCCTTGTTAATCTTTCTAACAGCTTTAAGTATTGCTTAATGTAGTGGACATATTTTCAGCTACAAGTGTGATTTTTCCAATTAATTCTACTTATTTGTTTCTGTGAACTTCATGTAAAAGGTAATCATTATTTGGTTTGTCAGTTTGGGTAATATAAGGGGGGGTAATAAGAAAGGGAGAAAAATAAGCACAAAGGAAACACCTGCATTTTGGGGGGGGATTGTTTTTTTTCTAAAGAAGTTTAAGATATTTTTATTTACAGCTAGTGTTCTGTTATTTGTAGCCAGAGTAATAAATCTGATGCTTTGATGTGTGCAGAGGAGTATAGAAACTTTGTGCCTTATGAGAATTGGTCATAAACTATGTCAGTTTGGAGGGTTGTTCAAGATGTAAGTGTTAAGGGTGGAAATCCATTGAATCTACAGTTACACAAAGTGAAACCTTCTCAGATTTATTAACTTTTTGTTCTTGATCATGGACTGTTTGAAGTAAACATGTTTACATCCAATACTTTGTGCACCTAGATAAACAGTACCGAGTTCAATGTGTAGTACTACCACAACAGTTGTTAATAGCCCTTAAGATTTACTAGAAGTGTATCATGTGAGGATTTTGTGAATTTCAGTGCTTGTTACTGCCTTGAGATATAATAATTAGGTTGGCATACTGTATGTTTTTATATAGAATAAACATTAAATTAATTAATAGATTTTTAAAGTCTATTTATATACAATCTGCATGTAAAGAAAGTGTCACATACTGAAAATACTTCTTTTCTCTAGCCAAGTATTTTTCAAATCAAAGAAAATGAAGCAGGTTAAATACAGGTTTGTACACATGCAAGTGATGCCTTAACCGATTGAAGACTCCATTGCTTGTACTTGTCTGCAGAGAAGATGAGAAGAGGCAGCCCGCAACAGGTTTTAGTCATGTAGTTGCCAGGGAACGCATAGAGTCTGAATGGTGAAGTGGCCAAGGTTGGAGGTCCTTTTCCCTTCTGCCAACATCCTGGCAAGGCAATTGCCACCAGATAAGTTAAACTAATCTCAGGGATGGCACTGCTAAGGGATAAATACCAAAATAGTTTAAGAGCCTTGAAGTATTTCTTTCCTTAAGCTTAACATGTATTGTTGCAGGTACAAACTGAGTTATAGGGATTGCTGTAACTGTGTAATGACTTTTATTGATATGGCTTGTGAGATTGCTTCCCATAATTGTTGCTCAATCCTAAATAAAATAAATAAGAATACAGATGGTGGACTCAGCGTTAAAGCAGATAGTTGATCTTGGAGGCTGATATAGCAGTAAAGAAAAATTTGCTGCACTGGGTTATGTCGTTGTTTTGTGTTAATCAGTTATTTTTTTTGCACTCACTCTTCCTCTGGCTTTTTGAGAATTGATTCTGTTTAGTTTTATTTACAGGTAAAAGAATACATCTAAGTGAGACTCAGTAAGGTCAAAACTGTGCATTCATAATCTAGGATGCTGTTACAGATCATGGAAAAAGCAGTGTGTATTTTTTGACATTCTTCTGGCTAACTTCTTGCTTTATTCAGGAATGAAACCAAGTGCCTTCAAAACATGTACACATAAGTACCTTCAGGGTATGCAGTAGTTCAGGGATAGGTCACTAGTGGTGACTTGGCATGATGTCTTGCATGTGTATGTGAAAACTGTTTTTGGAATGTTATCAGTTCTGTTGCTTGCAGGGTGGGGAGCTATTTTTTTTTGAAAGAAAAAGAGATTTTTAAAAAAATACTTTTAAAAAAAATAATAGAAGAAACAGTAGGAATGTTAACCCATCTCAGATTTGGGAAGTTACTTGTCAGTGTGAAATACATTCCTGGTGTTCCCATATGTGTTCCCGTAAGCAGTTACTTTATTGTTCTTAAACTTCTGTGGTGCTTTTGTGCCTTAATAATGACCTTATAGGAGTGCTCTTCTGAGAGTTTCCAGTAAGATGTTGGTTCCTGTGACTACGCTGCACTCTGTGTAAATCTGCAGTATGAGAAGTTTGCATTGGTATACAGCAGGTGTGTGATACAGTGGCAGGTTGGTGGTTGGATTACCCTTTGGGTGAGCGGTAATTGTAGGTTTGCATTTCCCTCAGGCACAGAAGGTTGCAGAACTGGGTCCCCCGTGTCCAGGGCTAGTTCTTCACCCGTTGGGCAGCCTTGTTTGCTCAGGATTAGAGGTTGTCATTGCCTCCTGACTTAGGATCCTCAGAGTGCTAAACAGAGGGTTCCAGTAAGTCTTCTATATGGGGTAATACTCAGCTGCTGAGGTTCTTGTAGAGAACAATGTAGGCCATGAATACAGGTGAAGATTATACTTGTCTCTGTTTTTTAGAATTGCACTTCTGCTGTATATACATTCAGTATAAAAGCTGAGGTGACAGTCTCTGTTGTGGATCCAGACTTTAGGCAGCTGAGACAATTTTGTCTATAATGTGAAATTAACAAGGCCAAATGTCGGGTCCTGCACTTGGGATACAATGGTAAGCAGTGCTACAGACTGGGAGAAGCCTGGCTAGAAAGCTGCCAGGAGGAGANAGAGGAGGGTAATGGCCTCTTCTCCCAAGTGACAGGGAACAGGACAAGAGGGAATGGCCTCAAGCTCCGCCAGGGGAGGTTCAGTCTTGACATCAGGAAAAAATTCTTCACTGTAATGGTCATTAGGCAATGGAATGGTCTGCCCAGGGAGGTGATTGATTCACCTTCCCTGGAGGTGTTTAAGGCATGGGTGAATGAGGTCCTGAGGGGCGTGGTTTAGAGATTGGTGGGAATGGTTGGACTCGATGATCCGGTGGGTCTCTTCCAACCTGGTGATTCTATGATTCTATGAAATGCAGAGCATTCATTTCTATTTCTATAGTAGATTGATGAAATAATAGTATGGAACAAAATTTATGTACCGGTTCTTCATGTATGCATATGCATATGTTAAGAGTCTTTAATGTCATGTTTTTACAAGACAATAAAGTTAGAGTCGGTTTATGTAGAAATTGTTCTCAGTTCAGTTTTTTATTACTAGGAATTAGAAAACCATTCCAATTCATTTCATCGTGTTTGAGTAGAAAATGCCTTCTGAAGCATGTAGGGGAAACCCTGGCATTTTATCCATTTTCCACTCTTCCTGCTGAAGACATGTCAAATTCCTTGAGATTTATAAAAGGTCATGAACAAAATAAAGAACATTCATGAGTATACAGTTATTTCTAATTAAAAACTAGACATTCATTACGGTATCAGAATTTCATGTGTTTGGAAAGAACATCTACATGTGAGAATCTCTTGGTTAAGAAAGTGTGGTTTAACAATTCTGTTCTTTCTAAAGGAATTACTGGAGGCAAATCACTTCTCAGATTTAAGTTTACTGTGCAGTGGAATTAAAAAGTTCTTGGTTTAAAAAATTGAAGGTTTTTTTAAAGAGCTAATCTGACTTTCTTCTTGCACTTTCTCAATACAGCATTAAAGCTCTTCCATATGGAAGAGCTTCCAGTTGTGACTGCTCTGCTTTTGCATCCTGTTGGGAAGGGCAGCCAGTCTTTGAAAATGAAATGCAAAGATGATCTTTCTTAAAATCATTCTCTGCAAGGGAAGACATAGGGTGGTGGAAGATAGAACATACTGCCAGAATGTGAGGGTGAAAATTCCCACAAAAGCCTGTTGTTCAGAGGTCACACAGCTCTTTACTTCCTCTGAACAAGGTCTGTTTTCCAGTTATACTATGGCATAATATGGCGGAACTATTACATTTTTTCAGTTAAGTCCATTTTACTGTCTTGTGTTCAAAACTCAGTTACCGGTTCAACGTGTAAACTTTTTTTCTGTATTTATTAGATGAGAACTGAAGAAAACAACTAGTTTGATTATTGATTTAAGTTTGCTAAGAGGTATTTGAAACCTTAGAATACCTTTTAATTTAATTTCACTTTTAGGATATGTAGGCATGATCCTGCAGGGCTTTTTTCTAAAGGCTCAAAAACAGTTTGTCCATTTTGGCAAGGGATAATCTCAACAACCTGTTATTTTGTAAGCTGACAGTATGAAAGAAGCAATTCAGGAAAAGAATGAGAGGGTAAGAGGAGGGAAGGCCATCTCTCTGAATCATCACAATCAGCTGGGAAGTGTCAGAGTGTAACTTCTGCCATGCTGCATTTTATGTCACTTGAGTTATTTTGCCATTCATTTCTAAACAATGAGATAACTTTCTCAGTTGTCTGAGAATGTGGGTTGCTGAATTGTGCCTCTGTTACAAAAATTAACACATGCAAGAATTACTTAGCTTGGAATGACTTAGCCTAACCTGCTTTTAGTTGATACAAGATTTTTATTTGCTTCAACTCAGTATACGTAGCTGCTGAAGTTCTACACAGCTGGTTAGTATGTTAATATACCTGAATAGTTAATTCTCTGTATATTCATAAATCTACAGGCAGTTAAAACCTTAATAACATTAAAAGAAAAAAGTTCCTTTTAGGCTTGTGCTTTATATGCAGTCTTGAACCTTACGAGTTATTTTTTAATACATAAAAAATATTTAATTTTGAGATACTAATTAGAAATAATGGAAAACTGTTTTCTGAAGATGATCAGAGGACTGGAGCACTTTTCCTATGAAGACAGACTGAAAGCATTTGAGTTGCTCAGCCTGTAGGGGAGAAGGCCCTGGGGAGACATTATTGCAGCCTTCCAGTACCTTAAGGGAGCCTACAAGAAACCTAGAGAGGGACATTTTGCAAGGTAGCAAAGTGATAGGACAAGGGTTAATTGTTTAAACTGAAGAAAGGTAGATTTATATTAAATACAAGGAAGAAATTTTTTACTATGAAGATGGTGAGACACTGGAATAGGGTACCCAGAGAAGCTGTGGATGCCCCATCCCTGGAAGGTGTTCAAGTCCAGGCTGGATGGGGCTTTGAGTAACACGACCCAGTGGGAGGTGTCCCTGAATGTGGCAGAGAGGTTGGAACTGGGTGAACTTTAAGGTCTCTTCCAGCCCAAATCACTCTTACGATTTTTTCCAACGTGTCCTTTACTTGTGTCTTAGAAATATGTTTTAAAAAACAGTGGGAGATACGTCCTGAAATTCCAGTAGACACCATGTAGTGTTCATTAGGAAACATCTAATTAAAAGCATGGATTTGAATAGCTTTAAGCTAAACTCATAATACATGAGAATGATTGCTGTATAATAAGTAATGTAAAGATTAAGAAAGATGGTGCAGGACCTGCTTCATGACCTGATTGCTTCATTTCTTTTTTTTTTTAACTTTATGTAAGCACAAGAATTTCTGAAGGAAAAAAAGCCTCTGACATGGCTCTTTTGTATGATTTGTATTTCTGGTCAAATACTTTCTCACTACTGAGAAGAAAGACTGTACATTTTATTTGGGAGAAATATGGTTTTGTTTTAATTGCATTGCCCTTTGTTTTGTTTTAGCCAAAGCAGTGAATTTGCAGCTGGATGACAAAATTGATATTTCTCCTTTTTTCTAGGTGTGGGCACTCTCCTGTGTACCGTTCACGTGAGATGTCGGGTTGGGCCCTAGTTCCATTTGTTATGGTAAATGAAGTACCACATACAGTGCTGTCCTTGCTGGAGGGGCTTCCAGACTCTACCAGTCCTTGCATACGTCAAAATAATATTCATGGAACGCTTCTACAAGTGAGTTTTGAGGGGTTGTTTGTTGTATTTGGGTTTTTTTACTGTGTGGTTTTTGCTAGACTTTTTTTTTTTGGTCATTCTTTGCAGCTGGGTGACACACAATGAATTGTGCTTAACATTGTCAGAAACTGTATGAAGGCTGCTTTTGAGTTGATTCTATTTGACAATAAATGTGGAATGCACATTTCAACCATCATTAGAAAGCTGTTGGCTGTAAATACCTGCTTTTACATTTCATGTAATGTTTAAAAGATCTCAGAAATTAAAGTGCTTTGAGAGCAAATATCTTTATCTAAACATATCTGCAGAGATTTATGTGACTTGCCCAAAATTTCAGACCAAATCTGAGGCA
Organism: Piaya cayana; assembly: GCA_013389865.1. NCBI lineage: Eukaryota > Metazoa > Chordata > Aves > Cuculiformes > Coccyzidae > Piaya > Piaya cayana. Next base: position 42,303 of record WAAB01014259.1, on the reverse strand, counting down.
AAGCTGAACTTCAAGCAGCAGTGGTATTGTAGATATCATAGAATAACCAGGTTGGAAGAGACCCACCAGATCATCGAGTCCAACCATTCCTATCAAACACTATCAAGACTTTTCACTTACCTACATATATAAATGTTAGTTCATTTGCGTTTCCTGCTACGCTAGCAGCTTCCTGTCAGTTTGCTGTACAAGTTATGATAAACTTTATACTGTTCGTGTGAAAATATTCTGGAGTACGGCTTGCTATCCACTTGGAATCAGAAGTTTCTTCACTCCCCGTATATCATTCCTTTGGTTTATGACAGTCGGTTTACTGTTTGATTTTTGAAGATATTGTGGTAATAAGTTATCAATTTTTATTGCCTGTTTTTCACAAGTAATCCTGCAACAAAGGGTTATTGTGGGTGATGAGTTCTGTTAGTCTGCCTTAGTTGGCAAGCTACCTAGAGTACATGTTCCCACTGTAAACTGTGTGGGAGTTATGTGTGTGGTTTTATTTTGTTTTTCATTACTGTATCTTTTCCAGCATATTATTTCCATGACCTTATGGGAAAACTAGGATGGGGGAATGAATGAAGTCCCTGTAGAACTGTTACTGTCAACTTTACCTGTAAAGGCTTTCAGCCAGTTGAACCTGGATTTGGATGATGATTGGTTACAGCAAAGGTTGTCACAGGATGTGGTGTGGTCACATCCAGTCTCTTCTGCTCTGAACAGCAGACTGTGTACCTGCATGTGTGCAAGTGCTTAGACCTGTGAGCTGCTGCATCTGCATAGGAAGGGATTGTCATTATCAAATTGCCTGTGCAGCTGTTGTGTGTCACAAAACTACTGAACCTCCTGAAGTGTTAGGAAGAGAGCTTTATTCCAAAAGAGAGAATTAAGTGCTTCTTCAGTCCAAAATGATTACAACCGCACATGAGTGTGTGGGCTGCCTGTGGAGTATAAAACCACTGCTGCCTTCTTAGTGATCTGGAAAAAAAATAATAAAGGAGGGTTGCTTCTGAAAGAGCCCAAAGGATGATCTGATTTTTAACCTAGTGTTGCTAACACAATCTTATGGGTAGTTTTAGGGAGCTTTCTTTTCCATATCTGTAAGGCAGGAGATATTTTTAGGACTTTAATGTGATTTTTTTTGTAGTTTTGAGCAGCTACTAGAAACTAATACTGCACCAGGGAGAGACTGGTGTTATCAGAGTATGACATCTTTCAAAAAAAGTCATTGTACAATAACAGTTCAGTGATGTTTGCTCTCTAGCATTTGTCTTGGGCTTTGCTTTTATGGTTTGTGAAACAAGGTTGTGTAAGGCTTTGTTTAACATTTAATCTAATGAAATGCTGCATTATCTCTTGCTAGTTAAAAATAACAAAATATTCAGAAGAAGTATAGTAGGGTGATAAGGATGTGGAAAAAGGGAGGCAGTGGTGTTTGATGTCATACTTCTAAAACACTAATGCCAGGTAGTTCAACAGGTAGTTAGCATGCTCCTGTAAATAGTACAAAGAGCAAAGTACTGTGACTTTCAGGGGCTGCTGGATGCATGGTTTCAGTTTCCATTTTGTATATGTAAGGTGGGATGTGCAAAGCTGCTGCTAAGGCTTATTGAATTGTAGAAACTTATGGGAGTGTTAGTTAAAGTGCTGTTTCTCTGAAGGCTTACTTGAAAAGACTGTGATCTGGCAGTGTTTGTAAGTGTTTGCACTGTATTTCCATGACACAGTAAAGAATTTATCTTCCTGTTTTATATCAAGCCAAAACAAAAATCCCTGTACAAAACCCAGTAAAATTTAGATTTATTTTTTTTCCCCAGGAGTACAAAGGCCAATGTCTTATGAAAGTGGAATTCAGTAATTTAATTTATTTTGTTCAGTCACATTAGTCAGACGCTAAGGAGGTTCATTGCATGACTTTTTTATATCAGTGTTCATATGCTGTCAAGACTTGAACAGGAAAGTTGGAATAATTCAGACTTAAAGCTTATGCAGCAGTGCCAAATGTGATGAATCTTGAAGGTGTATCTCAGTTATGTTTCAGACTTATGTAATCATTTCATCTGTTGGAAGACGAATGTTAAGTTACAGGAAGATAACTGAAGAAGAGTTCAGCGTATCCAAACGTGATCTGGTTTTCAAAATGCTGAGATTGACAAGGAGTGCTTTTTGACAGTGTTTGCAAATCTGTTGTGTTTAACATTAATACTTTTGTGGTATGTGAAAACACAGTTTTTCTTCCCCAGTGTGATAACTGTGGCTCAGTTTATGTAGGAATATGAATGTGCATGAGCATAAAATAATCTTACGGTTTACATGTTTTATAGAAGAAGAATTTTCAAGAATTATCTAGAAGGAATACTTCTGTAACTCTTACAGAACTGATGATATTCTTCAAATGCATTGGCTTGGATATGACAAATAGTAAGCATAGAATAGATTTTTGTTTCCTTTGTAAGTGCAGTTTCTGTTTTGTTGTATGGTCTGAGCTGGCCTGGGGGACAGAAGGGGTTAGAGAGAATCAAGTCTGTGTTCCTTAAGAAAAAGCAGAAATCTTCTACTGCCCTTCTTGAATGATGAAATATTTCTGGCTTCTTTTGTTTTAAGATCAAGATTTTTTTAGCTGATTAGCTCAGTGGAATAGCTTGTCCAGAGCTTTATGTAAAGACTTCTGGAAGTGTATCAAAATTTATGACTAGGGAACCTTTAACGTTTGTGAAACTTTTTGACTTTTAGCAGTTGCCAAGGAACTTGAAGTGTTTCAGAAGATTATGAAGTATCTTTATCAGAGGATCAAATGTTTTTTTGTCCTTTTGCCTCTTTAGGGCTGGAGTTCCTGCAGTACATATTCCATCTGTTCGGAATAATTGAGAAATTCAAAATTATGCTGTAATTCAGAAATGGTTTATGTTCAATAACCTGTACTTAAGTTATGTAGTTTCAGTTTACTGGTTTGACTTGTAGTGGTATTTGTAAGCCATGCAGGTAGGACATGGTCTGCTTTTTCTTTTCATGTCTGGGTTTTTGTAGAAATGTCTAATCTAATAGACAGCAGTCTTAACTGGATCTCTTAAAACTACAGTGAAGAAGACACTTAGTAAAGAGTGTTTTGAGTCCTGTTTATGAGAACTCCCAGTCTTCAGTTTGTCTAGTTTTATGCATTGCAGTAAACCTGAATGTCTTGAGCAAAACACTTGTTAGAGTCAAGTATTAACCAAATAGTAGTAAAGTTCAAGGATCACTTACATTTAGAATTCAGAGAGATCATATGGCAGTGAACCCTAAGTAGAAAAAGGAATTGTGGAGACTGAGTAGTTCTTCAAAGAAATGATATCTACAAAGGCAGGAATCAACCTAACACAGAATGGATAGAAAGAGTAATGACACACCGGCCTGGACAAATTAGGGGTTCTTTACTGAATGCAAAGCAAAAAGAAACATTCTGAAGCAAGAGTGTGCAGAGAGGAAAATGTAAAGGCCGAAATCAGCTGTAGCCTTCAAAATACTTCTACAGAAATACTTAGTCTTTGAAGATGGAAGCTATTGATAGCTTATATCCGAAAGGAATGAGTTGTCATCTCTATGAGTACGTTAGCACAATCTAATGTGGCTAAATAGTGGAAACTGCTTTTTAACATTAAGGATGGGTTAGTGTTCAGCACTTGCGGGTAGGTTAGATCGATCTGCCAGTATGTATATAAGATTTTGCCTGGGCCTAGGAGATGGATGAATGATCATTTCAGATTCCTGGCTGCCAGTCTTCACTTTATATTTTTAATGATTCTTTGATCCTGCCAGTGATTGGGGCATCTTCATGAAGCTCTGCAGAATTTTTATTTCCATTATTCTAAATCTGGTTAATTCTTATAGTTTTGTGAATTTTAGTGTTGTAAATAGTCTTCTGTAAACCATCAACACTTAATTGTAAATTAATCGAATTATTTTTTAAGCTTGTTATTGCAAATAAAGAGTTTAATATTATAGACATGAATTTTACTTGGATTGTAACGAAGTTACAGGGATCTTAAAAACAATTTGCCCAGAAAACAAGGCAGCACATTTAATTCATCCAGTTGTAGATTATTTATAGTTATTAAAGAGTAAAACTCCCAAATAGATTAACTTCCAGATTGGTTTGCCAAGGAAAGCAGATGTTAGACTTCTGCTTTTGTTTTAATCTTGTGAGAATCAGTTAACATGATTGATGCTGGATTTCAAAGGCTGTGTGATGTGCATAAACTTGGAATCTACTTGTTATTATTACAGTAGAACAGCCGCACTATGACTGGAGCTTGCAGTTGTACTCATTAATTTCCAGAAATTTCTCTTACGTTTGTGCACTGGGAAAATCTGTACTCAGATGAGAGTGTACGTACTGTTAATACAGAGAACAATGCACTGGACAGCTGCAATTAATCATGGAACAGATGTATTTACTATTAAAGTTTATTTTGTTTTCAAATGAAAGAATATTCACATCAATTAGGTCATTAACTTACACATTATCAGTTTGATCTTCCTCACATTCACTTTGGCAAGCCTACAGTTATGTATTTTTAGAACATATGGGATCAGATAAATGAAGTTTATTAGAAGAGGCATCATGTTTTCATTTAACTTCTCTGTGCCTTGTTTTGGACAGTTCCTAAATGTTGAAAGCACTAACCTACTTCCTAAAGGTCTTGTATGGCGTTATAATTAAATAGTGTTTAGCTTGAGATTGGGATCTGCAGAACAGTAAAAAGAAATTTGCTTCCCTTACCTGTCCCATTCACTATGCAATCCCTTCTTTCTGGAGTGCATTTTGCATTCACTTTGGCATCTTTTGGGCACAGATTCGGAGAAAGGAAGATTGATTGACCCTCACCTTTTGCTGCTTTTTTATGAAGAGAGGGAACTACCTAAATGTGCATGCCACCATTTGCTGCCTCCATCAGGAGATGGATTTTCCTGCCAAGATAGAGCTTTTCATAGAAGTTCCCAATGGGTTGTGCAGCTGCACATATTACTGAGGAACATTTCTGCCTGGAAGCTGGTTTGTTCATGAAGATTATTGAAATTTTCAGTGGTACTTGTATAAGCAATCAGGCAACTGCGTAGAAAAGAATAAAAATCCTCTGCCAGGCTATCATGTCCTTGCAGGTGGATCAGAGAATCGTAGAACCACTAGGTTGGAAAGGCCTCATTGAGTCCAACCATTACTATTTGTCACTAAACCATGTCCCCGAGCACCTCGTCTACCTATCTTAAACAACTAGACAGACCTCTCCTAGTCTGCAGCTCTGCATAGGGTTGTTGTGCCCCAAGTGCAGGACCCAGCATTTGGCCATGTTAAACCTCATGCCATTGGACTTAGCCCAGTGGTCCAGCCTGTTCAGATCCCTTTGCAGAACCTCCCTACCTTCCAGCAGATCGACATTTCCACCCAGCTTAGTGTTATCTGCAAACTTGCTAAGGGTGCACTCAATGCCTTCATCCAAGACATCGATGAAGACAATGAACAGGGCAGGACCCAGCACTGAGCCCTGGGGAACACTGCTTGTGACTGGGAATCCTTTTTATCATGACTGGTTCTAGTCACTGCTGTGATTCAAAGTCACAGAAATTCTAGCTGGTCTCCTGTGGTCCCTAGGAAGATTACTCTGCATTTGCCCATCTTCCCAGCTGAGGTCTGGTTTATGGTTTCTCATCTTCTCATTTCAGTCTTGCCACTAACTGTTGTTACTTTGTCACTCCTACGGATTTATCCTGAAATTTGTTCCCTGAGCATATGACAGTGTTTTGAATCACAAATGAAGAATAGTATCTCTTTCTATCCAGGCGGTGCATGTGACCTGCTCTTAAAGAAATATGAAATGTAAGTGGCAAGAGACAGATGAGGAGAGAGAATTTATGTTTTGATGTAGGATTAAAACATTGTGAACATAAAAACAGAAATTCACTTTTTTAATGTTGTTTTGAGTGTCATCTATCAGTAGTCAGTTACTCTTCAGGAATTATTACTCTTAAAATTCAAATTTTCTTTACAATTTGAATTTTCTCACAGTATTCTGTAGTTTTAGTTAGCTAAATTGGTATTATAGCAGTAGGCTGGTTGAAAGAAGTGTTTGGGGGAGGTTACGTTCACTAATTCCATCAGTTCCGTCTGGCATATGAATGTGAAGTCTTGTGCAAGGAATTTTACTATGAGTTTTTGAACCTTTATTTTCTTTGTTTGGCTTTTGAATCCAGCAGCACTGTTTCATCTCTCAGATCTAAAGAACAGAATGAGTCATATCAGCTTAGTCAGTTGCATGTGACAAAAATTAGATTTAGAAGGGGATAGATGGCTTCATAACCCTTTGTATTAATTAATATTAATTTTAAATATTAAATATCCTACTGACTTCAGTGGGACAAGAAATTTACACTTAATATTTTTCAGGGAATAACAACATCCTAGAGAATTAGACTCTTAGCAAAAATACCTTAAAGTGAAAGAATCTAGAATCCTTGTATTAAAAAATAGCATGATTAAAAAACCTGCATGGTTGCTTAGCAGATTTTCCTGCCATCTGTACGTTTATGAAAGTGATTTACTGTTTCTATTTTTGCTTTGTGGAGTTTACTGAATATGGCAAGATTTGCGTGATGGTAGAACTTAGAATTATCTGTATGAATTCTTCGGATATGCTGATGTTCTAAATTATTAATAGAGAGCTGGAAGTGATTTAAAGATGGAAGAATCCATGTAAAGAATGGCTGTAGACTTCATTAAGGCAGAAGGGAAAACAGGACAAGAACATAACGAGAATAGCCAGACTGGGTCATGTGAAGCTTCGTCTCAGTCAGTGTGCTTCTGCCAGCAAGGACCGATAGCACAAGCCTTGGAAAAAATGAGTAAGACAGACCAAGCAGATGAAGAAGCATCTGCATGTGTACTGTCTTAGCTCAGAGTACTCTTGAGCCAGAGATGTATGGATATGACTTTGTTGAAGATAAAAATTAAGTACTGATGAAAAGAAGTAGTTTATGGTGAAAAAATCAATACGTTAGGTAGTTTAATTATCTGGAAGAGTTGTATGAAGACAAATTATTGTTGATGAAAGTAGCATTTGCTTAGTGAATGTGGATGCCTTTTCCTTTCATTTGAGAGGAGAAGGATTTTAGCTTAATTTTCTACAAAGGAAGGTCAAGCTTTGCACATTTGAGATTATGATCACACTCATGTTTTGAGTTTAATGTAATACCTCAACACTTACTCAGGGGAATAAACTCAATTTAAATAAATATAAGCATTTGAAAATAAAGCAGAGAAGAATGATGCGTGAAGAGCTAGCAAGCAAGCAAGCAAGGGACCTTTCTTATTACAGGACCGAACAGGTAATAAAAGACCAGACTCCAGTGTCTAGAATGTGAGAATATGACAACAGGAGACAAATTAGACAACTATGTTTTGAAGGTCATTCTTACATGTTGATCCTTGTGGCTGAGTGAGAGGTATGCTTCTTGTTAGCTTGACCTAGAAGTAGTTAATGTGAATTACCAGCAGAGGTGTTAGTGACCGTATTTTTTTCCTGTTTTGCTTTGAAGACAAAGGATCTCTAGGGTCTGAGGGAATGAATGGGAAAGTAGCATGTTGTTTATTTGGTGTTACTCAGTAGCACAGAAATATTGACTATGGTGAATTACATCTTATTTAGCTTGGCAGTGAAGTTTGAAGTGTAGCAGTTCAACGTTGGCTTATAAAAACTCAGTATAGTAAACAAATATTACATTATCTACAGATCAAAGAAATAAACCTGCTATAATTGAATGTTCTTCCAATGAAATTTCCTTCCAGCTGTTTCTTTTCTAAGCTCAGTTTTTAGTGTTCAAGATAAGCCTTACTTTTAAGATTAGTACAAAGAGAAAATATTGATGTCAAACTGAAACCATATTCACTTATATGTAGCTGGCAATAACAGAGCAGTTGTCTCATGTCTTTATGCTGTAAATTCATATTAACTGTTACATAGAGGTACACTGATATAAGCAGGCAGTTAGCATTTGAGAACAAGATTTATATTTATGACTGCAACAGAAATGCAGCTAGGTTCCAAGAATGGAAGGAGGCAGTCTCTGAAAGAAAGTAATTGATGAATTTTTGCCAGAGATTTTCTTCCAGCTGCTTAGGAAAAGCCTCATGTGGTGCTGTTAATTGACTGGGCAGATCTGCTAGCTGGATATTGCTTTGAAGTTGCTTTAACTGTAATTAGTAATGCTCCCAAATACTATGTTTCTGACTTCCTAAGACTTGTCACTAGTTTTCAAAAGGGTATAGATTTAGACAGCTTTGACAATTCTGTTTGGTCTTTTCATTCAGTTTCTGTGTCACTATGAAGTTCTTTCCTAGAGCAGCTAAGGATATTCAGAGTTACTGTCACTGTAAACCTTGTGTTCGCATCTTTAAAAAAAGAAAGTGTGGTTTTAGTACAGAATAAACAATGTTCATCAGTTAGTGTAAACAAGGCTGCTACTGTTTTTAATTGAGAGATAACTATAGTAAAGACTGCTTTGGGTTGTGCCTGGGACAATTGTGACATTTGCCCCCTTTGCAAAGTGGAATGGATGACTTGATGGATGCACTGCCTCTCTCTCTCCAACACTCTGGATTTTGATTGCTTAACACTATGAATATGGCAAACAGTTGCTATGCAAATGTTTTGGCCTCTCTAATCCAGCGCACGCAGTACCACTTTTTAATGAATAAAAGCTCCTGCAACCCATGTTGCTAGCAGAGATTGAAGGTGGCTGTGTGTGCAGCCATTTGAGGTGCCATGCCTGGTGTTCAGTTTCAGCCATAAAGCATCACTAGTGTTCAGATACCTTCGCTAGTATGGTCTTTACCCAAGACATAACTAGTATTCTAGTTATTTCTTGGGTAGACATGCAGTAATTGAAACCGCAGTGTATGAATGTGGCTGTATAGAACACCATTTATTAGGTGTTAGGATTAAGCTAAGGAAAGAGAAATCCTCGTATAGGTACAGTTTCCATAATAGATAGATTATTTTCTGTTTAGATGATGAAGATGTTAAAAACAACTATAGTTGGCACAATGTTCTACTTTGTACTATTTAAATCTTCCTGAAGAGAGTTGAACTGTATTAGGCTCTGGCTGGTTAATTTGAGTTAGAAGTCCCAGAACAGCAATCGAACCCTTGCGAATTCTCAGATTTTAAGTCTTCAGTTCTATGCATATTTCTTGCACCTGTTTTGTATTATGAGTCTTTAACTATCCCTCATGATTAGTCAGGAAAGTAATCCTATCACTCTGTCACGGGCAGAGGATGTTTTTACAGTTGGGAAGGGAAAAGTTGAAACTTGTAAAGTGTACCAAATATGTAATATTCTCCTAGGTGGTGCACTGGATTAATTTAGTACTCTGTGGAGTTCATTCTTCATCTCCAAAAACATGTTTTCAAACTCACCCTCATAGGATTTCTTTTTTCTCTTCCTTTTGATCTAGAAACTGTGTCTATAAAACTTGCAGAGCCAAAAAAAGATAATCGTGGATACACTTCCTGGATATACTTTGAAAAATACCCATCCATGATAAGTTCTGAATGCTTGAAGGCATATAAAAAATATTTATGAACAGTGAGGGCTTTTTACTACGCTCTTTATTTTCAGAAGTTCAGGCTATGGTGAGATATGTGAGAAGGTACCTTTTTTAGTCTTTAAAAGCTTTCTCAGCCTATGCACAAAGCAGAATATCCCCTCCATGAAAGGAGGAGAAAGCTGGAAAAATTGGCATTTAAAAGAATGCTGGATGGGAGAAATTAATTGAGAGATGAGTAGCTTTAATTGGATAACTACTCAGTAAAGATCTATTCTGAAGGCCAGGATGCAAGAATTTCAAGTATTGTCACAAAAAATAGAAAAAGGGCTTAAAAATTGACTTAAAGTGGCTTCTTTTTATTCAAGATCTAAATTACTGTCAATCTGAATAGATGGCATACTCTGGAAATGCTTCCTTCTGATTTTGTTCCTCTAGTGCTTTTTGCTTGTGGGCCAGAAGAGAGCAGGAAATTGGTATTGAGGCTGAGGAGGGATTGTACAGAAATTTGACTGACAAAGAAACTACACAGTACAGAGTTTATGCGGGGCAGTACAAACAAGAAGTTGTGTTATACTTGTGTCCACTGGTGGAGGGGCTTTTTTTAGAGAGGTAGAGGTGATGTCTTACTGTAAGGAACTATTTATGAGCTTGCTTTATAGGTCAGGGGCTAAGTGGGGAGCAATGCTCTATTGAAAGAAGATATGTTTTCCACTGTCTAGTATGACATTCTCTCTGTTCTTGGGCATTGCTGCTAAAACCCTCAGCATATAATGTGGATTCTGAGTTGGAGCATCAAAAATATGGCTTTCAGTGGAGCTGCAGGCAGCTTAGACTTGACTGCGGAGCCTTTGTCAGGTTCTGGTAACAGCCTAGGTGTGGTCTAACTGCAGAAGATGGCAAGGGAGATGGCTGAGAGGATGATAGGGATGTTTCTAAATTTATCACCTGTCAGGGTCCCTCCTTTTCTCTGCTGCCTCCTTTGTAAAAGGTACCAGTTGGCGCTCAGTCGTCAGAGTGGCCTTGATGTTTGGGAATGTGGAAACCTCCCACCCAGCTTCAAGCCAGAGAAGAAGTAAGGAGGCTTCTGAAGGGATGATAAGCAGCAGGTGCTTCTATGCTCTCCTCCCTCATTCCTTCTTGGGCTTGCACCTCTGCTATCTCTCCCTGCTACCCCTGGCACCCTCACTATCAACTCCCTCCCACCAGCTGTTGTTTCAGATTCTTACATAGCCATATTTCTGTTCTGGACTGTATCCTCTCTTAATGAGTACCTGCTGTCCTGATAGATTGTAATTTACTGTGGTAGGGTTATTACCATGCTGTCTGAAGTGCACATCAAATGTAAGTGTGTATTCACTTTTGTTCAAAAAGTGTACATTCATATTCAGTACATCTTCAATGAGTGTCTTAATCAGGTTTTGGCATGAGATCTCTCCAGGTTGTAGTTGCTCATTCATTCAATAGTTTGTTGGTTTTTGTTTTTTTTTACCTCAAATATATGCAGGTGCTTCCATAGATGCAGAAAAGTCTTTCTGTCAGAAGTGGAGGTTGGAAGAGCTTTAAACCTTGGAAATCAGATTTTTTGGTTTTCAGTGCAAATGCGCCAACAATAAGATTAAAACTTCTGTTTTACTGTGAGAAATTACTTAAGTATTTAAGTGCAGAATTCCTATGATCTAGACGAAAGTTGTTGAGTATTTATAGTTCATACTGACTTTGATTTCAGTATAGCTGAAGTTTCTTAGCACTCTTTTCTTCCTTTACACAGTCCAAACACATGCATTTGTTTAGCTTTATAATATGAAGTTGCAGTTCTACAAGGAAAAAAAAATATGGTAGGAAAAGCAAACTTCTCTTGTTCCCCACAAAATGCTTTTATAGCATACCAAATCCCAATTATATACTCGTCTCACATTTCTAAATGGCAAAAAAATCTTTCATTTATTCTTCTCTGGTTTACTGTCTGTCTTGTTTCATTGGTGAAACAGACACTACTGGCAATGAGAACAGGAAACTGTAGAGATTGATAGTCACTTTTTTCCAAAGAAAATACAAATGGAACTATTCTTGAGTGCGTGTTTCACTTGGTTCTTTTCATTCTAATTTTACCTGTTGGACTATTTCGTGCTGTAATTAATACCAGCTAGAGCCTTTGCTCTTTGAAATGAAGTCACTTTTGGACCCAAATTGACTCAAGACAAGTAGGAAATTTTAAATCATATTGGTAGTATAATATGTGAAACATTCTACATACTTTATACTTTTAGGTTATTATGTTAATACAAAAAGTAATTAGTACTTCATGGAAATAACATGTATGCCATGGTGATGCTGCTATTGTCCCATCTAGTGAACAGTACACACTTCCAAGAAAAGCCTAAGGAAGCTGTAGAGATGGGCATAGTAATACTGTAAAAAGCTTCAGATATACATCTTATTGTTGAATAATTGTAACTTCTAATAATGAACATATGCTTTATGTGTGTATCCTGTGTTGCAGAATAGAACCACAGACAGTCCTGAAGCATTTCCTGAGGACAGGACTTTGTGTAATTGCCTTTGAGCAGGCAGGATTTCAAACCACTGTAGTGTATTAAAGAAGAAAACAGAACTACAAAGTAATGTAACATTTGAGAGTTGTTTCATGTTCTTAAATTTTCATTTTTCTGAAAAGCCACATTGTGCTCTTAGATAGTTAAAACTTATTTTTAAGTTAAAGACCTTTCAGACAGACACATTGAATATACAGCATTGTTATTTCAATCTATATGACATAAGAATTAATGGTTCTAATGACATATAATGCTATTTGCATTATTGTACAATGTGATACTTTGTGAACAGTGGAACAAAAAGTTAATTTCATGTGAACTTTAATTTGTGAACTTCTATGATCGCATGGTCCAAATAAATGATCTGATAAATATTTCCCAAGTCAAGTTGCAGGTGGTGTTAAATTTATCATAACCAGCTCTGAAATTATTCCTGCATTGATTCCTTATTTTTTTTTGTCTCTGAGTGTGGTAGACTTTGATGTTAACAGTCAGATTTCCTCAGAAACTGAGAGGTGTTCGTAACCACCACTGACGTTGACACTTTTTTCCATCAGCTGTTTGATTACAATTTTGCTAACATTTTTCTATTAACCTTTTATTTTCAGAGGAGTGTTACTTTTGAGTGTTACTTTTAAAATTCAGTTTTGTTTCACTGATAAATGTAAAGATTACTTAGGACAACGGGAAGAAAGGCTTAGAAGTTGAGAATTTTTTCATTCCGTTAGTACATGAATGGGGCTTATAATGGTTTTATCTACATTTGTGATCCTTGGGGTTTTACAGAAACAACTTTGTTGAATAGAATTACAGTACCATGATGAGCAACAAAAATCCTCAAAGCAAAAATGCTCAAAACAACTGCAGCATTGCAATTACACAAGCATAAAACACTTCAGAGGTGTCCCTGGATGACGGGCAATGCCATTCAATTTTGGTGTCATGTGTCATGAGCAGGAGGCATTTATTGTCATGTTTGCATAACTGAATTCCCAGAGAAGCTTGATTTGGGTCTTTTTCTTTAGTTTGCTTGATTTTCCTGGGAAAAGTGGGGAAAAAAATGAGTCTTTTGGGTGGCAGATCTGATATTTCTTCAGTTGTACTGTGATTAAAACAGAGAACAGGTGATAAATTCAAGGAAACTTCTTTCTTTGTTGGTAAAACAAAACATCCATACTTGGCATTGTTACTGAATTGTATGCAGTGCTGTCTGTAGGGGATCTCTTCACAGAATTTTTTTCTTTTTATTTTTACTGAAAAACATAATGTCATCAATAAGTATTTTATTTTGACCTTTTGACCTCTAGAACTTTCTAGAAGAGCACTCATCCTTCTTAATATTAAGTAAATTAATAAATAAAGGACTCCCCTTTTGCAACTGTTTGATAATGTTTAATGTGTTCTAATGCTGATGAAGTGCACAGAAAAGGCTTAGCAGTGTTTGGAGAGGGGAAAAGGAAATTTGGTTTCAAATAAGGTTCTCTTGGTTTTCCAAGTGTGGTTAAATCATGGAATTGTATGCAGTTTAAGTAAACCTCTGATCTACCTCCATGGATTCAGTAACTTCTGACAACATCATCTATTTCATTTTGTCATCCTTTTTGCCAAATTGAAATATTTTTAGGTTTTGAGTTTATTTGAAACAATCATGCTTTATAATATTAAATATTACCGTAGTTTTATTTCTATAGTACATTTTTCTTCTTCAGAAGTGTTGTGATGATCCTTCAATGTGAACCATCAATCCCCAGCAAGATGACCAAGGTCTATGTGATGAGCAGCCATTCTGTGTGGCAACTTTTTACAGATTTCTTTATGGTTTGTCAGAGGTTATGAATGAAGTAGCAAGAGCATATGAGAAACGGTTGTGGTGGCTTCCACTCGTTTCTATTCTACCAAACTCAGACTGTGAAATGGCTTAAAGCGGCAGGCTCTCCCTGAAATCAGGTTGAGTTTAACTAAAGGTAGTAAACAAAATGTTTGTTACCTAAAAAACCTATTGATTTTAGTGGGTGTTTTTTTCAATTGCAAACAGTGGTAAAATACAGAATACTTGGTGTGCAGTGGTGGGTGTAGATGAACACAGGCAAGACCAAGTTTGTACTGGTTGCAAAGGGAAAGGCACTGTAAACCCCACTTGGACCACCTTGCATTTGGTGTTTATTTGCAAGAAAAAGGTTATGAAGTATCCTGGTAGTTCCTTGCATCACTGGTGCAGAATGGTTTTCAGCTGCCTTGAGCAAATCTGTCATGTACCGAAATGGGTGCATTGCCAGTTTTGAAACGATAATGCCAGAGAATTTCTGCAGGCTTTACTCTGCAAACAGCTTGTGCACAGCAGTTCACATCCAACTGATCATCACTAGCCCTCTCATGGGTGTTGCAGCTGCTGCAGATCAGCTGGTGGTTCTCCCTGAGCTGTTTCAGTAAAAAAAAGAGTGAGATTTGCTCAATTGAAATAGCAGGCTTCTGCTAACCTAACTCATGTGACTGCAGGGAATGGAGAGTTTGCTCTTATTAGAAGCCTGGCTAGGAGGTCTGAAGCTGTCAGACTTCAGCAGGATGCAGTGTTTAGCAAGTGGTAGGCATGGTAACATCTACCACTGGCACTGCTGTGTTCAGAAGGCGACTAGGCAACCTCTATGCCATTCCATATCCAAAGTGAGTGAAAGGTTAAGCAACAGCAGAGTTAACAAAGCTGTACTTAGAACTGTTTTTAGAGACAGTGACACAGCTCTAGTCTGTTGGGATAATAAAATTAAAGGCAAGAATGTGCAAATGTTGGAGAAGATGGTCTTGAGTAAGGAAATGAGTTGGAAGAACTTGCTTTTCAAAAAAACCCTTTCTGCCATAAAAACTGTTGCTGTTTACATTTCCTTTAGTCAAAAACACATCTTACCAGTTGCATGTGAGTGGATGAAGAAAAGGGTAAAATAACAATAATAATAAAGAACAGATCTTCATGAACAGCTTCTAATGCCTCTGAAGATAAGGGCCCCAACAAATCTCATCATTTTTCTTTGGAACTTGTTTGTTATTGGTGAATTTGCAGAGACAGCATTTGTCTGCCATGATGATACTGATCATAAAACAAAGTATGTGAGCTTACTAGAGCTCAGGAAATGTCTGATAGCTTTGAGTTTGGCACTTTCTGTGATAGTGTAGGATGCTTGTTTGTCTAGGAGAAAAAAAAATCCACAAGACAACGAAACTTTATGGCTAATTAAAATAAGAAGGAATATTTGAGCTGTTTGGCAGAGATACAATTATCTGGCTGGTGAGATTAAACTTTGGGAAGAGAGGAGAAATATGTTGCATGTAGTATTCCAAGTGTTCACAACAGAGATGTGAAACTCATTAATGCTGTTCTCTGATTATGCAGTTAGCCCTTTCCTTGCCCTTAAGTTTACCTTGGCTAGGGAACTTGCAGTTAAACAGCGCTGTGAAAATTACTGGAAAACATTAACATTAACTTGTTATTGTAAGCAGACATCATGCTGAGCCTGATGGGAAGTAAAAATTTATAAATAGCTTGTCCATATGCGTAAGGCAAAAATCTGCTGAGTTTCAGCAGTAGCATGATTCATGTATTTTCTGTAGTTTAAGTTTCATCATTTATCTATGTTTTGATGAACTTCATAAGTTCAGAATATATACGATACCAGTAAAATCTTCAGAAAGATCAGTGGTCTGAAACTGATGGACTCTGAAGAAACACTGTCTGTATTTTCTGTGCATTTTTGGTCATGCAGTCTACATCTTACTGACACATATGTATTGTTCCCAGTGTTTTCCTTTGAGAGCAAAGTGCTTTCAAAAAAGAATAGTTAAAGCATAATTCGGTCATTTTTTTTTCTCCCCATGTAAATTTGCATGTACATCCTTACTATCTGTGACCTGGAACTTAAAGGATCTGAATTAAGTCTGTCTCTGGGGTGCATCCCCAGTACATTTTAATTAAATAGCTTTGGAATATGAGGGAGTGGGTACAGGAGGAGACTACAAAAATTGAGAAGCAGTATGCCGTTAGGTAAGTAAAAATTTTTCTTCATCATTTATGGAAAAGGGTGATGTATGTTTTGGGAAAACAGTCTTGTCTTCTCTCAGGGGATACTCCTTATTGGAAAGTGGCTCTATCCACATCCTCCTGTACCTTGTGGTACAGTGGGACTGTTTGTCTGAGGATTGTCTTTTCCCTCTCATCGTACAGCTCACTGAGTTCCTTTTACATGAATTACTTTATAGATGTTACTATAACTGTTTTCCTATGTACTGCTTTTGTAAAGATGAATTAGTTATTATTAGTGTTTACAGTTGGCATTCGGTTCGGGTTACCTACAGATTAAGCCCACGCATTAGCCATGTTTTATAGACATAAAGTTACTTTTATTGTATGCTTCAGGTTTTTTTATTGCATATTCCTTTTCTGTAGGGATAATTTTGACAAAGACAAATTTTTGTGAGTTCTGCCTGCATTCAGCTTTGTTCCTCTACAATGGAGGAGTGTGGCATTCGAGTTCAGGAGTAGGCGCCAATATGGTGTTTGACGTATAGTGGTAGGCCCTAATGTCTCTGTTGTTGCCAGCAATTCATTGTGTGAGAATTTCTTTAAGCAAGGGACATCTTCACTGTTATTTGCACTGGAGGAGAGGTGCAGCAATCTCTGCCATGACAAATGAGCAGTCTTCTACCAAGTTCATCAGGCTTTATAATGTTGGCTTAGAGTTCAGACAAAAGAGTGCAATTGGCAATATTAAGTTCCTCAGATGTAAATGGAGCCATTAAAAATGACAGTGTACTTATAAACATGCAGTAAAGGAAGAGGAGGGTCATCCTCATACACAGAAGTATGTAGAGTCACAGGTTATGACTGCATTGAAGTATGAATAGGATAAAGCTTTTGAAAGATGTGATCACAGAATCATAGAATAACCAGGTTGGAAGAGGCCCACCAGATCATCGAGTCCAACCATTCCTATCAAACACTAAACCATGCCCCTTAGTACCTTGTCCACCTGTGCCTTAAACACCTCCAGGGAAGGTGAATCAACCACCTCCCTGGGCAGACTGTTCCAGTGGCCAGTGACCCTTTCTGTGAAAATTTTTTTCCTCATGTCGAGCCTAAATCTCCCCTGGCAAAGCTCGAGGCCATTCCCTCTTNGAGTACAGAGGGAGAATAACCTCCCTGGACCTGCTGGCCATGCTGTTTCTGATAGAAGCCAAGATGCCATTGGCGTTCTTGGCCACCTGGGCACACTGCTGGCTCATGTTCAGTTGGCTGTCAACCAACACCCCCAGGTCCGTCTCCTCCAGGCAGCTTTCTAGACAGACTTCTCCTAGTCTGTAGCTCTGCATAGGGTTGTTGTGCCCCAAGTGCAGGACCCGGCATTTGGCCTTGTTAAACCTCATGCCATTGGAGTCAGCCCAGTGGTCCAGCCTGTTCAGATCCCTTTGCAGACCCTCCCTACCCTCCAGCAGATTGACATTTCCACCCACTTAGTGTCGTCTGCAAACGTGCTAAGGGTGCACTCGATGCCTTCATCCAGGTCATTGATGAAGACATTGAACAGGGCAGGACCCAGCCCTGAGCCCTGGGGAACCCCACTTGTAACTGGCCTCCAGCTAGAGTTAACTCCATTTACTACCACTTTCTGGACCCGGCCATCCAACCAGTTTTCCACCCAGAAGAGTGTGCGCCTGTCCAGGCCAGAAGCTGACAGTTTCCAAAGCAGAATGCTGTGAGAAACTGTGTCAAGGGCTTTACTGAAGTCCAGTGACCAGTCCATATGCCCCTGAAAAATGCCACCTTCTTTTTCTCATGAGTATGGCTACCTGACATTTAATTCGACAAATTCTTCCTCAGAATTTAAAAATACTGAACATTTTTCTTTTGTTTGAAAGAGAGACCTGTATAGGTATTTTCTGTTCTATACGTTTAAAATCATCAGCTGAGAGAAGAAAATTATTTTCTGAAGCTGCAAGTTTTACTTCACTTTATGCATTAATACGTGTTTAAGAAAGAAAAGTATCGTATTGGTATTGCTTACTTCTAATTATTTTCTCAGCTTGTGTGTTAGTGCACGCATTCCTGAGGCAGAAGATCACTTCTGTTGAAACCAGCAAAGCTTTGGGGTCAAGTAGCACTCTACTTCTGAGTGCTTTATATAAACATGTTCAAGCTGACCGTGTCACTTATGTGTGAGCTTGTTAGTGTCGGTGGGGTAGCTGTATCCTTTAATATTCTTCCTACTTGTACATACCATTCAGTAAACTAGGATGTGTACCTTGGTCTTCTATTTGCATTTTGTCTCTTTCATGCGGGGGTGTGCAGGATACTTGTGTTACAAGGATGTAGTTTGGGAAAGAATTGTTTAAAATTATTTAGCCACCACCACAAAAAAAAGAAAAGAAAAAGGGAAAAAAAAACCTTTTTGGGGTTTTATCATGGCAGGGGATTGACTTGGTAGGGGAGACTTCATTATTTGTTCCAGTCAGTACAGGCTGAGCACAGTTTTTAACTACTTCCAACACAGTCTAGTGTATTCTTTTCTCTCGATTTTCAAGTTTTGACGACATTTGACTGGGAAGATAAGAAGTGTGTTTAGGGAGAGTCGAAATGCCATCAGCTCCACAGTATTCTCTTTCACCTCTAGTCAGGCTGACTGTAAGAAGGATGCGTGTAAAACTGTTACTTGTCCATCAGCTTTGCCTTTTCTTAGCACTATCTTCTGTCTGGGCTTTTCTGTGTTCTCATCAGCCAGTCTGTCCATAAGGCTTTTGGTTGGGCTTCTCTGCCCAGCACGTGTACCTTTGGTTCTGAACTGTGTGATAGCTTAAAGTATTTTAAATCCTAATAGTAAAAATGTCCAAATAATTTTGAAATCAGACCCAGTATCAGGTTTCTGTGTGAACATGCAAACCATGTACTTTTAAGAGAAAATTCAGTTAGGACTTCTAAGTGAATAACACTAATGAATATAATGTTAACTGGCAGCAAACTTCTCATCTTTTTGTTTTCAGCTAATACAGAATTTGAATTGCATACACAAATTTTAAGCTGGAATCCACTAAAATAGGAAGGAAAAACTGAAGAAAAACAAAAATGGTATTGCAAATGATATTACAAGAATGCTGATCTGTGAAAATTCACATTCATTGGCTTGTTTAAGACAAAAGCGGGCATTTATCTTCAATGCTAAGAATACTTTTTAATAATGGATGCTTTATGGTATATACCTATAACTGAGAGGAAATCTACTTTGCTATTTTTCAGCATTATGTACCTTTCATTAGTTATGGCACATTCATAGCTTTCAGGTTATTAAACAGCTATGGTTCTTGCTCAGTTGTGCAGAGTTAACTGGTATTGTATTTTTATTCAAACTTTAGACACTTTTGTACCTTATTTTACAACTTCTTAATTCAATCAAAACATGCTTGCCTGCATTTTAATTAAAACAACTTGATTTTTTTATAAACCTGACCTTATGAATTTTGATGGATGTATTTAGAAGAAGGATGTAAATACTCTATTTTCTCATGAATAATAAACCAAAACTATGTAATTAAATGATGAAATGTGCTGACAAAACAAAGCTGAAATTAGGGAAAAATTGAATTGTGAACCAGCTGTTGCTTTAAAGGAAGAATAAATTTTTATACAGTTTATAGAAAAATAAAGGGAAGTATTTCAGCTTCATACTGAATTTAATAATTCATACGAAACTAAATTTGAGGAAGCAAATAATATTCTTATATAATAATCATATATGACAATCATTAGTTGATATTTGGCAGAAATGTTCATCTGATCTGTTGGTTGTGCAGGTGCCATAATTAAATTAAAGACTTAAAAGAAAGGAGGTAGTAGGAGCAAAGAGTGATGCCTGTAATAATCTGGTGTACATAGATGAGGATCTAGGACTATGTGAACAATGTACTTACAAAGATGCCGTTTCTAACACTTCATGTTTGGTTGGGTATGGTAAGAAAATTGTTGGATATTTGAAATGCCTCTTCAATTAATTGTCATGTAACTGCGGAAACTAATTATGAATATTTACTCTGCACTCTATCCCCCCAAAGTCACCTTCTCTCTATTTTTCTCATAATTAAATATTTCAAATGGAGGAAAACGTTAGCATTTGTAGCAGAGTTTATCTATCCACACTGTTCCTAAACCTCAGTATGGCAAGGAATGAATCATACACCGTGAGACCACACAGCACAGAGGTGCCACCAACACTGTCCAATGCAATACATTTGTGTGCTGTGGTTCTGTACTAATTTTCAAGTATTACCTTGCAACTTGCGTAGCTCCTTTTGTTTGGGAGAGTAACATGAACAACAGGGACTGTGTTCATACCATACTTGCTGGTGATAATTACTACTTTTTTCCCACACAAATATAGATTTTTCAGATCCAGGACAGTATCAAAAGGTAACCAGATAGTTATGAACTCTCCTGTCTATTTTTATAAATATATCTCCTTGGAAAACTGGAGGGAGTTGGTTGAAGTTTTTAGTTCCATTGTAAGGATCGCACTGGCACTTTTCATCTTTAATAAAAAAAGGATTTTTTGGACTTGTTTTTTCCTTAGAGGTAATTATTGTAACTTTGAACATTTTATCGTCATAATAAAAGTGCCTTCATCTGTCACAGCAGCTTGCCTGTTTTTATCTACATTATCATAGTAAAAGAATGAGAAATTTGCTCTCACTTTCAGAATACAGAGATAACTTGCAGTTAGATTTATGATACCAGAAGACTAAAATTTTATCTGCCTTTAAATGAGAGAAGAAAAGAAAATAATGTTGGAGAATTTCTCACTAGCATGTTAATACTCAGGCAAATGTTTTTGAGGAACGATTCTGAAAACAATATTTAGCCTAGTATAGTAATCCCGCTACTACTGCCATTTCACAAACACCCTTTTTTGTCTCCGTTTTCCTTCAACCTCCATAGCTTGGTGAGTGGCATGTTTTTCCAAGCTTAGTATTTACACATAGTTTTCTTTCAGCTGGTAAGACATCTTTATTCTTTGTATTTTTTTAGGGAGTTAAGTGATCTATGCTGAGCATATACAGTTTGGGGTGATGTTAGTTTACTTTTTATTTTTCCCCCAAGAAACACTGAAATGAACACTGGGAACATTGTTTCAGTCTTGCACTTAAGAATGTGAATATTTGTACTCTACGCTTAATTTCATCCAAACGTAGCTGAAGGCATGCATGCAGAAGTTTTTATTGCTTCAGGTCAGCTTAAGGGGAGGAAAGCTTAACTTTGCTACTTCACTGAGAAGTTTGCAATTATATAATCTTCAATATGGTTTTGGAAAACCTGATTATTTTAAAAAGACACTTTGTTCAACAGCATGTTTAAGGCAGTGTTTTCTTTCAAATACAAAATGTGATCATGCATACCAGGTATCCACTTGATCATTATTTGTTGTCTAAAGTTAAAAGTTTGTTGAAAATTTTAGAAACCATAGTTTCTCCTGTAAAATTAATGCTAATGCTACAAAATGTTAATTTGTTAGACAGCAAGGGTGTCACAATAGATCAACTTTGTGGCTGTTAAAAGGTTGTATTATGTTTGCAGTGTCTCTGTGTATGCAGGAGAACCCTTGGCATAAAAAAAATAAGTCCCTTGCTAAATTTTGTGTTTCATACGAGTTTTCATACTATTGCATTGATGTCTAATCATTTCAATATTTGCTTTTTAAAAAAAAGTCACTGGACACTGTTCCCCATTATGTATCCAAGCATCTGAAAATCCCATGACTTGCACTATTTTAATAACTCTTGCCCACGTTGATGGGCAGTCTGTAGAACCCTGCTGGTGTATTAACCTGACTCCTGGACAGCTTGCATAGCAAAGGAAAAGGTTTGTGAGCATCCAGCAACTTGCCATCTTTAATGCTGGGTTCAGCAGGACTGTGGACAATACCTTAGGTGATGGCTTCAGTCCTATTAGAAACGGTTCACAATATCTCAAGAATGCTTTCAAGGCTGCTTTCTTGGTGCTTTGTTAATGTAAAATTAAAAGATGGTCACTGTCATCCTATAAGTCTTCACAAACCTCCCTCTACAGACAGTGAAAATCTCTTGTAAAACTAACTGTAAGAAAGAAAAATAATGCTATCTATTGCCTTAGTGTAATTTAAAAATCCAATCTCACAGATAAAAGGAACACCATGAACTTATTGCATTTATGTGCAAGTGAGGAATTTAGCAGAGGATTTTAAATCTTGGAGTATTTTGGACTTGAGGATAGCCATGTTCTGGGAAGTCTGCGTATTTTATTATCTATATCGAACAGTCAGTCCTATAAAACTTGCTGCCTCCCCATGCAAGCATTGCCTGACTTGTACTCTTAGGTGATGGAAGCTGCAGCAGTATAACTATAAGCCAAACAATGACTTGTCACACATGTTGGAAGCAAAGAACTACTGGAGTTTACTTTCACAGATTGCTTCTTTGGTTGCCTCCACTTTCAGTTTACATAAAATGAGGCTTTCATTAAAACATGTGGACATTAATTAAAATTTCAAAATTAGTTTAGGCATTTTAAAATCTTATGCTAAAAAATAATTCCTTTGAGGGGAAAGTTTTCTAGGTCTCGAAAATTTGGTGAGAGGACCTGAAGAAATGAGGGCTCTTGGTGAAATAGTGAGAACATCAGCATTTTGCATATGTCAAAATTTGGACCTGGATAAACTGTAGTAGTTGGACATTGCTTTTGGTGAATGCCAATATTTTTCAAGAGTGAATTAAACTCTTAGAGGTTGCGGCTTCTAATTCTTCTGCCTAAACATGGGTCGTGCCCTCTGATTTTTACATTGTGAATGGTAAGGATAAGGTAACTGCAGAGGAGTTTTGATTCCACTTGCAGTACTGAATTTCCTATCTGGACTAATTTAAATCCACAAGTTTGACCTACTTAGTATGCACAGTTCTCCCTCTCTCAAGACCTTTTGCTTGAACTATCTAACTACTTAGGTTTCCTTTGTATTTAGGAGGGAGACACTCTGGGAGTTGTTTTGAAAGCTGAAGAGATTAATTTAATTTAAGTTTCTAGGAAAAATACGATAGCCTCTTCATAACTGTGGAACAGATTTTATATTATTGCTTAGAGGTAAATCCCTTCTTGTTCCTGGAAATGAACACAAGCACAGAAGACTAAAATGAGAAAGATTAAGACACCAAATGATTTTCAATTAGCAAACGATGTAAAAGACAGTAAGAAGAGCTTCTGCATATGCATTATTTTCCTTTCTCATCCCTTTTCTTCTATCATGTCCATTAGCTAGCAGAAATTGAGGGCAAGCCACAAAGAGAAATTAGTAGTAGTGGCAACTTTGTGCATTGGTTTTCATGCAAAAGGTTAAATTTTGAGTCAATACTTACATAAACTGTTCTAATAAGAAGACAGTTGTACAGGCAATACCAAGCTAAAAAAGAGGATACAAGGTGCAGGTCTCTGATAACACTCTTAAATGTTTGCAAGCTTGCACTTCTCAAAGCCTTTTGTAGGAACAGATCAAGATTCAAAATTATCTCGGACAGACTGTCTGCCAACAACAAAATTATGTTCAGTACAGAGGACTTGGGAAGGTTTAAAAAAACCAAAAGACAGCTGTCTTTCCAATATGTCTCTTCTCTGCAGAGCACCTGCTAACACAGGGAGATGAGAGATTATTCCATTGTTTCTGTCAAAAAGACCCATTGGGATATCTTTGGTTAATATGTACCTGCACTTCACTTGGAAAGAATCTGTGCTGACTGAATGGTGTCCAGAGAACAGTTGTTTACTGTGAGGGCAGATGTGGGAGTGGGGATGAACACCTTACCTCAAGAGCTAGGATTTTGAGGGTGAAACACTAGAAGAGGTTGCATACAGATGTTTTGGAATCTGGTTTCTTGGCTGTTTTCAGCATTAGGACAGTCAGGCTTGTGTTTCATCAGAGAATGTTTAGACCCTGCTCCAGTGTTTGTATGGATTAGATAGTCTCTTAACATCTCTTCTGTTCTGTGTTCTGTTTCCATACTTATTTGAAACCACTGCAGCTGTTTTTCCACTTGAATAGCTTCACAAAAAAATAACCCAGATGAAATTGTGTCAAGATAATGCTATGCTGCAGTGCTTGCGTTTCCAAAACAAGCAAACAAACAAAAAAATAACCCTGGGAGCAAGTGACGGCGGGAATGCAGGAAACAATGATCTGAGATGTAAAAGTCTGGATATAAAGGTTTCTTTTCCCAAAGTGAAGCAAAGAGTTCAGCTTGATCCATTAGTCATGAAGTTGTCACTCGGCAAGTATGAAGTGCTAATATTCCCATGTTAAGAGTGTTTCTATTTAAAATGCTCGCGTATATATTTTCAGAAATGGTCTGATAACTAAAGCTTCTTAAATTCTGCACATCACCAGTTTTAATAAATAATAAGGGGTTTACTTTTTCAGTTTGTATAGAAACCCTGTTTATCAATGTAACTTACCTGTGTAGGCAAACACAATTTCAAATTTGGAGGCTGTAAGGTGTGAAAGAGTTAGCACCCTGTTCAAGCTTCCAAATTGCATACAGGCGTAAAACTCCTTAACCAAGCAAGATCTTTCCTGTTAGGCTTCAGTACTGACGTATGTATCAACATGTTGTTCATTTAGAACCACATGCTGACTCTTCATTTGCATGTGAATTGGAAAGTTAAGTGGGTAATACAGGCATCATCACTTGTGTCAAAAGTGAACTCTCTTCCACATTCAGAGGATGAGTTCTGCAGGGTCTGGACTTGGAGAGTCATTCTCCACTGTGCAGTTGGTATCAGCTTTCATTTATTATCCCATTTTTACTTCTTGTACTTGTCAACTAAATAACTATACATCTTTTTTTAACTCAGTTTTTTCTTGACACTTTTCTATATATTAAATACTACTCAGAAAACCTGTTTGTACATTGCAAATAAAGGTCTCCAAAACCATAAATTATTTGCTTTGTTAACTATCTGACCAGAAAGCCACAGATCATGCTTTCTATTTTGCTATCTTGAATTCTTCCCTTCAAGGTAGCTAGGACGTTTCTACTAGACTTCTGTGTGAAACTCCAGAGGAGATAGTGGAGTTGATCTAGAGCTTTAGTGTAGGAGCTTGGTCTTCTCTGTCCTTGACAGAGAAGGGTGAGAGCATCTCACTTTGCTTTGAAACTCAGCTGACCACTGTGTTTGACCAGAGCCCTGAATGAAGGATCTCAGGAGCAGGAATAAACATGCTTTTCTGTCAGCACTTCAAAGTGATTATGTATGATAATTCTACTGCTTTTAAAAAGTGTTTTACCCAGTGTGTGGATTTTAGAGGCCCCTCGCTGTGTCCTTGGTTGTACTTGTAGGATGCCACCAGCCCCACTCCACACAGTGGGACAAGCTACCAGCATGCTCAGTGGAAAAGTTGTGTTGGCAAGACAAGAAGTAAAACCTTGTGTGTTGACAAGAAGTAAAACCTTGAAAGCTGAGGGATGCTCAGGTTGGCAAGGGCCAATGCAAGTGGTGTTCATCAGACTGTTCTCTGCTTGCTTCATGGAGGCTAACATCTTCCAGCACTGTCTCAGTTTTGTTGTTCAGTTACTATGAAAGGTGTATTTAAAGTCCAGGCAATTTATGGATTCCATCTGTTGTTATGCCAAATGAATGCATGCATTTCCTTGAGTAATAGTTGTTTATTTTGCAGGTGCTTGTTTCCATCTTACAGTTATTTGGAGGAAGAGCAGTGGCTAGAAACTCTAGTTTCAATTTTTTATTTTTTTTTAAGGTTTTTCACTTGCTGCAGTCGTACTTAGAATCAAAACAGCTTGTTACTTTGGACTTTCAGCAGGGACTGGGTGACATCATTACGCGTATAGGAACCAAACTGTGGTTGGCTAAAAGGTAAGATAAAACATAAGATATTTGTGTTCTTACACATAGGTTACTAACATGTGGAAGGCTTGACTGATGTTTTTGGTTTTTAATTATTTTTTATCTTGGCAAGGTGTACAACTTTATTTCCCTAGAAATGTGCAAATTTTATATGCTCTGTTGGCTTGTTTTTTTTAATAAGGTGGGGGGTTTTTGTGTTTTTTTGTCAAAAAACAGGGTATGAAAAAATTTTACCTGTGTTTGTTACGGTTTTTCAGTCTTATCTTGGTTCATTCTCAGCTAAATTTTATAGTTTAGTCTTTTTTTAAAAAAAACCCCTGTGAATGAAAATTCCTTCAGGAGCAACACTGTTGAGGAAGGGTTGAATGTTGCTTCTGGGCTAATGCCACACATAAAAGGTTTTCCTGTGGCTGTTTTGTCTGACTTTAACCTTTACAAAAAAGTAGTAGAAAAATGTCATAGCAATTGTTGAAACTATGGAAAGTATTTAGCTGGAGAAATCATGGTGAATTTTTGGACCTTTTAACTTGGATCATAATAAGTATTTTTAAGTCTTTAAATGAAAATGTAGTTTACTTAATTAAATTAAATCAATTTATAAGAAAAAAAACCGATCACTGAAGATGAACCTAAGTAGAAAGATATTAGTGCTAAATAATTCAAACCTCTTTGTCCTGTAGCAAATATGTAAGGGCCAAGCTTTACTCATTACAGGTTTAAAGTAAATTCTGTGTTTTCAAAGTATTCTTTCTGAACTGGCCTTTTTAATGCATCAGTCATATTAGACCGACTCTTTTTTATTTTTGGTATTATCTCCAGAAAGGAAATGTTTTCAGATTTTCAGATGTAGATCCTGCCATACGCTATAGGTATTTGCCTATAGATGTATTTTCTCTTTCACTTACATGTAAAAAGCCACAGCTTTATGTGCTAATATTAACCCTCTGTCAGTAGCACATTTTCATTTTGTCAGTTTGTTGTAGCCTCCTTTTTATATTCATGCATTCTCAATTACCTAGTTAATGCTATCCATAAAGTTGTTTTTTAGTGTTTCTCTCCCTGATAGTAAACCTTTATATTACGAGCATACAAGCTTGCAACACTATGTTAAGGAATTGTTTTGCTGCAGACAGAAACTCTTTTTGCAAATGTCCAAGGTACTTTTTCATTCTCTCTGAGCCCATACATCCACACAGTTCTTGGACTCACTTTGAACTAAGGTGCTTTTTCTTTACTATTTTTTAAAGTCTAAAAAAAGCAAGTAAAATATCCATGAAATGTTTGGTAACCAGTTTACTTCCAAATATGTTTTAAACTTGATGCTACAATAAGTGTCAATGTTGATCTTACCTTCAGATAAATGTGTTCAATATGGTGTGATTTAAAAAAAAAATCAAGCAAACAAAAACCCTTGAACCCAACAAACAACCCAAACAAAGGTATTGAATTAGGTGGTGTTTTCTGGTAGTCTTAGTCTCCCACGTGAAGTGTACGGCTTTACCATTTGTATTTCACTATGTGAAGCTGAACAGCTGTTCTGTGTTAAATGGCGGGGTTTAGGGGTTTCGTCCTTGTTCGCTCTTTTTCTTGTTTTAAAGGAGTTCTGGTAGATTGCATGGCAGCTGAGTTGTGAAACTCACTAAGTCAGTCTGTGCAGTTTTTTGGATGTTGGGAGAGTATATATATTATGCTCCTGGTTACGCATTTGCTGCTGGTCACTGTCAGAGAGGGTGCTGGCTGTCTGAACTTGGGGTCCACATACAGTCTTCCTTCTTTCTGTTCAAGCAAAGAAAGTGTGCGCTACAGAAGAAAAATCAATGAATCTCCGTCTGCTTGTCTCATAAGGAGATAACTTAGTATGTCACTGTAATGCAGTGATTGTTTGAAAAGAAAATATTAGAGGCACTCGCTATTAATCTTAAATGGATTTAAAAAACCCCAGGAAAGTAGTTTGTGAATCTGAGGAAATGGAAAATTATTTCTAAACACCAGTCTTCATTTACAGCCCCGTGTTAGTTCTGTGACGTTCTTGATGGTGTTCTTTAAATTTTGTAGCTCCTTTGTACTGTGGAACAAACTTCTCTCAGAAACTTGAATTACAAAGTTTTGGATTGTGTAAGTAACTCTTAAAAATGAGGCTTAGTTGTCACGTATGTATATCTGGAAGAAAGATTGTTTTTCTTCAGCTGTTTGCTGACCTGGGTGGGTGGTTTTTATTTGTTTGATTTGGGGGATTTTCTTAATTGCTTTTTTCAGGCCCAGAATGTAATTTCCTTTAATCAGAATATATTGGTGTAGAATAGCACAAGAAACTATTGCATGTTCCCTGTGATATACTAATCTCTTCTCCCTCCTCCACTCTGATCTGATTTTGCTTTAGAAAATTTTGCTCACATTCCCCAAAATGAATTTCATACAACACTTTTTCAACTATTTTCTGTCTTTTGTGAAGGTAGGTTTCTGATATTAATGAGACAAAGTTGCTTTTTCCTTTTTGCATCATATTTTAGAATATCAGAAGAAAAAAATTCTTTCCTCTACCTTCCTTGTTTTTTTTTTACATCTTCAAAATACTAACTTTTTTTACTATTCAGAAGCAATATTTCCATTTCTGATGTTTTGATGAATGCCACCTGCCTTCCATCCACTTCTCAAGGTGACATTTGAAACTCTTCACTTTACTCGCAAGTTTATACTTAATGTGGTGTTTCTTCTTTTGGTTTAGAATACGCTTCTTAGCCTAAAGTGTTCTATTAAGGATGTCACTTTCCCTAGTTCCTGCACCACTGTTATTTTATTGTATTTTCTGAAAATATGGGAGAGGCAGGGTGTTTCAGAAGAATAAAAAAATACATAGGATCTGCTTTGTTGGAGAACTGAAGTGATGCAATGAAGTGACAGAAATTGATCTAGTGAAAGCTTTAAAAAAATAATCAGTATGTCAAGCTAAGCCCTTGAAAGAGTTCAAAGCTCTTTCATATGAAATAATTTTTTTAAAAGTGCCTTTTAGCTCAACTATATACCAAGGAGTTACAAGACTAACTGTAAGTGCCTTGTGCTTCATAAATACAGAAAGCTTAAAGAGAAGCCTTTGGAGCTTGTAATTTGTTACACATAAGTCCCGGAAATATCTGTCTTGTTTCATTTGTAGCCTTTGGCATGGCAAAGTATTGGTATTGGAAGATTTGTAAAATCATGTCATTGCACAGCTTTGGTGTAGTATGCTGTCTTCCAGTGCTTTTAGTTTGATTTTTTTCTGTTTTCATTCTTACTGGAGACCATGGTGGGGGGGTAGGAAAGACTTTGAGGTTCTGCCAGAAGTCAAATAATTTGTTCTGCTAACCTCTAACCATGTGCTATTTCTAAGCTGAGAGCTTGTCTGTGCTAGGAAAGTTTACTTCTAAGAAGGCTGCTTTCTCAAAGCTTAACTTGTGTCAAACAGCCTTTTATAAAACTGACTGGCTTTGCATTTTGCAGAGTTACTAGTTCATCCATAATGGATCATCTGAGGTGTGTGCACTTAGCTTTATAACTCAAATACCCCATGGTCTGTGGTGCTGCTGCTTAGCTCTCTGTTTTATGGATGGGACTGTTAAAAATACAAATAAGTCCTGATGTAGGGGCACAAGATTCATGCTTACACAACAAATACATGCAAAAATTATTCTGAGTTCAGGCTCGAAACCAGATTCACCATCTACTGAGATACTTAGTGCTCAGTGTTCTCCAAGCTGACTCTAGGATGATCCAGCTATAACTACTTTGAACAAGGGAAATCTCACAGGCACTTTATAATGCTGTTGAGTATATTAACTTGCCAAATTGATGTCCATGGCACTCCCATCAAGCTTGCAGTGTCCCCTTCCCCCCCCCTCTGCTTTTGGCAGTGCTACATGAGTGAAAACAGGCAGACACCAGTGTTAAAATCTTCCTACAAGGACCTTCATGCAAGGTGCATTTAGACCATCTGTGTGGAAAGCAGGAATGTGGATTTGCTGTGATTTCAGGACTCTGTGGCTCAAAGATTCAAACCTGAATATGCCCTTAGGAGAGACAGGGGTAATTTCTAGTGAGCAGGTTATTAAAGACAAAAGTGTTTTGTGCTCTTTAGGGTGGCTCTGTGGAAGTTACCAGAGCCACATGCAGGTCTATCCAGATAGAGGTGCAAGATGCCCAAGAATCTTCTGCAGCTTTGGAAGAAACCTGTATGATTTTTGGAAGAGAGTTTATTTGGGAGCAAGAAAGGGCTTTTTTGTACTTTCAGAACAATAAGAAGGCAACAGCTAAGGAGAATATAAGATCGCAGAATCATAGTATGTCCTGAGTTGGAAGGGACCTATAAGGATTGTTGAGTCCAACTTCTGTCCCTGCATGGGACAACTGCAACATTCACACCAAGTGTCTGAGGATGTTGTCCAAATTGTCAGGCTTGGTACCATGACTGCTTCCCTGGGGAGCCTGTTCTAGTGCTCCACCACGGTCTGAGTGAAGAACATTTTCCTAATACACAACCTAAATCTACCCTGGCACATCTTCCTGCTGTTCCTTCATTGGTCACCAGTGTGAGGAGATTCTCGCCTTGTGAGGAAGCAGTAGATTGCAATGTCTCCTCAATCCCCTCCTCCCCATGCTGAACAAATCATCCTCCTTGGCAAAGTAATCCTACAGTCCTGTTGCCTCTTCCTCTTTCACTGCATCAGGATGAGTCTTCATTTCCTTCCAAGTTCATGTCTGCCTCTGGTATCGTCCTGTTTTTTAACTTTTTGACTCTTCTGTTTCTGTCTTTAAAATCTACACATTGAGAAGTGCAGTTATTTATTTCTGTTAGTGTCTGTATGCATCATACATCTGTAGTCAAAATTTCAGAGTAGTTTTGATGACTGAGCCTGGCTCTATGGATGTCTCTATACTAGGATTGAAAAGTTAATGTGCTGTCAGCCGGGCTGGAACAATGATTTATGTGTGTGCTTTTACAAAGAAAAATTTCCCTTAGTGTTTTGTGTGTGTCCTGTTCCAGCTGAAAGTGAAGCATACCAGTATGAACAATCACTGCATATCAGGTGCACAGTGGTAATTTATTAATCTGCACTTTCTGACCCATGAGCATAATTTAGCTTGGTTTGTCTTTGATTTTGAGTGCAGAGTCGCAACATTTACATTCGTTATTCATAAATGTATTCTTGGAGCCACTTGTTTAAATCTTATGTAATTTTAGCAGGCTTATTCATGTTTCTGTGGTGCTCCGAGTCCACTCTTTTACCAGTTTTGATAGCAGTGTCCTTAACACAACTACAAATTGTTTATTTAGGCGGTTGGTGATAAATTGTTTTGGAACATTTGCTTTGGATACCAGTAGAGATGTTTCAATTTTAGCCTGAAGTTTAAGATGTACTTTGCATAAGATAAAACATTCCTTGACTCTGGTTAATAGATATACTCCGAACTTAAATATGAATATTCAGGCAATATTAAGATTTGAATAAGGTTCCTTAAGGTGTGATGCCTCCACCAGTGCAACATTCAGAGAGGGCACAAACCATGTAAGCCTTCACTTATATCTGAAAATGTTTTCCAATAAGCAAACAAAAGAGTCTTAGTAGCTTGCCTCTTCATAGGTGAAAACCCTGATGTTAATTGTGTAAAATTCATTAAATTTGCACGTGGGATTAGTTTGGCCTCTGTTTTTTGGGGGATGTTGCTGAGGAATTGCATGCAGTTCTCATTAAGTGATCAAGAAAGAGAACAGAGGATTATTTTATCAATCCGGTATGTAAAAACAACACTAACAAAACACAAGCTTTCAATATCATTTGCCAAGGACAGCCAGACCACAAATTAATTTTCTGAATAGCTGAAACTCAGGATGTACTTGGTGGTATCACAGTGAAAAAATAATTTGTGTAGCGTCTTTTTGAAGTCATAAATTCTCTGCCTTTACCAGGTAAGCTAACAGCAATTTAATAGTCTGGCGTAGGTGATGATAGGAATACTTAAATCACCACACCAACAAATTTCCCTTTGGAACAAATGCGTACTGTGATGCAGGATGAACTGATCCTGTAGAATGGGCAAGTCAAGGGGACTGTGCACGTGGTAATTACTCCAGGAAGATCTCAACAGCACCAAGAAGGCAAGCAGATGCAATGTTACTAGATGTTTGTATTTCTGTGTGGGTGTTCCTGAGCTTCCAGGAACTCAACAAGGATTACTTGGCAGTTTATGCTTTTTTTTTTCCTTTCTTTTTTAAGTGCTTTCCATTAAATATAAGTCTTTTGGCCGTTATGTTCACTGATGTGCTGGTTTTGTATTACGTGGTTAAAAATGCTGTGGACAAAGTTTAATAATTAAATCCATTATTAATGTCTCCTCAAGACGAGGAGAGCGTGTTGATTCAGTGCTACAGATGGAGGCTCTGAGAGATTAAAATATGAAGGCTGCCTTCAATACAAATATATCCTGAAAAACCTCCATCTTTAGAATACTGCAGAATTTGAAAGCTAAAAACCAAAACCATGGGAGATTTAATCTTTTAATCACTTGGTCATTGTATATGTAGGTGTGCTTTCCATAAGCTTTGTCACCTCTACCGGTGACAAATGATAATTTTCCGGATCTCTCTGCAGGTTAAACATGGTCAGTGCAAGGCCAGCTTGTCCTGCTTCATCAGCAACCATCCAAGGATAAAACTCCCTATGGATAGTACCCTAAGGGATATGTAGACTTGACTGTATCACAAAAGATGCACTTCTTGGTGCTTTTAGAAGATAATTTAACTGATGCAATTGCAGGACATGTATCAGAAAAATCTGGCCACCAGAAGAAAAAATGCTTTGCAGAGATTTGCCACTTTTCAGGAAGGAATGAGCTGAAAGTTGAAAAGGAGGGAAAGATATACTGTAAACCTAAAATTTAGTTGCCAGTGTGCCAGCCTGAAGAGCTGAGATTATGGAAGACAAAGTCAGATTGGGAGCTCAAAGCAGGAAGTTGCACAGATCCTGTCCCCAAATGCCAGCTGATGTTAGGATGTGTTGGACTTAATCCAAATTCTTCCTTGCATTTACATCAGACCTAAACATGAAATTCCAGCCTTTACTTTATAGAAAATGTTGACTCATCAGAAATTTTTTTAAAGTTCAGAAATACAAGAATTTGTGCAAAGTCTTTTGCAACAGCATATATGTATTAGCTAGAATATGATGTTTAGGAAACTAATTTGATTTATCTATTGAAGGTAAAAAACTGTGTGTAATATTGCTGGCTAGAAAGTAGGAGAATTTGGGGTTTAAATTGAACACTAGCAGGTTGACTTATTTTCTGCTGGCTAAAATACAAAATTTAATAGGTGTTGCTGGGGGAGGAGGCGATTTTGACAGTAATATGTTATTTAAACAAAAGAATAGTGTGGTGTTAAATTATTACAGATTTTCTTTTAATACCAGGCTGTTCCTCAAATAGTATTGATAGGTTTAAACCTGTGAAAAGGTCTATCTTCCAGGCATTTTAGGCTTTTCCAGCCTTTCTGAGGGCTCCAGAAATATACTTTATTACAGTAAAAGTGACTTTTAAAATTAAAGACCAGAGAAGGTGTAGGCAGTTCATTTGGTCAATAGACCACTTTAGAACTGGAAGTGGAAACAGTCACTCAAGTAGTAAAGATGAACTACTACTTGTTCTCAAGACAGATGTGAATTGGCCTAGGGAAGAGTTACCCTTGCAATCTTGATAGCACTGTTTTCTTCACTCTGATACTTCAGAGTGTGTTGTGAACGTTTTGGACAAAATACAGCAATTTGTAGACAGCTTTGTTAGTTGTGTAACACTGAGTGGAGTTCTACGTTAGATTAATTCATTAACCAAATCCTGTTATCAATTTTTAAAGTTTGGGGATGAGAGTAACCAGAGTGAATAGATTAGAAATAGCCAACACTCATTTTAAACACTGCACTTTACTCTGAAAAAAATGTTGACTGACACCATGTGTAGTTTTTCATTTATTGTGACCAAAACTGTAATGTACATGTTATTATTAGGAGGAAACACTATTTTGTTATTTCTTTCATAAAATAATGTTACATTTTGACAAATTATATTAGCTTGTAGTCATAAAGCAGCATTGTTTGGAAGATATGAAACCTTTCAGACTCCCCTAAGTACTTGGAAGCTGCAAAACACAGAGCTTTTCTGAGTCCTTTTGCAAAAGTAGTTTTTTTTAGATATCCCTTAAATCGCTGACTACACTAAGATATCTGTAACTAAACTACTTCACAAGAGAGATGTTATGAACTTCTGTATAATAGACATTGACTGGCAGATGGCATTTAAAACTTTTTAAGTGCTTATTGAGAGTTTGAGCAAATATACTTTGATTTTTTATGTTGTTTAATGCTTAGTAACTATGTCGCTCTATGTTTATAGTGGCTGTTCTGCTACTAGTCTTGCAACATCTATTTCCTAATGTGGAAAAATATGATCAAAATAAGCTACATCTTTGGAAAATATTGAATTTCTATTGGCAAGAATAACCAAAAACTAATAGTATAAACATTAACACAAACAACTTTGATTTCATAATTGGTGACTTGTATCTATCTTATTTATTTAACAAATTCAATATAATATTGTTACTGTTGGTGGTGATGGTGGTGAGATGATGCTCTTTTGGAAAAAGAGGAGTGAGCCAGGAGAAAATATTAATGTTATCATCTTTTTAAGTCATGTAATTTAGTGTAATTGAAAACTAGGGGGATTGAGAAGAGAATCTGCAAAAGTTATGCATTGAAATTCCTTGGTGCTTGCTTTACCTGACATGTATTGGCCATCCCTGCTTATCTATAGAAATCGGAATGGTTATAAGTAGTGCCCTATAGTAAGTAGAAATTATGTTTAAGGGCCTCTGCAGACCTCAGTGGGTACGGAAGCAAGTGGTATATTTAATGTTTAAATCTTTTCCCAGTGTTCTGACAGAATTGAGGCCAAATGTGTGAGCTTTCTGTGTTCTTTGCTCCTTGTTGTTTCTCTTGGAAGTAGAGGTAATTTGCTTTGTAATTCATTAGTGTTGATCATCTTTAAAATAAACAGTTATACAAGAGAAAGTGAGTTTTCAAAGCTAAGCCATGTGTTCCTGATACAGTTGAAACCATCTGTGTGAGCAGGATATGTAGGAGATCTGTGACCACATATTGCTGGCTTCTCCAATAAATGCCAGTTTGGTTTGCAACAGATCTGCTATCCAAAATAAGCAAACCAGAGACTACCTTAAATTGAGCATGACTTAACTATGAAGGTGAATCAAACTTTAAGGAAATAATATTTGCGGAGCTGCAGACTGTGAGAGTCTAGGATTAATTTCATATTATGTAGACTTAAGCTGCAGTCAGCGGTACTTAAAGGTGGTAAAGGCAAAACAGAAATCAAAGTGGTTCCAGTGCTACTGTATGTAGCCAAGGCCAGCTGGAGCAAAGCGCAGTATTACATGTGGAGCTTCTGGATCTGCCCAATCTGATTTACATCTACAGAGAGGGAATATCTCATAAAGGGAACGCTTCCTGATTCACTCACCAGGCAGTTCCTTGTTAAAACAAATGACTTATTGTTACTCCGGACATATAATATTCTGTAAGTGTTTAATCTGAGCCTCTTCAAAGGCATTTGAAGAGAAGCTTGAGAGTTGTAAAGGACCATTTAGTTCCTTTAACGGTTTTCTTTTAAAAAAAACCCTGGATGCAAATGGCTAACAAAAGGTTTCCTCCTGCCAGTAACTTAAACTCTTTTCTAATGTTATATTCACATAACAAAATTGAAAATGGAATGAGAAAGAAGTCTGTCTACCCTGTCTCCAATGACATATATGTGCAGTACTATGAGTATTGTTTTGATACCGATGTTATATTTCTGTGTGGACATACCCTTAGATATGAGAGTCCTAACCACCTCTAGCTCTATCTTGTTCACAGTCACATGCAGTTTATCATCTGGAGCGAGCAAATGATGTATTTGTTTCCATCAGCATCCAGGTTGGAAGGGAAATGAACTAATTTTTTTATTTTGGACAAAAAAAAAAAAGGAATGCTGTTCCAGATGCTTGAAGCTCCCACCCTTGCTACTGCTGTGACTTTCTTGTTTGGAGACAGATTTCTTCAAAGTTATTTATGAGAACACTGCTTTATTTAGGTGTCTGCGTTAAAAAAGAAACATCTTGTACTCTTCCTACCCTCATTGTTGAAGCTCTGCACGAATAAGTCATCTTAAAAGCCACGCAGTGTATCACTTGAAACGTTCAGCATGTGATTTTTGGCTGTCAGGTCTGTTATGCAAATCATAATTTGATTGTCTTTGAGACTGAGCTTTCTGCTATAGTCTGAACAACACTGAAATTTCTTGGTTTTGGAAAACTGAGTTTCCTGTTGTGTCTGTCTGGCACATACAGCTGAGGATACACTAGCATCAGCAAAGCAATGGAGCTAGCCAAGAACAATCGTTTGGCATGTTTTATGGTAGAAAAGCCTCATTTCAAAATTAAAACATGCATATGTGCATACTCAAAATGAAATGGCGGATGCTTAAAAGCTGGACCAGATTAAAAAAAAAAAAAGTCAGCTGTTGTCACTTCTTCAGTAAAGGTTGCATCAGCCATGTTTTTTCAAAGGCACAGTTTGTATGTTGGAAATTTTCTTTCCAGTGAAATGACTGAATAATTCTGTTCTTCAGAGGAGCTGAAGGGCAGTAGACCCGTTATGTTCCTCATCTTAATTGAAATCAGTCATGGCTGCTTTCATCTATTTTATGAGTACTTGTGAGAAGCCTCTTGGTTTCTTTTTCTTCTAAGTCTTTGACTGATTTGTCACTGTTTTCTTGTGGGTTGAGCTTCTAACCCTGTGAGCGTTTCTTGGTAGTGTTTTCAATGCAGTTTTGTGAAGAACAACTTGGGCGATCATTGTGAGAGGTTTACTTAGTCACAGTAGATAGGAATCAAGTCTTTGTAATACAGCTTTTTAAAACCAGGCCATATTAAAATTGTGATGTCTCCTTGTGGTCCTTATTCACGTGCATCTTCTCTGAAGGAAGACTCTTAGTTCTTGTGCTTTAAGGCAAGTGGTAAGAGGATAGCATGGAGAAGTTTGGGAGATTCATTGCTTCACCAGTAAAAAAGTGTATTAAAAATCTCTTTATACAAAAGGATAAAAAACCTTTTCAAGGAGAGATCTTGATAGCATTTAGTCTGCTGTGTGTTACATGTATGCCTAATGACACAAAAGAAAGCATAAATAATTTAGGCTTATAACAGACTTTATTACTGAAGGTGAGAGCAGTGTTTCTGGTAAAAGTTGTCTTTTTTTAACAGGATCATAGGCTAACTCTCCACAGGCAAATACAGCTGCCAAAATTATATGCAAGAACTTCCGACCTTCCATTTTTATGTCATGGTCACATAATTTCTTTGGAAAAGAATTTTTTCTTGAATTTAATGATGCTACAGAGTTGAGAATGTTTGTTGTAACGTTTTTAATTAACAATTTTTTGAAAGAGTTTAGAACATCAAGCTAAGCATACAAAGAAGTTGCCAGATGAAATAAAAATTAAATGCTGAACAAAGTTAGTCATACTTTAAGCTTGTGCTGCTTGATTCTAAGAAACTTTTGGTTTAGTGCAAGTCCCATTGGACTCATCAAAATAATTCCTCTGTTTTGAACTGGATTTCCTGTTTGTTCACATATTGAGTTATACTTTTAAGAAAAGTTTTTCTGGATGAAGCATACAGTGATAGCAGTATAAGGAAAAGAAGTGTTGACCTAATTTTACTTTTCTGATTGTAGAAAAAGTGTATATTACTTGCAACTTGAAGAGGCAGAGCAGAAAGTAGGTTATTACCAATTTCCATTGTACACACAAAATCCCCAATATTCTTGTCTGGAAAAAAAATATCTAATTTTAAAAACATGCATGCCTCTGTGTTCTTCAGAACAGTGTGAGCACTGTGGCTGTTAAAAAGATGTCATCTTTGATGGGGAATTCTCTCTTTCATGAACTGTAACAATAAGACCTGAAGATTTATTTTTGATAATGTATTTGGTTCCATACATTATCTGTAAATA
Organism: Piaya cayana; assembly: GCA_013389865.1. Lineage (NCBI taxonomy): Eukaryota > Metazoa > Chordata > Aves > Cuculiformes > Coccyzidae > Piaya > Piaya cayana. The sequence continues at coordinate 4,176 of WAAB01014259.1, read as the reverse complement.
AAACAAAGACATACTAGTTGCCAGAGCAAGCTGATCTTCCAACTGCAATTTGGTGAAATGGAAAGAGGAAGAGTATTACCATTCTTCTAGAGGCTGCCATTCAGAGTGGACCAGGAAGTGAAGCTTTAACAGCTTGGGCTAATTATTTTGTATGTGCAGTCCAATTTGATCAGTAATTGATTGTCATTAATTAAGTAAAATAGACACACCAACCTGGTGTATTTCACTGCTGTTTCTGAGCATAGGTGTTATAAGGATTTAATCTTTAGTAATTTGATTTTTCTAGGCCAAATCCTTGTTTGGTGACCAGAGCTGCCTATATTGATATCCTTGTGATGCTGAGTACTGACTTGGGGAAGTTTCAAAAGCAAGGTAAGTCAAATATACGGCTCTATATATAGGATGGTATATGTGCAGTGTATCTGAACTCTGTTGAATCCAGAGAAACAATAATGTATTACTTCTACTCCTGCTGTCTGCTGAATGCTGGAGTCCTTTAGCTGCTTTGTATAAAAGGGCCCTTTATTCTCCCTTCCTTAGAGCCGGTCCGTGGTGCTGTTTATGAGAAGAATGAGGTACGGCTCCACATCAAAGCTTGAAAACCATGATCTTGCAGTATTCCTAAAAGTAGAACTATGTAACAACAAAGAAGATCCTCTCCAGGATTCCAAAAAGTTTTTCTGATCCAAGGTTGTAAATCCAAACAAAATCCAAATCCCAGGATATTGCTGCGTTTAACCTTTCCTGAAAACCAGATATGTTCCTTTGTGCGACACCTGAAAATGATTTAGAGAAACAATGTTTTCTCGTGTTTAGAAGTTTTATTAAAAAACAACCCTGAGAGCTTCTTTAAATGGCTTTTTTTCACATTGATTATCACTGTGAAGTTTCTAAAGGACTCCTCAGAACCATCAGTGGCTTCAATTATAGTGTGTTGTTTGCCACAATACAAAACATACTGTAATCAATAAGAAAAACAAAAGCATGGAGGAAGGGGTTATGTTTTCAAGTGTGACTGTGTATAGCTAACTTTCAGTCAGCTCTAACTAGCTTCCTTGTCGGCCTGCTTCATTCATTTCTCATGAACAAGTGAGTAATAAATTACCTTGTCAATAGAGGAAGATGAATAGAATAGTTCTAATGCTATATTTCTTTATTTCAGATAGTCTTGTTTGGGGGCTGTTCTTAATTTTAAAACCACTTTTGCTTTTTTGCTTAGACCTTTGGTAGACGTAGTTCCATTTTAATTCCATGATTGCAATTTGTGTGATTTATTTTGAATTCTCAGGACAAATAGCAATAGTTGTCAGGAAGATGAGTTGATGATGAGCATGTTTGAAATTAACTTCTTCAGACAGGTTGATGGAGAATCTAGCCCTTTTAACAGAAACATAGTTATATAGAAATATATGTGACTGGTAGGTTCCACTGTACTAGAAGAAGATGATTAGGGTCCAGAGACTCCAGGAGATGGATCTGATCTTTCGTGTTGCCTGAAGAGTTGTTCCTCTCTTATTGGTCTCAGATGTCAAGATGTTTTAGATACTATTGTACTGTAGGTCTCTTTCTATCAGGTACTAGCCAGTGTTTGTGACTAGGTAAGTGCTGCATGCCTTATAGGGAATAATGCACCACCCTATATAAAGCACTTTGAATACAGCATGTCCCTAGGGAGAAGTTCCTGGGTCTTTAATGTTTGTTCAATGTTTGTGAAAGTATATCTACCATCAGTAATTCAAGTCTGCGAAATGAACAAAAACAATGCCTGAAGTCCCTTTCAACCACATTTGGCCTCATCGCTCTTCTTTTAAATTTCAGTCTCTTTCCTATACCTTCAGGTTTTTTATGTTTTGTTTTTTAAACAATTGCTGTGCATTTGTAAAGAATACTTTTTTATTGACCTTTCCCAATGGGAAATTCCCCTCTTTTTTTTTTAATGCTTGTGATTAGCCCTTTGAGCCTTAAGGACTGCACCATGCTGTGCCTGGATTACTGACTGCAGTGGATTAATTTATTTTTCAAAGTTCATGTGGACTGTTCCAAACCTGGGTGCTGTAAGGTACAATTTCTGTAGCAGGAAGGCAATTATTTTTGCAGACTGTCTGATCAGGGATAGTTCATTAGTATAGTCTTGCTTAAAAGTTGAATTCCTTTATAGGTTTATAATGATATATTGCTGGCAGTATCTATGGAGAGTGGAAACTTAGACAGGAAATATGGTTCTGAAAACTTGAAGATACACCAGGGACAATTTTATGTTTCACAGTCAGAAACCCTTCTGAAATGAAGGAGTAATATGTTTATATTAAATAGAACCTGAGTGTCCCATGACACAGTAAGAGAAAGATAACTCAGCAGTTAAAAATGAATGCTTTGAGTCTCACATTTAAATGTTCTGTAAGGAATAATTATTAACTGAAGCTTTATACTTTTCTGAGATTAAATATCTTACTCATGTATGTGTATCTCTGGTTATGAGCCAGTTTTTCACTGTTTTAATCTTGAATTGTGAAGTTGTTTCAATGAATAAAGAGTGAAGGACAAATCCAAATACAACTGTTTCTTGATGTGTTTATCTAAGAGGCCCCAGGAAGTGCTGTATATGAGTTCCAGACCATGGGGTGAAACTGATTTTCATCAACAGAAACAGGAATGCAGTGTAATGAGCCTGCAACTGGTTAAAATCAGACCACTTCTAATTGATTATGCCTGTCTAAAGGGGCTACAATTACAAAGAGATTTTCAGCATACAACCCTGCCTAGGCCTTTCCTACATTATGATTATTTTCTGTAAGTGATTTGTTGTTTTCAATTAATAAAATCTGTCTCTTAAAGTGCAGGACAGCCCTTAGGGAATTCCCTCCACAAATTCAAAACAATTCAAAATGTTGGATAAAGAAGACAGGGAGTAATGGATACCAAAAGCATCTTGTCCAGCTAAAAATTTATTGCTGGCCAAATGATGATTATTTACCTTGAAACAAACAAAAAAACCCCTGAAGTTATTCTGATTTGCTGGTTTGGATGGAAGTGTTGCCTGATTTATGTCACTAGGAAAGTACAATTTTCTTTCCTTGAATTGACAGGCAAAATCTAGAGCATTTTTCCAGGTCTTGATGTGCCTGAGGGTCCTCTGATACGCAGAAACAATACATGATGCAAAGACTATATAAACCTATGACTTCTTTTTTTCAGTTATCAATTACAGTTGGAACTCAGAAAAAAAATGAAGTGACATTTTAAAAAAATTTGTTAAAATATAAAACTAAGAATACAACTTTTGCCTTTATTGAGAGCAAACAATAGTTCTTACCAGATCTATGATAATTTGATGAACTAATGTTTATTGTCAGTATTAATAATTATTAATAATATACAGGGAACTTGTTCTTGCAGAGATCTTTGATATATTGTCTCCACAGTAACTGTTTTTATAGACTTGCAGTCACAGTTATTCTGGACCATTTCAATCTAATGGGTAGCAAAATGCTGTCCTCTTCCAGACAATTTTCTAGCACTTGTACCCTGCTAAAAAGCAGTTAAGTTGCTCCTCCAGAAGTAAATTAGCACCAGAGTGGATGGTGTAGGAAACAGGGAGAAGGTCTTGAACATCACATTTCAAACATCACTGGAAGAAGCAAATAACACTTGTAGGCTTCTTCGGAGGTGAAAAATGCCTCTGAGTACAGATGTGAACATGTCCAGGCTTAGATGGGTTTATAATTATTTGCAGATTCACAAATCTTGATCAGTTGGAGTTAGGAGAAATCTTGCTAGCTTGAGTGCTACAGATCCATGAATGTGTCTGCTGTTACACTTTGCACTCAGAATTGGACTCTACAAGAGACACAATACCAGACTACAGACAGGCTATGCTGTGATATAGTGCTCCAGGGGATAAGATTCCTCTACTGAATATGTTGAGTTTTGAGAAGACCCATCACAGACATTCCTTTCAGATCTTCTCCTGGAAATAGGTATCTGGAGCTAAACAATAAGATGAGATTATTACTGTGATCCTGCAGTGCTGGTAACATGGGTGCTAGAATGGTAAATTGCAATGAAAGCTCAGATCTGGGATGCTCTATCTCTCCGTGACAGATGAAGAATGCTACAAAACAAAGTAGTCACATTTTCTTTCTTGCTCACATCTCCATCAACCAGTTTTCCACCCAG